>JBCNJP010000067.1:0-16000 GCA_039602395.1 Deinandra increscens subsp. villosa | reverse complement strand
AAAGTATTGATATATGTGAAATGTTTACGATGTTACTTGCCTTTAGTGATTAAGTAATGAAAGGATTAGTGGAAAGTAGGATTACTAGGAAGATGTTTTAAATCAGATGATTAGACGTCTTTAAGAGTAGTAATCCACCAGGGAAAGTAAGATGTCCATTAACAGGGTTCTATTTAGCTAAGTAGAACATGTTAAGGATGGTAATCAGTAAGGTCACAAGGGTTGTCAAGTATTAAGTGGGGGCTTCTGAAATAGGGAGTTTTATAGTGTTTTTCCTGAAGTGTCGGCAAAGCAGGAATGAAAGACCACTGTCATGTGAGGATCAAACAACACTATTCCCCGAGATGGTACTTGAGACGAGAAGTGACAAAAAGATACATTAGGACAGGTTCTTAATGTGAGGCGAAGATGATAAGGTTATAGAAGGTTATTCTATTCACGAGGTTTATAGAATGATAGGGTAGATGTAATCTACTAAGTATATGGATGATTATGTGTAAACCTATGATACTTTATGCTTAATTGTCTGTTTGCAGAAATGGTTTGATTGACCCAAATAGTATGTGTTCGAAAGGTAAAGTTTTCCAAAAACTTAGAACTCACCAGCGTAAGCTGACTTGTTAAGTTATGTATGTCAGATGAGGCTGGACCATCGGATCGAAAAGGGAAAGCTGAGATGTGAACTAGGGGGCGTACACTATCAAGACAATGTCAAGCTATCAAGAGAAGACATTTTCAAAGACTGGCATGGAGACATTTTTCTCTTTTTTATTTGTCTCTCTTACTATGTAATGCTTGGCATATGAATAAAAGTTTTTATTTCCGCTGCTTTAGTTATCTCTGTTGTACCTTGTGTTCATGAGTAAATCCGATGCGTGATCGCTCCTAGGGCCAAGTCTGGGAGTGGGCGTCACAAGTTGGTATCAGAGCCTTGGTTTAAGAGATTTAGATACTATTGCGGTGTCTAGACTTAAACTAGGACTCTGGGAAGGCCAAGTAAGATGAGACAAATGCCAGTATTGATAGTTATGCCCATAGGTAGAACGTTGCATTAGGAACATAATAGACGGGATTTAGAGTATATGGGTATGGGAAATACCCAATTGCAATTAGCTACTGCAATTTGGTATTAACTATATAAGTATATCTTAAATACTGGTTATTATGAGGCCAAGTGCGAGATAATTAATTTGATGATAGGATACGTTATCAATGGAAGTAGGAACTTAGGATGGGGACACTAAGAATGCATATGGATTGGTGTAGCTAAGTTTTGAAGACATCATATATAAATAAACGTATTGACGTCTGCGCTTATCTGTCTATCATGTATTCAAAACTTGGAAACTCTACATCACATAAATTCTAAAATGTCACTCATCTTAATGTAGGAAATGGCTAGAGGAAGTCATAGCAATGACGGTAGAATAGTTAGAAGAACCACTCGTGCAAATCCCGAGCCTGAGAGTAACGGTGGAGCTAGTACGTTTACTAGTGAGCAAGTAGCAGCTATTGTCGCTCAAGCAATAGCTCAGCTCCAAGGAGGCGCCGGTAGAGCCAACGGAGCTGGAGGAGGAGGAAACAACAACGGGAATATTGGCGGAGGAGACAACCCCAGAGATAGGAGGGAAGAACAAGGAAGTCAAGGTTGTTCTTTCAAATCATTCAGCGGATGTAGACCCCCAACCTTCGAAGGGAAGAGAGATGCGGTTACAACCGTACGATGGATACGGGAAATGGAAGCAACAATCGACATTAGCGAGTGTCGAGAGGACCAAGTGGTAAAGTATGTATCACACTTCTTCGTGGGAGACGCATTATTTTGGTGGGACTCCGTTAAGCAGTCCCGAGGAAGTGAAGCCATTACCGCTATGAGATGGAACGATCTAAAGGAGATCGTGATGAGCAAGTTTTGCCCAAGGCATGAGCTAGATAAGATTGAGATGAACTTTCTTAGGTTAGAGGCGGGCAACATGACTCATCAAGAGTTTACTAGCAAATTCGACCAGATGGCGAGATTGGTGCCAAGGCTGGTTACCCCCGAGGAAGAAAAGATAAAGAGGTATGTCCAGGCCCTTCCACCAGAGGTAAGGAAGATTGTGAAGCCTCACGCTCCTAAGACCTACCAGGAAGCTATCAACCTCAGTGCTACTCTTTATGAGGAAGAGTATGGAGATGAAGGTAGACCAGGGGAGCAAAAGAGGAAGTGGTCTGAGGAAGGTTCGAAAAAAAGAAATAGCAGTCACTTCAAGAAGTCAAAGAATGGTTCGAAGGGCAGCAAGTCTTTATGCCCCATGTGTAATAAAACCCACTCTGGAGAATGCAGGTCAGGTTCATCTGGTTGCTATAAGTGTGGGAAGGAAGGTCACTATGCTAACCGTTGTCCTGACCAGAGGAAGTGTTTTGAGTGTGGAAGCCCCGATCATATCAGGACAAACTGCCCCAAGTTGGTGAAGAATTCAGAACCACCAAAGGCGAAAGAGGCTCCAAAGGCGAAGGGTAGAGCTTATACCCTGACTACCACCGAAGCCAAGATAACACCCGATGTAGTTTCAGGTACGTTTCTCGTTAATAATGTGCCTGCTTCTGTGTTATTTGACTCTGGTGCTAGTAGGAGTTTTGTTTCGCATGAATTCTGTGAGTTATTTGATCGACCAACTGTTAAGGCTAATAGACCATTCGAGGTCGATATTGCCTCAGGGAAAAGTATTAGGATTACTGAGGTAGTAGATAACTGCCTAATAGAGTTAGAAGGGTACAAACTACCTATTAAGTTATTCCCTATGGCGTTAGGAGGTTTCGATGTTGTGTTAGGAATGGATTGGCTTGCAGAGAACGATGCACAAATTATCTGTAACCAAAAGAAGGTTCAACTTCGAACGCCAACTGGGCAATTCATATCCATTTATGGGGATCGTGATAGCTCAGCAGTAGAGATCATTTCAATGATCAAGGCGCAGAAGTTCATAAGACGAGGATGCAAGGCGTACCTTGCTTATGCTATTGACTCAAGGATAAAGACTAAGGAGCTAAAATATGTGCCGGTAGTATGCCAATTTCCAGACGTGTTTCCAGAAGAACTACCTGGCATCCCTCCCGATCGAGAGATAAAGTTTAGGATCGACTTAGTGCCAGGAGCCCAACCCGTAGCGAAGTCACCTTATAGGTTAGCTCCATCAGAGATGAAAGAGTTGATGTCACAATTAGAAGACTTGCTTGACAAAGGGTTTATAAGGCCAAGCATCTCACCGTGGGGTGCTCCAGTGCTTTTTGTCAAAAAGAAGGATGGAAGTATGAGAATGTGCATCGATTATAGGGGTCTAAATAAGCTGACTATTAAGAATAGATATCCTTTGCCTAGGATCGACGATTTATTCGACCAGCTACAAGGAGCGAGTTGGTTCTCTAAGATAGATCTAAGGTCGGGTTATCATCAGCTCAAGATTAGGGATGAAGATATCGAGAAGACAGCTTTTCGCACGCGTTATGGTCATTATGAATTTCTGGTAATGTCATTTGGGTTGACCAATGCCCCTGCAGCTTTCATGGATCTCATGAATAGAGTGTGTCGACCTATGTTGGACCGATTCGTAATTGTGTTCATAGATGACATTTTAATTTATTCCAGGAATGAGCAGGATCACGCGATGCATTTAAAAGAGGTTCTAGAGACCTTAAGGAAGGAAAAACTATATGCCAAGTTTTCAAAATGTGCGTTTTGGCTTAAGGAAGTCCAGTTCCTGGGTCATGTGATAAACGCGGATGGCATCCTTGTAGATCCAGCAAAGATTGAGACGATAATGAGTTGGAAGCCACCTAAGACGCCTTCAGAGATTCGTAGTTTCTTAGGACTTGCCGGCTATTATCGTAGATTTATTCAAGATTTTTCGAGGATTGCAACGCCACTGACTAAGCTAACCAAGAAGGACACTAAGTTCTTATGGGGACCTAGTCAGCAGAGTGCGTTTGAGGAGTTAAAAGCCAGATTGACTCAGGCACCGGTGTTATCCTTACCGGATGGGTCTGATGATTTAGTAGTGTACTCTGATGCTTCTTATCAAGGATTAGGTTGTGTTTTGATGCAGCGGGGCAAGGTCATTGCATACGCATCAAGGCAACTAAAACCTCATGAGACAAACTATCCAACTCACGACTTAGAATTGGCGGCCGTTGTGTTTGCACTCAAGATATGGAGGCATTATTTGTACGGGGTAAAGTGTACCATCTACACTGATCATAAGAGTTTAAGGTACTTCTTCGAGCAAAAGGATCTTAATATGAGGCAGCGTAGATGGTTAGAGTTGATCAAGGATTACGACTGTGAGATTATGTATCACCCAGGTAAGGCCAACGTAGTGGCCGATGCTTTGAGTAGAAAGGAGGATTATTCTCCAATCAGGGTGAAGTCATATAAGTTAGTCGTTACTCCTGATTTTCTGGTCCAACTTCGAAGAGATCAGTACGAGGCGTTGAAGGATGAGAACGTCAAGAAGGAAAGGATGGTAGGACAAGTTGGAAGCTTAGTAGAAAACGAGTTTGGAGTTAAGACTAGGTACGGTCGAATGTGGGTACCGCTTTTAGGTGAGATTCGCGGTAAGATCTTAGATGAAGCTCATAAGTCACGCTATTCAATTCATCCTGGTGCAACCAAGATGTACCAAGACTTAAAACGAGACTATTGGTGGCCGGGTATGAAGTTTAATGTCATGCAATATGTGAATAGGTGTTTGACTTGCGCAAAGGTTAAAGCTGAGCATCAAAAGCCTTATGGAAAGCTTCAACCTTTGAAGATTCCCGAATGGAAGTGGGAACATATCACGATGGACTTCATAACCAAGCTACCCAAAACAGCTAAAGGTTATGACACCATCTGGGTGATAGTGGACAGGCTAACAAAGAGTGCTCGTTTCTTACCTATAAAAGAAACACATTCTTCTGAAGAGTTAGCTACGTTGTTCACAAAGGAGATTATTGCTCAACACGGAGTGCCGGTAACTATTGTTTCTGATAGGGATACGCGGTTCACCTCGCGGTTTTGGAAGAAGTTCCATGAACAAATGGGGTCAAGATTGCATATTAGCACAGCATATCATCCTCAGACGGATGGACAGAGTGAGAGAACGATTCAAACTCTGGAAGATATGTTGCGTGCCTGCATTATTGACTTTGGAGGAAGTTGGGATAGTCACCTACACCTGGCGGAGTTCTCATACAACAACAGTTATCATGCTAGCATAGGTATGCCACCTTTCGAAATGTTGTATGGTAGGAGGTGTAGAACTCCAGTGTGTTGGGGTGAAGTAGGACAACGAGAACTAGGAAGCAAAGATGAGGTTCAAAATATGGCTCGAAACCTTGATGCAATCAAGGCACGACTAAAGGCTGCTCAGGATCGACAAAAGTCTTATGCAGATAAGAGAAGGAGGCCGATAGAGTTCCAAGTAGGAGACTTCGTGTTATTAAAAGTATCCCCTTGGAAGAATATTATTCGCTTTCGCAAGAGGGGTAAGTTAGGCCCGAGGTTCGTAGGACCTTTTCGAATTTCAGAACGTGTAGGAGAAGTTGCTTATCGACTAGATCTACCTGAGGAAATGTCTGGAATTCACCCAACATTCCATGTATCACATTTGAGGAAGTGTGTGGTGGATGAGTCGCAAATAATACCCTTAGATGAGATTGAAATCGATGACACATTATCACTTGTAGAAAGGCCCGTTGCAATTATAGATCGATATGAGAAAAGGCTTAGGAATAAGACCATTCCAATGATTAGGGTGCAATGGATGCACAAGAAGGGTTCTGAGTCTACATGGGAAAGAGAGGACGAGATGCGAAAATCTCATCCTGAGTTGTTTGAAGCCTGAACAGGTTTCGAGGACGAAACCTTGTTTAAGGAGGGGAGAGTTGTAACACCCCAAAATCTAAAGGTAATAAATATATATGTTTTTATATATTTTTATGTGAAAATATGTGTCGTATATGTGTTTATGTGATTAACATGTTAAAATGTTAAGAAATGCGTATTTAAAGTTATAACAATAAACTATGCATAAGGTAAATCGGGTTAGATTATTTAAAAATATATATATATATATATATATATATATATATATATATATATATATGTTTATATGTTATATGAATGATTAGTCACCATGCTAGGTGTCAATTCTCATGATTAGTCACCATGCTAGGTGTCAATTCTCATGCTTAGTCACTAGGACACTTGTAAGAAGCATGTGAGACACTCTTGGCTATAAATAGACCATGGATCCATCCATTTTTCTTGCTAATTCACCTAAAATCAACCTAAAACCTCTAAGAAACCTCAAGAACACCAAGAACACTCTAGCTTGCATTTTTGAAGATTCAAAGGGAGTTAGGAGCCCATCTTCTGGAATAGATCAAATTAAGGTATGTTTAACATAATCCTTCAATTAGTTTCATGATTCATAACACTTAGATATGCCTTTTAAGAATAATGCAAGATTAAGGTTCTTGAACATGTTTTGTTGAGATTGGGAGTTCTAGTGGGAATCATGGGTTGAAATTTGGTATGAAGCCTTAGAATAAACATGTTTTAAGAAATCCTTAAGTTAATTTCATGTTTAAAGAAGGGTTGGTATGGTTTCACCATGTTGGTTTATCAAGAACAAGTAAACCAAAAACAAGAACATAAACATTGGTGTTTTGATCATAGTAATTCCGCCTCCTGGTCGTGATAACGCCTATACGGTCGGTCATGATCATCACCAAACTAAAACACAAATATGGGTGATATCTCATAGTAATCCCGCCTCCTGGTCGTGATAACGCCTATACGGTCGGTCATGAGAATCACTCATCAAGGACATAAAGGCTTGGGCAAGGGTAATAATATTCAACAAAAGAACATGATTATATATATGTACCAAGCATATATAAGTTAAAACATGGGTTTTGATAAATTATTGAATGTACCGAGTTACTCGGATATCTAGAAGTTGGTGCGGACTGGAAGGGTGGCGCCTGTACACTGGGGTTTCTGGCATAGTGGCGTTGTCGCATAAATTCCAACTGGGACATGGCATACGCTTCACTGGGCGATCCCGGAGTGAGCGTTTACTTATAGGAATGCACCTCTTCATAAGTATCACTAAAAGAATACTTTTCCCATAAGGGGAAAAACGGTTATTTAGACAAATGGATGTTAAACCAACAAGGGATTGGGTTTAGGATAAGGGGTTAGCCTTAATGACCGCTTGTAACCTCTAGGATGTCTTTCTAGGGACATCACGTTAAAGCAAGTTAGATTCACGAAGGAATAAGCCAAGTAACTACTTCGCAACCTAAGGTGAGTTCTATGAGCCCTGTCTTATATTGCTTAAATGCTTTAAACTGTTTTGGGCTGATATACATAACGTCTTGTGTAAATACTTTCTAATGTTTATAAAGTATTGATATATGTGAAATGTTTACGATGTTACTTGCCTTTAGTGATTAAGTAATGAAAGGATTAGTGGAAAGTAGGATTACTAGGAAGATGTTTTAAATCAGATGATTAGACGTCTTTAAGAGTAGTAATCCACCAGGGAAAGTAAGATGTCCATTAACAGGGTTCTATTTAGCTAAGTAGAACATGTTAAGGATGGTAATCAGTAAGGTCACAAGGGTTGTCAAGTATTAAGTGGGGGCTTCTGAAATAGGGAGTTTTATAGTGTTTTTCCTGAAGTGTCGGCAAAGCAGGAATGAAAGACCACTGTCATGTGAGGATCAAACAACACTATTCCCCGAGATGGTACTTGAGACGAGAAGTGACAAAAAGATACATTAGGACAGGTTCTTAATGTGAGGCGAAGATGATAAGGTTATAGAAGGTTATTCTATTCACGAGGTTTATAGAATGATAGGGTAGATGTAATCTACTAAGTATATGGATGATTATGTGTAAACCTATGATACTTTATGCTTAATTGTCTGTTTGCAGAAATGGTTTGATTGACCCAAATAGTATGTGTTCGAAAGGTAAAGTTTTCCAAAAACTTAGAACTCACCAGCGTAAGCTGACTTGTTAAGTTATGTATGTCAGATGAGGCTGGACCATCGGATCGAAAAGGGAAAGCTGAGATGTGAGTAGGAACTAGGGGGCGTACACTATCAAGACAATGTCAAGCTATCAAGAGAAGACATTTTCAAAGACTGGCATGGAGATATTTTTCTCTTTTTTATTTGTCTCTCTTACTATGTAATGCTTGGCATATGAATAAAAGTTTTTATTTCCGCTGCTTTAGTTATCTCTGTTGTACCTTGTGTTCATGAGTAAATCCGATGCGTGACCGCTCCTAGGGCCAAGTCTGGGAGTGGGCGTCACAATAATAGAAAAAGACTAAAGTACCCTTAGACTTAACTGAACTTTTCTAACAAAGTTAGGGTTTTGGACCTAATGTGCAATTAACGCATACCATAATATATCCTATGCAAAAAAGTTTCATTTTAGAGTATTCTGCAATTTGCTCCAAACCACAGGAACGAAATTTACAATTAACTCATTTAAATTCCTCATTAAAATTTAATAAAAATAAAAGTGCATCTATATACTATAACAAAATCGTTTATTTGATGCAACAAAGGTATGCGTTTATGATGTCGTGCATTTAATAAGCCACATTTAAAGGTTAATGGCATAAAAAAGATAGGGGCCCTGTTACGGTCACCCCCTTAAGATTTGGTTGGCACCTCTTATATAGGTGACTCTGAGGCCTAAGAGTCACCTCCAGGGATAATATATTACATAATGCCCTAAGATTCACATATAAAAGGAGTGTCACCCAAATTTCAACTATTATAATAACAAGTATTATTGTTATATCAATAATAATAATAATAATAATAATAATAATAATAATAATAATAATAATAATAATAATAATAATAATAAAAATATTATTATTATTACAAAGTAATATAAATAAATAATGAAAAAACCTTCAGGGTGACATAAAGGGCAGGATGTGAGATATGAGACTCCTTATATGAGATTCAGCTCACCTATTCAACCGAGAGGTCACCTACAAGGAGAAATTAAAGCTGACACTAAGGTCTCGGAGTGACCTAAAGGGCTCACATCTTACCATCATGGCTCTCTCTAAGGTCTCTGTGTGACCTATATTATCGCATCTCCTACGTATTAATAATACACCGTTACGTGCATCACACACACATACAAACACATACTAATACATTATCAAACCACATATATATATATACATACATACATGATAGATCACTACGTCAAATTCACCTTTGGCCATGGGAAAAAACCGTGACCAAAGGTGTTTGGACACGTTTTTTTTTCATTTCAATCAACACCAAAGGTCCCGTCACCTTATGTGACAACCGGCAATTTCCCAGGTTAAACCCGTTAATAACTTGTGTTATATTTTGATAACGTCCGTTACATCAGTTAACTAGAATAGTTACACGTGCGTTGCACATGAGTCTAGACGTCGGTTAATCAACTTGAATGGATATAATTTATATAAATTATATTTTATGGGTTCACGAAAACATTTCGTCATTTTATGTGGCAATTATATTCATTATTTTTACGTGGTATATATGTATATACACCAATTAGGGTTTGCATTCTAAATATGTAATACATTGATTTTATTCGGTCGAACTCACGTATCCGTACGTTTAAAGTTATTCCCGTTAACCCCGTTGGGATTAGTTAACCCTCCGTTAAGCTCAGGGGGCTTATCTTGTCATTTTACAAACTCATTTCAATTAATGAAACTTGCGAGGACCCAGCTTGTAATTATTCAAACTTGTTTTCAAATTATGTAAGATGTGGAGGGACCATTTCTGTAAATTGTTGAAAGATGGTTTTAACACCACGGATGAAACCGACGGCCTTTCTTTTTCTTCTTCCGGTAACGACATCGAAATCAATTACCACCTTAACTCTCCATCGGTTACACTTGAGATCACTTGTTGGAATCATTAAGCCACTTCCTCAATCATTTTGGTGCATTAGAATCAATCATCTCGTCCCTCTCATCAATCTCCGTAAGTTTCACCGGAGAATAAACCCGCAAGCATAAACCGCCTTTGTTTCAAGTTCTGGATCTCTTTACCCGTCGCTACATCACCATCGATCGAGCACCTTTGGGTCGACTCGGGTCACTGTTCGAAGCAAGCAAGAGTTCCAGACAGTTACCGGGTTTGGGATCAAAGTTGGGGTCGGGCTCGAGTTCGAGTCGGTTCAAATTTGACGTCAAAAACGCATTGGTATTCATCATCGACTCAAGGTATGTACTAATCCTTGTCATTCGAGCCTTTTCTGGGATTCGTAGGCGAGTTTTACGTTTTTCCGGCGACCGGAAATAATTTCGGCGAGATTAGGGTTATATGAAGAAGATGAAGTCTGGTCGGGTCGGGTTAAATACTTAAGCTTCTGGAAATAAACTAAAACTCGCATGTAGCTCAGCTGGTTAGAGCATTCGTTTGAGACCGTGAGGTCTCGGGTTCGAAACCCCCTCACCCCCAAAGTCTGTTATTATGTTTTTTTTTTCTCTCTTTGATCCGATCTGCTCGCCGCTGCCTGCATATAAACAATGGCTGCGAACATTGTTAACAAACGCACCCCTAGCCCAGTGGCTAGGGCGCTGTGTTGTAACCACCAGGTCACGGGTTCGAGTCCCGTGACCCTCATTTTCACTTTTTTATTTTTTGTTTAATGATTTTCAAGCATTTTTGGTCCAAAAAAACTTAAACGTACTAGTAACCGATTATCAAATCTCGACCCATGAAGTTTTCAAAGACCCGTTGGGGTATTCGTTGAACTTTTATATTATGAAAACATTATTACTTAAAAGAATTAAAGTTGTATAGTCTCGTTATTAATTATAAGAAAAAAAATTAGTTTTATATATATGAGTACATATATATATATATATATATATATATTTGATTTATGGTCATGCAAACGTTTTAAATATTTTCTTTAAACTCTCGGAATTTTTACACAGCATATAAATATATATTTAGGACGCGTTATTTTTCACCCTTGTGGCTACGCCTCGATATTTATATTTATGAATAAATATACATATATATATATATATATATATATATTTATTTATTTATTTATCCGATCATCTCTACATTTATTTATTGGGAATAATATACGCGCATTGATTTTCATAATTTCTTGTGTCTTTGATTTAAACGTCATTTCGACTACTTCCGAACAAACGGTTTTCATCACGTATTGAAATTGCCATCCGCGTCATATTTGGAATTACTTGATATTATACCGTCGTCTAGGCTATGTTACTCATGTGCGGACACACACTTACGTATGTAAAATCGATAGGTGCTCGGTAGTTACGCAAGGCTTGAAGTCTTACTAAATTGTAGCAGCGCACCCTAAGGTGAGTTTCACAACCTTTACGTTACGTCCGGTTTTGGACGATAACACACGCAAACACGTTACACCCGGGTTAGGGTGATAACACGACAACGTTTATGTATGATTAAAGTAGAAATCCAACATATATCACATGTTCACGTAAAATGCTTATCTTTGAAAGTCCTTACTTATCGAACCGTTAATAGTTTATAGCGAGGGGATATTGGGTAGTACTACTGGGGTCTGACAAACCCCACTCAGCGGGCACGAGATGCACCACCCGACTGGCGGTCGGACTGAGGACAATGTCAGCCTAAACTTACCGTGATCGAGTAGACACGGGGAAGGCAAACCACGTAAGGAATTATTCCTACAACTAATTGGTCAGCTTCGGTTGCGAACGTTTTAGTGACATGAACTTAGGCTCGCTACCTACGATATGGATTGTACTGTTAATATACATGCTATTATACGAATAAAAACTGTTGTATTCGTACTGCATAACTATACTAGTTATACTTATGTGCTTACGTGAACTCACCAACATTAGTTGACACTTGCTCTTATGCATGCTTTGCAGGACGCTAGGAGAATCTGATTTTGGGCACGTACGTTGGCTAAACCTTTTATTTTGGGAATTCATTTTCAAAACTTTTTCAACTTGAACTGGTATTTACTTATCGGGCGCTTGTTTTTGCGCAACATGACTTTCACGAGCTTCCGCTAAACTTTAACTCTGACTGATATTTCCCGTTTGGAAATATATTTACATTTTGAACCCTCAACTTATGTTAAATGTAACTAATGACTCGGGTCCTGGTCTGGTTCACACCCCACACGGTTAAACTCCATTAGTGGGAATTGGGGGTGTGACACCTTATGTATCCTACGACCACATTACAATATCAGTGGCTGAAGCCACATAGAAGCGTGGCTAAAGGGTACTAATATTTGTTGTTGTAATCAAACAATTCTTCTGAAAAGTGTGGCCAAAGGGTCCCAACGGCCACATGTGTTTGTTTAACGTGGCCTTTGGTATTATATGGTCACGTATATTCGTGTTTTAGCCACATATGTTATAAAAAAACGTGGCCAAATGGGTTGCTGAAATTATAATTTTTGTCCCAATAAGCGCGGCCAAAGGGTGGCAACGGCCACGTTAAAATATGAATAGCGTGGCATTTGGTATTATATGGTCACGTATATTTGTGTTTTAGCCACATATGTTTTAAAACCACGAAGACGGATCTTACTACTGCATGATTCGCTTAATCGATGAACACGAATGTAAATAAAGCTTTGCTAAAGCTTTATTGATTTCATAAAGAGTTACAAGCTAGAGAGAGAGTACGCACTCAGTTACACACAATTAAGAGATAGACACAATGATAGAACCCCTTGAACTCTCTCTAACATGAACTATTTATAGTTAGCAACTTACCAGCGTACCAACTGGCATACCATTTGGTACGGGCGTACGAATTGGTAAGGCGTACCATTTGGTACGGCACCTTGGCATGTTGTAACTATACGACTCACATAGACGCTCTAGACTAGATACAATACACGAGACACACGGTAGCATAAGAATATGCTCTAACAAACTCCCCCTTAACGTGTAGTGTATCTATGTAACTATCTATCTAACTAAACTTCAGTCTTCAATTTTCAGCATAGTTGCATCTAATCTTCAATTTGAAATCTTGTCAGAAATAGAGCTTGCATGGCTGGATCAATCTTGAACAATCTTTGAACTTCAAGATCCACTTGTGAAAGATATTACATACTCCCCATTTCACCATGCTTGAGTCTTGCCACACAGAACCTGTAATTTCAGAAGACAGAAACGCGGCTTTCTTTTTCTTTTGAAATTTAATTTAATCTTGGCGCAAAACTTCTCTTCGAGAATCCATGATATAGTTTTGAAATTTTGATATCGTATCGTGTATCGATTGGTCGAAAACAAATAAGAAACAAAATCTTTTTGGCTTTTCGAAACTGTATATCAAAACACACCTAAAATCTTTTTTATTTTTCTAAATTTATGCTAAAACACACCTAAAATCTTTTTAGAATTTTCAGATATCAAATATAAATGCAATACAGAAATGAAATAATGAATCACACGCTATTTTTGTCTTTTGCGAGAAAGATCACGACTTGGGATCATATTGATCATGACATGTTGAACTACACTTCAATTTCAATTACTTTAGCACACAAGTCATGTCGATTACTGGTATATTTTGTCCATCTTAAACTCAGGCACAATCATACTCATAACATCTGGATATGTTATTGTATTGATTAGATTTGCTTTGACCAGTGTACCCCACACTATCAGACCTACCCAGATATGTATTTTCTTGTATATCACACTTTGTGATTTAATCACACAATAATTGTATTCATGATTTAGTCAACTGTGCTACATGCAAAAAGAAATAAGAACGTTAAATCGTCTACCTTAAGGTCGATCTTTCAATACGCAGATAAGGCCTCGGATTTAACAAAATAAGAAAATATAAGCAAGTTGAAATTGTATATCCCAACAACAATCAGGTCGGTACTCCGTACATGCAGAGAAAGTCCGATGAGTTATACGAAACACCAAATAAAATAAAGCAGAACGTCAACGAACAACAATCAGGTCGGTCTTGTGAACACGCAGAGAAAGTCCGATCGTTTGACAAAAAAAAGAAAATCAAACAAGTTTAAATCTTTGCAAAATAAACATATGTATACATAGTGACTTCTCATTTTCCTTTTTCACATATCTTTTTCTTGGTATCTTGAAATATGCATCAAGATGTTGTCCACTAGGTCAAGCATTTGTATTTAATGTGTTTATCACATCTGAATACTTTCTGATTTAATGTCGAGCCTACCAAGCACATCGAGCAATGATCTTATGGCTTTTTCATCTAATTTATCCATGAGCCAGACACGTAAGCCAATGTACCATCATTTCCCAATTATGTCGGATCGATTTATCATTTTTCAATGTTTTTGTATTTTTCTGTTTTTCAATGTTTTTGTATTTTTCCATTTTCTCCCCCTTAAAATGAAAACTCTATTTTTTGGATTTTCATTTTAATAAAAACACAAAGACACTATTTTTGGTTTTTCAATTTTCTCCCTCTAAACAATAGACGGAATGTAAAAGAAAGAAAATTGACCAATCGATACGGATATCTTTTCCGTTTAGCTTTTAGAAAAAATTTCAAATCTGAAATATGATCATTCTTGAAATTTAAGTTAAATAGGAGACTCCACTATCAATGACTTCTTGAGGCTTGAACTTCTCAATCACTAATAGGTCTTCTTGAAGAAACCTGCAAACTGGTTTTAAAGAATTAGTACTCAAATGACCCGAAGCACACAGCTTCTGGTCGACCAGTGTCTTCCACAAAATCATTAGCAACTTTAGTAACCACCTTAGGTCGCCCCTGCATTTTTGCCGTTTCATTTTTAATAGAATCATCATCATGTGAGGAACCACAACACTTGAATCAAATTTGAAAAATTGTTTCATTTTAGATTTTGACTTTGAAGGTGGTGAATTAGTAAATATTCTGCCTGATTCATCTATAACTGTGGCAGGTTTGTTAGAAAATGATCTTTTGGCCATTTCAGGACAATCCTTTGCCATGTGTCCCTTTTGGCGACACTGGTAGCACAAACGATAAGATCGTTGAGAGTGTGGTTTGTCCTGAACTGAATGACATCTATCATCGGAATCAAAACTATCAGAAATATCATCAAAAATTTGAAATCGGTTAGAATGTACCCATTTCGATGTAGAACTTCGAGGTGTGGAATTTGATCCAGATGATGAAAAATCCTTAATCTTTTGAGCATCTCGAGAAAAATTTTCAGACGAAGTCCTCCTCTGTATCTTACCTCCAAAACCTTTTTCCATTGTAGACATAAACACTTGAGCCAAATGATAGATTTGTTCCAAGCTTGTGTCTTTCTTTTCTTTTGGAGCTTTCTTGGGCATATTCTTCTTATTCTGCTTCTCAGATTTCTGATTCTTGTATCCCAACCCAGAACGTTTGGAACCAGATTTAGACGATTCAGCTTGAGAACCAGAAACACCATCATTAGCCATTTGAGAAAATACAGCTTTGATATCCTTCAACTTGTTAGCTTCAACCAACTTAGCAGCAGTTTGTGCTTCACTCAACAAACCCTCATTTTTCTCAATCACCTTATCAGCAGAAATGACTCCTTCATCAGAAATAAACTCACCAGAAACAAACTTTGATGTATCTTTATCAATCAAACTTTCCTCCTTTTCCACTTTCTTGCTTGAAACCTTTGATTTCTTCTTCGCAGATTCTTTAGAAGCAAATTTAGAATAATCACCCATTGTTTCAGAAGATTTGACATCAACCAGAGGATCAGTTTGAACTAATGGAGGTGGTAATTGATTGATTTCTTCTCCACCAAACACTCTTTTGAAATTCTCATCGTTGCACATATAACTGGTAAAGAGTGTGAATTCTTCAAATTATTTAGTTGATGATTCAAATCCAGAATTTGAACATTTAAATCTGATATCTTTTTCTGAGCTTCACCCAAAGCCTTTTCTGATTCTAT
>JBCNJP010000066.1:24588-36500 GCA_039602395.1 Deinandra increscens subsp. villosa | reverse complement strand
ATACTTCAGTCAAGACAGATTATTGAACATGCATAATCACCATTTCCTATGTAGGCTCGCTAGAGCTCCTAAACACATATTGAAATCGCTAGATAATAACTAAGAAATATCATCAATCCAATAAGAAGAATACGTCTATCCTACCAACCAAATCAATAACTACTGGGAAAGGATCAAACACATCATTCAACAACACATCTCTAATATGCAAGAGGAATCATAATCATTATACTCAAATCATTATGTAAAACATTAACAACGTTAAATCATAGGTAAAACAATAAGTAGATCACATTGTCTCAGATGACATCAACAGAGTTGTCACTCATAGCTAAACTAATGAAAACAACAAAAGAAATGTAAATAAACATCATTGTAAACACAAACCAAAGTTGATCGATGGCTGAATCTTTGAATGCTTCAATCTCTCGAAGGATTAAACACTTCGTGGATCTTCTAAGGCTTGGAATCTCGACTTCTAGCTTCTGAATTCTTTTGGTACCGTACTTTACTGTTCTCAAGTGTGTAACCTCTTGAAATGACAAAACGATTTGGTATTTATAGTGAAAGATTAGGGTTTAGGAAACTAGGCGTAACGGGTCGTGACACGGTCGCGGGGCGTGAGCGCCGCTATAAAATTACGAACTAGGGTTTCTCCGGTTGGCTTCAAAACGGGTCGTGGTGGCTATCACGAGTCGTGACCTGGAGAAAAAGTCAAATCTTTAATTCTTGTACAATTTAGCCACAAAACTTCATAAAATCCTCAAATATCACTTTGGCCCCCTCTAATTACCTATTTATTACATTTCACAACAAACAAGGGTAAAATAGACCAGAATAGTACATATACTATCAACATTCGTGGGTGTTTGACTAATTACGAATTAGGGTTTCTCCGGTTGGCTTCGAAACGGGCCGTGATGGCTATGACGGGTCGTGTCGTGGAGAAAAAGTCAAATATTCAGTTCTTATACAATTTAGCCTCAAAACTTTGTAAAATCCTCAAATATCACTTTGGCTCCCTCTAATTACCTATTTATGACATTTCACAGCAAACATGGGTAAAATAGACCAAAATAATACATAAACTAGGAACATTCGTGGGTGTTAGACTAATAAAATGATGTTTAATTTAAAGCACATCAACCACTTATCTCGGAACTTGCCTTAGTGGCTGTTGAAGAGCAAGTTACCTCCAAGTTCATAATTACTCAGGGAGATGAACTTACCTCAACAATGTACTTCTCATCTGATGCGGCACATCCAACACTTGAGCCAATCAGATGAGAATTTTCACAGGCAAGTATATGGGAAGAAGCTGAAACTTTTGCCAACTAGGAAGATTCATCAGGGAATTAACTTCTCCTGGTTGACATCTTTGCCATTCCCACCTGTTATTCCAGAGCATGTTCTCCTAATTGAAGCCCCTCCTGTTGATTTATAAGGAATCAGAGACGAAAAAGGCTATCTGATTGTGTTTGGGCATTACTGCCCACCTGCCAGGGATCAATTAGAAATTATTCCTTTGATTCCTATTGTTCCTATGTAGAGCATTGTTGATGATATTTTGGCCAACTACTGGGCCAAATACAAACCGGGACCAGGTGAGATAACAATTGGACCACTGCCAATGAACACCAGAAGAACTGCCATCAGTGACAAAGTGATCACTTATGCTTTAGATAATCCCAGTATTAGGAAAGGAAAGAAGAAGATGACTGATGATGAAGTTCTATAGGCAGAATATGAGAAGAGGTTCAAGGCTGAATATAAGAATGTGGAGACTCCTAAAAACAAGGTAGACTGTTGAAGAACTGTTTCATACCTATTATTGTCAAGTATGGAGAAGACCTTGATGTAAGGAGAGCTTGTGACAAAGAACTGGATAGAGAGTTCAACAACAAAATGATGAGTCATGCAGAACAACTTAAAGATTTCAATGAAATGAAGAAGATGTAGAGAACGTGTGCACATACCTGCAAAGGTCTTTGCTGCTAAAAAGGTCAAACCCTCAACACCAGTGGTAAAACTTCTTGATGGTCAAGAGACTACCCTTCCTACTGAAGATGTAAACATGATCTATGCTACATTGATTGATCAAATGACTGAAATTGAAGAACAAAAAAGAATGGATAAGGAAATGGCTATGGCTTTCAAGCTTCAAGATGAAATGGAGGCATATCAAGATAATGAGATTTCTCCCTTGAAAGATCGACTTGATCATTGTTCGTTTGACGTTCTGCTTTATTTTCTTTGGTGTTTCGTATAATTCATCGGACTTTCTTTGCATACATGGAAGTATCGACCTGATCGTTGTTGAATTATAGAACTTCAACTTGTTTTGCTTTCTTATGTTCTCAAATACTTAGGCTCTCTCTGCGTGTCCACAAGACCGACCTGATTGCTATGTATTTAGGGTTCTACTTTATTTTTGCATGACTCATCAAGGATGATTAGATCTCAAAGAAAATTTGCTTCTATATGATAAACATGATGATTTACCAGTATTTCTAATATGTGGAGGCCGAGTTATCAGTGCATGATAATATTACCTTAAGCATATCTGAAAACGATAAAAAATGATTGGTGCATGCTGAAAGAAACATAAATGTTGTATTTGCGATTATCTTGACTTGCATGCTAATTAAGGCCGAAATTGAAATGTGCTAGATACGTTATGTCTAATATGATCTCGTGTCGCGATCTTTCTCGCAAAATATAAAAAATAGAGTCTGATTCAGTATTACATTTTATTTGTCATTTCAGAAAAATTTAAAAAGATTTTTGGTGTGTTTTAACATAAGTTTGAAAAATCAAAAAGATTTTAGGTTTGTTTTGATATAAACTTTGCAAAAGCCCAAAAGAATTTATTTCTTGTTTGTTTTCAATTAATCGACACAAGATACGAAAAACATTTTCAAAATCTATATCTTGGGGTCTCGAAGAGACATTTTGCGCCAAGATTATTTATGTTGGCCAGGTACTCAAAGGAAAGAGTTCATCACAACTTCAAGTCTTCTGAAGCTGTTGATAAGGAAGAAAGAAACTGTGCATCGTGAAGTATTCAAGATCAAGCGACCATCAAGTTGAGGGGGAGTTTGTTCGAAGAATATGTTTTTAATTGGTGAACAGATACAGCACATGACGAGGGGGAGTTTGTTGATACATAATTTTTGCATTATGTGAAGTATCTGAACGAGACGATGTGAAGATTAAGACAAGTTTCCTGTCAGCCGAACCTGGTCCGAACCTGAGGTTCGGATCATACGAACTTCAAGTTCGCCTGAGGTTCGGATCAGACGAACTTCAAGTTCGCTTGAGGTTCGGCGAGTCTAGTATAAATAGGTAGCTTGTCTTTGTTTTTTGCAACTGTGAGAGAGAACTAAGAGAGACCAGATCTTAACTATGTGTTTTTTTAGAGTGTTTCTCTGTTTGAGCTGATTGGAGAGTTTGTAATTGAGTCTTTTGTAGATTTCAATAAAACAAACTTTTATTTACATCGTGTTCTCTCGTATACGATCGAGCAAACCTCTAGTAAGATCTGTCTTACAGTTTTTCATCAAGGAAGCCAAAAGAAGGTCAGTTATAGATAAGATGGACAAACTAGAACAATCAAATAACAAAAGGCAACAGAAAATGGCAAGGGATGCTGATAAAGAAGTTGAAAAAGAAAAACAAAAGATCAGACTTACTAAGAATGATGCCAACTGGGAACTCTTGGAGCAATGGAGAGAAATCATTATTGCTAGAGGTTGGGGTACAGTTGAAAATCTGAACCTGTCCTCTACAAATGAGCTTTTTGACATAATGTCACTGATTGTGCAAGTGTTAGAGCATATACCAATGCTACATTGTGTTTCGTGTATTGTATCTATGTGAGTGTGTCTAAGTGTGAGTCATAGGGTCAACATACCATGGGCCGTACCTGTTGGGAGTTGGCAGTGGTATTTGGGTCGCCCGGTGACATATTTAAATTTTACGTGACCGGTGGATTAATAGTTTATTAAAAGATTAACGAATTAATATATAATTAATTCTAAAATGCAGCGGAATAAATATATACAAATATATATATTAAAACTATTTAATTAATTAACACAAATACCAGTACGCAACAGGATCCGATTACCGAACACGCAAACACAGAAATAAATAAATAATCTAAACTAATAGTGAGTTTAGATATACCTTGGCGGTGTTAAACAAACGTTCAAGACACCGAGTTTCAATAAACGAAGCGCTAGGTTGAAACACAACGAACCACTTTCGAGCTCCAACGGTTGTCGAGTATCGCGATGATTCTCGTGGTCCGATGTCGCGTACCACTATGGGACTGCATTTATGACTCGTGGTCATTACGTGTCACGAGAGTACATTTTGACTTAAGTTGCGTCTCGCGAGACTACGAGATCAATCAAATTCAGATCTGATTGCAACCGTAGACGACTCACGGCGAAAGGCGTCGGGCTCGCGTCGGTGGACGACGGTCATGCAATGGCAGGCGTGTGGCGGTGGATGACTACGGTGACGAGGGCGAACGGCGGCGGCGATGGCGTCGAGTTCCACGGTGGTGATCGGCAGGTCTTGCGGCGGCGATTGGCGGCGAACCGAGCGACGGATCAAGGCGTACGAGGCGGCTGCTTTGAGAAAAGCTGTAGGAAAGAGACAAACAATTGAGGCAAATCTAGCTCTCCGACGGGCTAGGACACGAGTAGAGGCTATCAGTGCCATTTCATAACCAGTCGTTGCGTCTGTTAGAGCATATTCCTATGCTATGAGTGTCTCGTGTATTGTATCTATGTGAGCGTGTCTAAGTGATAGTTGCAGTGACTATTTGGTTATGGGCGTACCACATGGTCCGCCGGACCATGTGGTCCGGCATATCAGTTTGATACGCTGGGTGATTAGTCACTTACTATAAATAGTCTGTGTGTTAGAATGTGCGAGTAACCAGTTGAACCAGTTCAGTCATTCTACACCTTTCTGTGTGTGTTTCTAGAGAGAGAGACTAGAGAGAACTTCATTGTATCTTCAAGTGATCAATAAGAATTCTCTTATTTACATCCGTGTTCATTACGTTTGATCAAAGCATGCAGTAGTAAGATCGTATCTCGTTTCTACAAGTGGTATCAGAGCATTTGGTTGCTCTATTGCTGTGTTTTTGATCAATTTTCGGATTTTTAGAGAGAGAAAGTTTGGGTTTCTTCACGTTTTCATCAAATTCTTTCAATTCTGAGTGTTTCAACGATGGAAAATGATTTCTGAGTGTTTCTGGAGGGTTTTCGCGCTATACTGAATCAAATTCCAGCTCCAAACATCAAAATTCGCGAAAATCAGTGAAATCAGTCTCGAAGTCAGCTGGTCCGCCGGATGAAAATTCTGATCCGCCGGATGAGTTTTCTGATCCGCTAGGCAATCTTCATCAGTCTGATCCGCAGCAGTTACAGCGTATCAGTGTGATCCGCTGAAAATTCTGGTCCGCCGTACCAAAATGTGGTCCGCCGTATCAAAATCTGATCCGCTGAAGATATCTGATCCGCATCTGGTCCGCTAGTTCAATTCTGATGCGCTAGTTCATCTGATCCGGAATCTGGTCCGCTAGTACAAATTTGATCCGCCTGAATGATTTGATCCGGAACTGATCAGTTCATTTTGTTTTGATACGCTGGCAGAATAGTGACTTTCACTAAAACTGACGTAACTTGCAAACCGTTTGGAGTTACGGAACCCAATACCAGCCAAAACGTTCGTCTCTCCGAGATCTAGGACGTGTACCGGCCTACGGCCAGTACCGAGCAGTTTTGACCCCCAAAATCCGCTTGGAAGACCTTCGTTTTTGAGTTCGAAGTTTTGAAGTATCATTTTACGTTGAAAAATGTCCGATTTTCAAGCGTTTGCGGCTATGCAAAGCACGGTACAAGCTATGCTCAATTTTGATAATGAAATAGGAACAAGTCAGAAAGTTCCCAAGTTGTTAAAATTGGAAGATTATCAAAATTGGAAGCAACGTTTTTCTGCATACATCAGCACAAATGATATTGATTTGTGGATTCCGATTCGAACGCTGTATGTGCGTCCAACTGACAATGGAGAATATAAAGAAATTCAAGATTTTGATAAGGATGAACGAAGAAGTTATGAACTTGAACAAAAAGTTTATGGTTATCTTACCATGGCTTTACCTACCGAGTTGTTACATCAATTCAGTACTTGCAAGAAAGCTAAACAGTTATGGGATGCTTTATCTGCTCGATGTGAAGGCAATGATCAGTATAAGAAGAGTCGAAGGAAAGTGTTGAACAAAGAATTTGAAAATTTTCAACAATACGACAAAGAAAATATTTCTGCTCTTGTTTCAAGATTTTCACATCTAATTAGTGAGATGAAAGTGGTCAAGATTGAAAAGACCGAGGAAGAATTGAAAGAGAAATTGATGGAAGCATTACCAGAGAAATGGGAAAATTATGTGTTGTTGCTTACTCATGACAAAGACTATTCCACATTATCATTTCATGATTTGACTGGAAAGCTTCATGCTCGAGAAATGGAAATGATGAATTCAAACAAGTCCACTGCTCAATTACAAAATCCTGAGTTATATCATGGACAAAATTCTACAAGTATCAATGCAAAATCTAAATCATCTGGTTATGATACATCAAATCCACCTCAAACAGCATTTGTTGCTGATCATGGATCAGGAAAGTATGAAAGTTCATCAAGGAGGTGCAGTTTCACTACTCCTGATAGATCATCTGCTAGTTCAATTAATGGGAAGTCAGCTGAAGATTTAGTTGCGTTGTTATCTGGATTCATATCATCTTCTTCTGGAGATATATTTAGTCAAATTGGTAACTCTTGTCTATATAGAGAGGATTTAGATCATATGGATGAAGATCAGTTGAACAAATTGGATTTGGAGTGGCAGTTTGCTATGCTAACTGAAAGAGGTAGAAGGTTTATTAAGAAACATGGAACGACATCTATCTTTCAAGGAGACAAACTTGGTTTGAATAAGTCACAGATCAAATGTTTCAAATGTTCCAAATATGGTCATTTTGCTCGTGAGTGTCCCGCAAAAGAAAAGGTGGTTCAGACAGCTGAGAAAACTACTTCACCTCAAATTGCTTTGACTGCTATTTCTTCTGCATCAAAAGAACAACCATCGAATGAAGGTTATGATTGGGCTGCTGATTTTCCTGATGAGTCTTGTTTTGTTGCTCAGATTGTTCACAGTGATGACGAAGAAGAGATAACAGATTCTGATTCAGATGTTAGTAGTTATGGAAATAGTGGTTATGAATCTGTCTGTGAGTTTTGTTCTCAAAAAGATAAAATGATTCAAGGTTTAGTTAAGGAAAAAGAAGATTTGGTTGCTGATAGAGAAAAGTTGGAAGGTATGATCCAAGAGTTAGAATCTCAAAAAGAAAAGTTTTCAGTTTTTCAGACAGAGTTAATTGAAAAAGAGTTGCAGTTTCAAGGTGTTGAGCAGGAATTTGAAAAGAAATTTACAAAATTATCTGAAGAAAAGGCTGACTTAGTCAAGGAAGTTGCAAAATGGAAGGCAGAAGCTGAGGATGCTGCCAATGATTTTAATAATTTGTTTGAAAAGTCCAAGATTAAACTTGATTTACTTACCAAGGCTTCTGATGATTCGGTTGCTAAAATTGAAGCATATCAGCTTGATATGGAGAAGTTGTTAGATGAGAAGCGAGAACTGGCAAGAGTAAACAAGTTGCAAAATGCAAATTTGGATATTCAGAAAAGAAACGAAGGTAAACTCGAGAAGGAATTGTTGGTCGCTCTAGATGAGTTGAGATTGCAAAAGTATGAAACTAATAAAGTGGCAAAGAAGCTAATTGCATCAGAAAAGGAGTTGGCTGAAGCTCTTCAAAGAATTTCTGAATTAAAGATCGAAGTCATTGATTCAAAACGTCTTTTGAACAATGTTACTAACTCACAATCGTTTACAAGTTTTCTGGCCAAGGATGATAATTTTGAGAAGATGTTCAACAAAACTGTGTCACCACCAGGAAGTCTCAAAGAAGGCGTTCATGATTTGAAAGACAAGGGTGAGATTGGTGATTATTCTGAGTTTGTTGGTTCCAAATCTGCTGAAGAAAAGCAAAAAGAAAAAGGCAAAAGTATTGACGCTTCTGAAGCTCAAAAGGTTGTGTCTGGGTCTTCGTCTTCAATAGCTGACATTGATGAAACAATTATCAATGCTCCAAAAGATATCAAGAAAGTTAAAACTGAATTTTCTCGTCTTGCGAAGAACGGGCATAAATCATCTGATTCAGCAGAGAAAGTTTCTGGAAAATATACAGGTTTGGGATTTCAAAAGAAACAGGTTGATGTGAATGTTTCAAAGGTTCAACAGCAACATCATTTGAAGAAAGTTAATCTGAAGCAAGTAAAGAAAGAAGTTTTTAAAGCTGACAAAGTTCAACCCGAGAGGTTCTACAAACTCAAGGGTTCGGAACAAATATTTTCTGATAAAGAATTCCCGCTACATTGCGTAGATGCTCGGAAAGTTGCTGAAGTTTTTGTGACGAATGTTGATTCAAAGACCAAGAAGCAACACGGTGCTAAATATTCTTCTGGAGGATCAAATTCTACTCCAAAGAGCCCGACATCCAAATGGGTTCATGATCATCAATTTCAGGTATATGATAATTTTTATGATCATTTTGGAGATGAATATGTTTGTGAAGCTATGCAGGTTCCAAAACGAAGAAATGTACAAAATCGCTTGTGTTACAATTGCCGACAAAAAGGGCATCTGGCACAAGATTGTCTGGTTTCTGCTGCTTCTAGTTCAAGGAAAGGAAATGTTCCATTTGTTGGTAAAGCTGCCAAACAACGATTCATTGATGAAAATGGCAGAGTATTTGATGAATACCCACAACCTACATTTTTCAAAACTCAAGGAAGATTTATTCCTCGTTTTCAAAATGTTTCATATGTAGGTTGTTCTTCACAATCAACTGTGACTGGTTCATCAAATACTGATTTACCAAAACAACAATACTGGAAACCTAAAGTGGTTTCGGAAGGAAATCAAGATACTGGTCGACCAGAAGCAATTCGCTTCGGGTCATTTATAAACTGATGTGTTTGACCAGTGTGCAGGTACTTCTAGAAGGCCCGTTGGTGATTGCAAAGTTACTGATGGAGAAGTATTCTGCTGATTTAATTTATATTACATGTGATATCAGATTTCAAAACTGAAATTTTTCTGAAAGCTAAACTTGAAAGGTATTCATGTCGAAAGGTCAATTTTCTTTCTTTTACATTTCGTATGTCGTTTAGGGGGAGAAAATTGAAAACCAAAAATAGCGTCTTTGTGTTTTTGTTGGTATTAAAATGAAAATCCAAAAATAGAGTTTTCATTTTAAGGGGGAGAAAAATAGAAAATACAAAAACATTGAAAAAATAGAAAAATTCAAAAACATTGAAAAATGAGAAATTGTATCCAACATGATTGGGAAATGATGGTACATTGGCTTACGTGTCTGACTCATGGATAAAATAGATGAAAAAGCCATAAGATCATTGTTTGATGTACTTGGTAGGCTCGGCAGTAAATCAGAAAGTATACAGATGTGATAAACACATTAAATACTAATGCTTGACCAAGTGAACAACATCTTGATGCATGTCTCATGATATCAGGGAAAAGATATGTGAAAAAGAAAATGAGAAGTCACTGTGTATACATGTGTTCATTTTGCTAAGATTTAAACTTGTTTGATTTTCTTTATTTTGTCAAACGATCGGACTTTCTTTGCGTATCGAAAGATCGACCTGATTGTTGTTCGTTTGACGTTCTGCTTTATTTTCTTTGGTGTTTCGTATAACTCATCGGACTTTCTCTGCGTGTACGGAAGTACCGACCTGATTGTTGTTGAGTTATACAATTTCAACTTGTTTTATTTTCTTATTTTGTTAAATCCGAGGCCTTATCTGCGTATCGAAAGATCGACCTTAAGGTAGACGATTTAACGTTCTTATTTCTTTTTGCATGGAACACAGTTGACTGTATCATGATTACAATCATTATGTGATTAAATCACAAATGAAATCACAAAGTGTGATATAAAAAGCAAAAACATATCTGAGTATGTCTGATAGTGTGGGGTACACTGGTCAAAGCAAACTAAATCAATCAATAACATATCCAGATGTTATGAGTATGATTGTGCCTGAGTTTAAGATGGACAAATTATACCAGTAATCGACATGACTTGTGTGCTGAAGTAATTGAAATTGAAGTGTAGTTCAGCATGTTATGACCAATATGATCCCAAGTTGTGATCTTTCTCACAAAAGACAAAAATAGTGTCTGATTCAGTATTGCATTTATGTTTCATATCTGAAAAGTTCAAAAAGATTTTCGGTGTGTTTTGATGTAAAGTTTCAAAAAGCCAAAAAGATTTTGTTTCTTAGTTGTTTTCGACCGATCGACATGTGATACGAAATCAAAATTTCAAAACTATATCTTGGATTCTCGAAGAGAAGTTTTGTGCCAAGATTAAATTAATTTTCAAAAGAAAAGGAAATCGCGTTTCTGTCTTCTGAAATTGCAGGTTTGTGTGTCAAGATTCAAGCATGGTGAGAGGGAGAGTATGGAGTATATTTCACAAAGTGGATCTTGAAGATCAAAGATGATACAAGAGTGATCCAGCCATGCAAGCTCTATTTCTGACAAGATTTCAAGTCAAAGATCGGATGCAGTCATGTTGAAGATTGAAGACTGAAGTTTAGTTAGAGAATAGATACACTACACGTTAAGGGGGAGTTTGTTAGAGCATATTCCTATGCTATGAGTGTCTCGTGTATTGTATCTATGTGAGCGTGTCTAAGTGATAGTTGTAGTGACTATTTGGTTATGGGCGTACCACATGGTCCGGCGGACCATGTGGTCCGGCGTATCAGTTTGATACGCTGGGTGATTAGTCACTTACTATAAATAGGCTGTGTGTTAGAATGTGCGAGTAACCAGTTGAACCAGTTCAGTCATTCTACACCTTTCTGTGTGTGTTTCTAGAGAGAGAAACTAGAGAGAACTTCATTGTATCTTCAAGTGATCAATAAGAATTCTCTTATTTACATCCGTGTTCATTACGTTTGATCAAAGCATGCAGTAGTAAGATCGTATCTCGTTTCTACAGCGTCCAAACAATCATCGATACTCTCAAGTACGGTTCTAAGGGAAGGAATTAACCCGCCTATTCCGACCGGGGAAAACAGGCCATTCGCCAGGGGGATTATGAAATTGCGGAGGCTTGGTTCGACCAAGCCGCTGAGTATTGGAAACAGGCTATAGCACTTACTCCTGGTAATTATATTGAAGCTCATAATTGGTTGAAGATCACTAGACGTTTCGAATAGAAGATCAGACTTTTTCTTTATTTTAGTTATTATTTAGATTTAGATTGTTTTATTAGATTGTTTTAGATATAGAACCAATAGGTGACGCTTGGTTACAATTTAGAATCCGCTATTATATGTTTGCTCTAGTTTTTGTTGTTTTTGATGTGGAAACGGTTTTTCTTTATCCGTGGGCAATGAGTTTCGATGTATTAGGTGTATCTGTATTTGTAGAAGCTTTAATTTTTGTGCTTATCTTAATTGTTGGTTTAGTTTATGCATGGCGAAAGGGAGCATTGGAATGGTCTTAGCTCCCGAATATTCAGACAATAAAAAGAAAAACGGAAAAAATTGAGATAGTTATGAATTCCATTGAGTTTCCCTTATTTCATCGAACAACGCAAAATTCAGTTATTTCAACGACATTAAATGATCTTTCAAATTGGTCAAGACTCTCTAGTTTATGGCCGCTTCTCTATGGTACCAGTTGTTGCTGCAACAGGAGCTGAATATGCAACAGCAATCCAAGGTCGCATACC
>JBCNJP010000066.1:14588-19588 GCA_039602395.1 Deinandra increscens subsp. villosa | reverse complement strand
GCACGGGGTGAGGATTGATATAGTGCTCCCACTAGCCTTCATGTAAACACATCAATTATGGTATTAAGCCATTCTCAAATTCAAGATCAGATATTGCAGTTTTGAATTTGCAAGTGTGTTTAAATATGTATTTCCTGCTTACTGCAACAACCTTTTGTTGGTCAGGAAATATGCGAACAATGGATTTGTGACTCTTGAACTATTTCAAGATCAACATCCTTCACTTCTAGTTCTAGTTAAATAACTTAGGAACTTCACCTTCCATTTAAGAAGCCAGAATACAACGTTCTATCATCTGTGTGGAATTAGGATTCCATATGGATGGTGGAAGTATTATCCATTGTTATATGTAGTATCTAAAGAGAATAAATTCTCATTGTCAAAATACATTCGATACTAGATTTATCAGGCGAGTGGTGATGAAGAGAGTGATACTCAATAGGGGTGTGTATGGCAAATAATTCCTATATATCATCTTTCAAACCTTGATAAGCATCGTTTGATTCCAATCATGTGCTCAGGCCAAGGCTGTGCATGTAGGGATGGATTAGTGAAAACTTCTTTCACATATCTTAAGATGATTTTAGGATTTGTCAAGCTTAGGTATTCTTTATTACAATCAGATTTAGAATTGTGATCGTATTTGTAAAGCTGGTTCTTTGACTTCAATTTGAAATGTTCTTGTACAATTCAAGAATTTTCATTGATGCTTATAGCCATAAGCATATTCACTATGATTACCGTCATAGTTATGAAGTGACTTTTATGATTATAGTTATATAGTCTTTTTAGGCTTGCCAACCCAAGAGTGTCTAAGCCTAGGAAGAACATTTAACAGTTCACTCGAATAAGTGAAGGATTTGGTTGTGAGTTCGTGAAAGCATGACACATATCAGGAAACTTAATCCAATGGTGGATCATAGGATCTAGCTGGGTCGTATCCTTTTATGCATGTCTTGCTTACATGAATAAGTCACAAACAAGAATCATTAGAACCAGCTATGTTTCATAAAGAAAATCAACTTATGTTATTAGTCTGATATAAAATCTGTGAAAAGCAAAGTATTAATCCCAGACGAGCTAGGTCAAAACAACCACTTGTTTTAAATACCACCAAGGAGTGAAAGACATGATTGAAAGCAAATGGCCTAAAAAGGGTAATTCGAATCATGTGTCCCTCGATTAAGCTTTTCTTATTTTCACGTTCCTACAAGGCATTCTAGATGACATGCATGCATGCGTTGGGGAAAACCCGTGAAAATAAAATAACATTAGTTTGCTTACCAACAGAGAAGTCTAACGGTTCTCCATTTTCTTTGAGATTAACAGGGTAATGTATAGTACCCGATTTGTTGATCATAGAGCATTGGTGCTTGTCATGATGAGGCAGCAATGATTGCACAAATCTTTTGCCATGGGCGTTGCCGCCAAATGATTACAGCCTTTTATTACCCTTAGAGTCGATACTCTTTTCTAGGTACGAAGCTTCTTAACACGGTAGCAATCACCTATGACACATGAAGTGTCAATTGAGCATAATGCTATCAACTAGTTGAACTTTTCACTAAATCACGCAGTATATACTCGTTATATAGTAGTGAAAAGGTATAAGCCCAGATACTCGTGGGATAACCTAGTTGAATCAGGTGATACTGGAACCTTTTCATCTTAAAGACATGGCCCTATGGAGAAGAGCCTTGCATGGAGCTCTTCTCCATCTAGAAATTAAACATGCAGTTAAGCTTGTTTGTTATGTCATTGATACTCAAGTCTTGCATTTTTGCTTAATATCAGGAAACATGCGAGCCTGCATAGTACTATCTACCTTAGAGGTGTTAGTGTTATGTTAAATAATCCAGGCGTGTTGTATTCCTATAAGGAACACAACAACGGCGATTGGGCTCTTCAAGACATAGAGTTTATGAAAGATTGTCAGAACATTGTCTGAGTTTGTTTCAACAAGATGAAAGTTGGTGTTATTTGAATTGTCCTACTCGAGGACTCATAAAAGGGAGAATGGGATTTGTTTTCATTATCCTTTATGAAATGATAAGCAACGCACAATACATTAGTATTTTCGATGTAAAATATTTTCTTATCATAAATTGGTAAGATTTATTTTATAAGAAAATTGAGAATTCGATTAGACAAGTTTACTTGAGACCACCAAATGAGCCTTAGGAGCAAATTTGCGTAACCAAACTGACAGCGGGTGTCAATTGCGAAATCACAGTCACAACTCTCGGTTATGAGGCCGCTAAATACAGACGAGTGTATTTTGCGATACGTTTAGCCTCATCCATGCCAACTTTATCTGTACATATTCATAGTGCGGTGTTGAAATACTCCAACACTACAAACACATCTAGAGAAAGCGATAGTGATCCCAAATGGTCAATGTGGCAGCCACGGTGTTGAAATACTCCAATGTCTCCACCTTGGAAGGTACCCTAAACACCAAGTGCGGTGTTGAAATACTCCAACACTGATGCATCAGTAAACACGTTCCAAGTTTAACTTGATATTGGACGACATAAACTATCAATTTATTATTACCAGATAGGGATATTAATTGCTTTTAATATTGGTGATCGTTAGACACGAACGATAAACCCTATCATCCCTCAGGACTCGTATTTTAAATAACCTATTATGTAAAAATACAACTAGGTTGTCGCGAGTTATGTAACCAGTCAAAAGTTAATAAATGACTTATTAAGTTTGATTGAGTTTTATAAAATTCAAAAATTCCAAAAAAAAACTCATTAAGGTGGTTACATTAAAATTTAGGTCAAGTTGTAAAGACTTTTAGAACTTGTAACCTATTGATTGATTGCATGCTAAGCTTTAAAACAATTTTTAAAAAGATTTCGGTGTTTTAGTTGGTGTGTAATACCACTATTAAACCAAGCAACCAAAACAAGCAAAACGAATATGTACTCGGCCATAAGGGCTTTGGTCTTGCTAGAGCCTTTTAGCAAGAGCAAATGGGTCACGGGACAAAAGTACAAAACGAACCACAAGGCAGGCATCTTCATGTAGCTTGCGTGTTCTGTAAGCTTCCACTGACCTCGACGCACCTCTTGACATTGATTGGATCTTCGGGTCTTCTTGACGACAACTTGTGCCAAAGTAGAAGATTTCGTAAAAAGAAACACCTAATTACAATTTTGAACCCAAAACAAGTGGGCCAACCCAAAGCCTAAACTATTATAATAATGGGCCAAAAACATGGGCCAAACCATAACAGTAAAATAATCACGCAACAGTCAAATAGGGGTCGGGTCGAATACATATAAAATACAATCAAAACAAATTGCAATTTTGATTGGTCAAAATAAAGTTGACCAAAATGCAATTTAATTATGCAACATAAATAAAAACTGATTCGCAACTTTCGGGCGTTTAACCCTAGTTTGTGAATCCACCGGTTTAAAAACGACCAGTTCCGATTTGCGCGTGGTAATCAAGGCTCTGATACCACTGTTGGGATTTGGCAGTGGTATTCGGGTCGCCCGGTGACATATTTAAATTTTACGTGACCGGTGGATTAATAGTTTATTAAAAGATTAACGAATTAATATATAATTAATTCTAAACCGCAACGGAATAAATATATACAAATATATATATATATATATTAAAATTATTTAATTAATTAACACAAATACCAGTACGCAACAGGATCCGATTACCGAAGACGCAAACACAGAAATAAATAAATAATCTAAACTAATAGTGAGTTTAGATATACCTTGGCGGTGTTGAACAAACGTTCGAGACACCGAGTTTCAACGAACGAAGCGCTAGGTTGAAACGGAACGAACCACTTTTGAGCTCCAACGGTTGTCGAGTATCGCGATGATTCTCGTGGTCCGATGTCGCGTACCGCTACGGGACTGCGTTTATGACCCGTGGTCATTACGCGTCGCGAGAGTACACTTTGACTTACGTCGCGTGTCACGAGACTATGAGATCAATCAGATTCAGATCTGATTGCAACCGGAGACGGCTCACGACGAAAGGCGTCGGGCTCGCGTTGACGGGCGACGGTCATGCGACGGCTGGCGAGTGGCGGTGGGTGACGACGGTGACGACGGCGAACGACGGCGGCGATGGCGTTGAGTTCCACGGTGGTGATCGGCAGGTTTTGCGGCGGCGGATCAAGGCATACGAGGCGATGATCTCTAGTCCTCCATACGGTCTACGAGGCGTTAACTGACGGAACACCCCGACTAGCAACGACGACCGAGTTATGGTGGCTCGAAGATGGCCGCTGGATGACGGCGGTGGCGAGATCGACGAAAAACGGCATCGCCGTTTTTCTTTTCGTGGAGTTTGTACGAGAGGAAGAAAGAAGAATTTTCTTCTTTCTTTTTCTTTTGGCCGTCGACCTCAATTGGGGTAATTAGGGTTAACTCTAATCATCTAATATTTATTAGATGACCACTAATTAGCGACGGACCCCTCTCGAATATAAAGCCCATCTCGTATACGAGCCCACGAGTCAAACGTTAGTAAAATTTCACTTACGAATAACTCGACCGTGAATTTAAATAAAACCACTTTTATTTCATTATTGTTCACCCATTATTATTAAGCTCGTTAATAATAATAATAATATTGATTATTAATTATTTGTAACTAGTATAAATAATATATATATATATATATATATATATTATAATCAAACGTTCCCGTTTCTTTTACCGGTTAACTAGTAAGCGGGTTTAGAGTTCGTTGCATCCGGTGTAACTCTTACGGGTCGTAACCGGGTCGGGTTCATGATTTGTCGGGTCAGGACATATAATTGCCAACTGTACCAACTGGTCCGCCGTACCATTGGTACGGGCGTACCAATTGTCCACCAGTTGGTACGCAGGCTTTTATGTTGACACAATAAATAGGTTCGTGTTAGAATGATAGCATAACACGTCTGTCATTCTTCACCTTCTGTGTGTGTTTATTCTAGAGAGAGAAACCAGAGAGCTTTCCTTGTA
>JBCNJP010000066.1:0-14088 GCA_039602395.1 Deinandra increscens subsp. villosa | reverse complement strand
TAACCCCAATTGGGACGTGTCCGACTGGGCAAACAAACTGCGCAACTTAGGCGCCACCATCCCTGCAGGGTGTGACCCTGAAACCGGCCCTGGATCCAGCAAAAGCACCCCATCCAAGGGCTCTGCTGGTCACGCCATGGATATCGACCAGCCCAAGGGAGGAGAGCAGCCGACCCAGGACCCGAAGGCAGCAGAGAAGGCAGCGGAGGAGAAGGAAGCGAATGGGACGACCCAGGATGATGCTTGAAGGTTGTTGGTCGTCTTTTTCCTGTTTTTATGTTTGTTCTTGAAGACAATTTTAATTTCCTGTTTGTGATGGTATACCGGATGATGTTTCCCGGTTTATTTTGTTTAAGACAATGACCCACCCCTGGATGTGATATCCAGGGTCTTTTGACATGCCCCAGCCTGGGATGTCCGGAGCTTTTCCGGGCCCAGGTTGGGTTTTATGAATATATATAACTGCTTTAGTTACATACCTGTGTTTGAAATATTTGATTGATATTTGTCAATGTATGAAATGGTTCTAGGGTTTACCTTAGTAATCCTGGGTTGCCCCCAAGATCCTAGGATTCCTCGTAGCTTTAGCAGGCTCGTAAATGCTTCCTGTAACAGGAACACATCAATCAGAATTAACTAGACAAGGAGTTAATTTTCTTAGGCTTTGACCGTTATGACCCTGGATTAGGTTAGTAATCCTGGGTTACTAGGTAGTCTTTGAATTGTTTCTGGGGTCAAGCCCTTAAATACTGGGGTCAAACCCGGTGCCGTACTGGCGAACTGGGGTCAAGCCCGGTGCCGTACTGGCGAATTCTAGGGACCACCTCAAGCCGTACTGGCGAACTAGGGTATTGCCTCGGGTGTCTTAAGTTGGTACGTTAGCACCAATCCGTCTTGAAAACGCGTTAATCGTTTTAAACCTTGAGAGATCCACATATGTCCCTGGATTGCAAGGTTGCCACCAATGCTATTAACACGGATGATCTCACAATCCCAGGGTTTCATACTTGGATCACGTGCGTCTCGGGCGAGGCAAAAATTGCCAACGTGCGCTCCAGGCGAGGCGTGATAGCCCATATTCGGATGAAGGACGTATAATCCTTAAACCTTAGGAATGGGTTTAAAATTTACCCATACGGAAGTGAGATGGCCAATCCCAATACTTAGGAGAAATACGTTTGTTGCAGTTAACTTGGAGTACCTTGAGTATTCTTCGCTTCGTATGCCTTGAATTTCCGATCGTCCTGCATCTTGAGTACCCTGAATCCCGGGATACCCTGGATTTTAGGCAATCCATCTTGCAAAACATAGATCTTAGCGAATTCAAAACATTAAATAACAATTTTAAAAATGAAACGTAACACGTAATTAATATCAGCAACTAAATAATGAAAGCAAAACATATAAGGGAAATAAGTAAATTAAGTGAGAAGAACTGACCTGAATTTCCATTGTGAAATTTCAAAACACATACCTGAGCAAGTGAATCCTGGGACAGAAGGCCTTACATGAAATATGCTTTGAGATGTATCGCATTCCAAGGTCTTGGCAATAGGTCTCCTTCCATACTAGCCAGCCAATATGCCCCCTTACCAGCTTCGGAATCAATCAAATAAGGACCTTCCCACTTAGGAGCTAATTTCCCGTCTCCTGGATTTGTTGTGTTCTGAAACGCCTTTCTCAGGACCAGGTCTCCTACCTTGAATCTTCTGATCCTCACATGCTTGTTATAGGTCTTCGAAATTCTTTGCTGATATGCTGCCATTCTCCAAGCCGCCTGATCTCTCATCTCATCCAGGGTATCCAAGTCTTCAACCAGGGACTGGTCATTCAAATCCTGGGTCTGACCACTGATCCTGAATGTTGGGATCACCATTTCCGTCGGGATGACTGCTTCTGTGCCAAATACCAGGGAATATGGGGTTTGGCCCGTGGCATTCTTGGAGGTAGTCCTATCTGCCCATAATGCTAAGGGTAATTCCTCTGCCCATCTTCCCTTCTTCTCCTTCAGTCTCTTCTTCAGGTTGTTTATGATAATCTTGTTGCTTGACTCAGCTTGGCCATTGGCTTGAGGATGTACTGGAGTTGATGTTATCATCTTGATGCCCCAGGATTCACAGAATCCTGTGGTCCTACTTCCAATAAATTGAGAGCCATTATCACAGACAATCTCAGATGGCACTCCAAACCTTGTCAATATGTTCCTTTTAATGAAGGATATAACCTCTTTTTCCCTGACTTGAACGTACGCTTCGGCTTCAATCCATTTTGAGAAGTAATTTGTCATTGCTAACATGAATACCTTCCCTCCAGGGGCTTTGGGTAGCTTACCAACAATGTCCATCCCCCACTTCATGAAGGGCCAGGATGCTGGAATTGGATATAGAGGCTCTGCAGGCTGGTGAGGCACATTGGCGTGTCTTTGACATGCGTCACATTTCTGAGAGAAATCCAGGGCATCTTTTCTCATTGTTGGCCAATAATACCCCGTTCTTAGGATCTTGGACATCAGGGACCTGCCCCCTGTATGGTTTCCACAATCACCCTCATGGATGTCTCTGAGCACTTCCTGGGCCTCGTCCTTCTCCAAGCATCTCAAATACGTACCTGCAAAAGATTTTTTATATAGTACATTTTTTATAACTACATACCTGGCTACTCTTATCTTGAATGCACGGGCGTCTTTCTCGGTTTCTGGTATAGTACCATCCTGCAAATATTGAATAATCGGCCTAGTCCAGGATTCCTTAGTAGAATCCTGGGTACTGGATACCAGGGTCTCACCTAGTGTGTCAAAATCCTGGGAATCCATACCTTGGTCTATGGCCGGTGTTAGTATGTGAATAATAGGAATATGAGTATCTTCAAGTGTTTTGAATGCTGAACCTAAGTTTGCTAGTGCGTCTGCTTCAGTATTCTCTTCCCTTGGTACTTGTTGAATATTAAAATTTTGAAAATCCTGGGACATTCGTTTTACCACTTCCAAGTACTTGACTAATTTCTCTCCCTTAGCTGCATAAGAGCCATTAAAATGGTTAGCTAAAAGAAGAGAGTCTACATATACCTGAATGTGTTGAATTCCCAGGTGTAATGCTAGGTGTAACCCAGCAATTAGGGCCTCATACTCGGCTTCATTGTTAGTTGCTTGAAATCCACATCTAACAGCCTGGGGTATCATGTCCCCCTGTGGCGATTTCAGTACTATTCCAAGGCCTGTCCCCCTGATATTTGATGCTCCATCAGTGAACAAGGTCCAGCACCCTGAAATTTCCTCTTGTTGAAGCTGCTGCAATTCATGGTCTGCTTCTTGCTGTATGTCGGTACTGAAATCAGCCACAAAATCAGCTAGAGCCTGAGATTTTATAGCTGTTCTGGCCTCATAGATCAGATCATATGCGCTGAGCTTCACCGACCATTTAGCCATTCGACCTGACATTTCTGGTTTTCGCAAAACAGACTTTATAGGGTAGTTAGTTCTAACATGAATTGTATGAGTTTCGAAATAATGTCTAAGTTTAGTAGATGCCATACATAGGGCTAATATAAGTTTTTCAAGGTGTGAGTACCTGGATTCAGCATCAAGCAAACTCTTACTTACATAATATATAGGGTGTTGCTGACCTTCTGCATCCTTGGTCAGGACTGCACTTACCGTGTTTCTGGACACCGCCAAATACAGGGACAGGGGTTCCCCTGGATTAGGCTTCATTAACAAGGGTGCCGTGGATAAATATACCTTCAAATCCTGGAAAGCTTTCTCGTGTTGCTCCTTCCATTCGAATTTCTTGTTTTTCTTCAGGATATCATAAAATTCCCTGCATCTTTCCGAGGATTTTGATATAAATCTATTAAGGGCAGCAATTCTACCTGTAAGTCTTTGAACTTCCTTGGTGTTGGTAGGCGATTTCAGGTTGGCAATTGCCCTGATCTGCTCTGGACTTGCCTCTATTCCTCTCTTTGTCACCATGTACCCCAGGAATTTACCTGCTCCGACTCCAAAGTGGCATTTTTCTGGATTCAGCTTCATGTTGTATTTATCCAAGATATCAAAGGAATCCTTTACATCCTGGACATGGTCACTGGTGATCCTGGATTTGACCACCATATCGTCGATATAGACCTCCATCGTGTCCCCCAGCTTTTCTTTGAACATCATGTTGACCAGCCTCTGATATGTTGCCCCTGCATTTTTTAGTCCAAAAGGCATAACTATATAACAATATATACCTGTCGGTGTTATGAATGCTGTGTCTTCCTGATCCTGGGGTTCCATCTGAATTTGCTGAAATCCTGAAGTTGCATCCATGAAAGTTAACATTTCATGGCCCGCGGTTGCATCGACCATGGAGTCTATGTGAGGCAATGGGAATGGATCTTTCGGGCATGCACGGTTCAGGTCCGTGTAATCCACGCATACCCTCCATTTGCCATTCTTTTTTCCCACCACCACCACGTTAGCTAACCACCTGGGAAACTTGACCTCTCTGATCATCCCTGCTTTCAGTAATCTGTCCACTTCCTCCTGGATTATGATGTTCTTCTCTGGCGCGAATTTTCTTCTCTTTTGATGTATTGGCCTGAAAGAATTATCAATTCCAAGTTTATGTGTAATAATAGATTTGGAAATACCTGTCATATCGCCATGAGACCAGGCGAAGGTTGACATTCTGGTCCTGAGTAGATTCACTAATTGCTCCTCTATCGGCCCTGGAATATTCGTCCCAATATAGACCTTTTTCCCTGGATTTGAGGGATCTAGCTCAATAGCTTTGACGTCCTGTTCCCTTGCTTCCAAGGTTTCCCGGGCCTTCTTCTTTAATTGCTATGCTTGCCTTGGTTTAGATGATATCTTCATCGCCGTGGTGTAACATTCCTTAGCTTCTTGCTGATCGCTGTTGATTGTGATCACACCCCAAGGTGTTGGTATCTTCACACATTGATGATATGTTGAGGGTACAGCCCTGTTGTCGTGAATCCAGGGTCTACCCAGGATTACATTGTATCCTGATGGTGCGTCCATCACACAGAAGCGCTGGACTGAATTGAGTCCCTCTACATAGACTGGAAGCTTTACTTCTCCCAGAGTGTTCTTCGTTTCACCACTGAAACCCACAAGTACCGTGGATTTCGAGATGATCTCTGTGTGCGGGATTCCCATCTTGTTCAAGGCTTCTAATTGGATTATGTTTACTGAGCTTCCTCCATCAATCAGAATCCTTTTCACGACGATGTTGGCAATATGAAGAGTTATCACTAGCCCATCGTGATGAGGGTCTATGATGTTGCGTCTATCATCTTCTCCAAATGTAATTTCTTTGAGATCTGGCTGAATAGAGCTCTTCCTGGGTCTTTGGTCCCTGTCTGATTTTGATTCCTTGGCGTGTCTCTTTGCTGCAGAATAAGAAGTACCACAGATATCAGAACCACCAGAAATAAAATGAACTACCTTAGCATCCGGGGGTGGTGATGATGCTCTTTCGGGATAGTCATCGGAGCGTCCATAATCCTGGGTCCTTGCGCCGTTGTCCCTGGATTTTGGATTCTGTTCCCTGGATTTGTCCTTCTTTTTTCCCAACAGTTCCTTTAGATGGCCCTTGCTGAGTAGATAGCTGATCTCTCTTCTCAGGGCCATGCAATCTTCAGTTTGATGACCAAAGTCTTCGTGGTAGGCACACCACTTGGACTTGTCCTTCCATGTGGAGGGTTTATCGCTCTTTCTGGGCCACCTTGCCTTGTCGCCGAGATCCTGCATAGCATACATCACACCAGAAACGTCAGTAGTAAAGCAATAGTCATTAAAAGAAGGATATTCTTCATCGTCCTCATCCTGTTCCACATTGTTCACTCGGCGCTCATCAGGCCTTGAATAAGGCTTTGACCTTTGTGACCTAGGATGTGTGGATTCTGACTTTCTGCTGGAACCGTTGAATCCTGGGGAGGACTCATTCTTTCCCAGGATTTTCCTATCCTCCTCCAGTCTGATGAAGCGGAGAGCCCTGTGACGAACTTCATCCATCTTATGACATGGGTTCATGACTAGATCCTCGTAAAACGATGAGTCCTTGTTCAGCCCCATTTTAAAGGCTTGAACTGCAGTTGCCATATCCATGTTCGGGATCTCCAGAGCTTCTCTGCTGAATCTGCTGACGTAGTTCCTTAAGGTTTCACCTGCATTCTGGGTTACCCTATACAGATCACTTGTTAGTTTTTCAAAACTACGACTACAAGAAAATTGACTGTTAAATAAATTAACTAGTTGTGAAAATGAAGCAATAGAATAGGGAGGAATGTTTAGGAGCCATTTGAGAGCTGCCCCTGTTAAGGTGGACCCAAACCCTTTGCAAAGGCAGGCTTCCTTTATTTCGGGTGGCATGTGAATAACCTCCATTCTTTCGCGGTATTGCGCCACATGCTCTTCTGGGTCTGTGGTGCCGTCGTAAAGCTTCATACTGGGTGTTTGGAACCTCTTGGGAATCTCCACATCACAGATTGATGGAGCAAATCTGGACATCCTATGGCTCGAGGGCCCAACTTCAGGGATCGGCTGCACAACTCCTGGGACACTCGAGATCATTTGCTTGAGTTTCTGAATCTCTCGTTCCACTGATGGGCTGATCCCTGAATCCTGCACTGAATTGTTAGTATTAGCATAATAGGTGAAAGCGTTACCGACATCCTGGGGTATGTTTGTCCCAGGATTAACGACTGGTTCCCTGATGATAGACGCCCTGGGTAGATCAGCATGGGCCATTTGAGTAGGGAAGAACGTTGATCTTCCGCTTGATGGGGTGACGCCTTCGTGTACCCTGGAATTGCTTCCAGGGGTGCTGAAATTCAGAATTCTGGGGTCGAGTGGCGATAGTTGAGCCGTCGTGGCCCTGGGTAACTCCGATCTCAAGCTGGTCAATTGAGCCATGAATTCCTGGTTCACCTTCTGTTGGAGTTCCATGTGGCGCTCCAATTTACCGAATGTGGCCAGGATATCAGTGTCAGATATTAAGACAGGGTCTTCTGGGATGTTTTCAGTTTCGATCACTTCATGGTTGACTACCGGCGCGTCACTGCGTGTAGCCGAAGTTGAGGCATTAAACCCTGGATCTGATGAAGTGATTCCACTTGTCGAAATACTGGTCCTTGGGCCTGGTTGGGTAACTCTTGTTGTTGAAGCAGTTACAGCAGAAGCCGAGACATTCGTGGTGTCCATTTGTGTTGACATTTTTTGATAGATTTTGGTAAAAATCAAGTTTAGGATGAATCTAAAAAGAGTTTGACAAAAGATTGACACCAATTGCCCCACGGTGGGCGCCAAATTGTTTTGGCTAAAAATTACTTAAGTTAAATTAGCAAAGTTTGAACCAAATTTGAATGTGAGGTTAGGTGTCTAAAATTCAGATGTGAAAATAATTCGAAATAATCCTGGGACAACAGCAGAATTCCAGGGACAAATAACTAGAATCCTGGGTAAAAACTTAGGTTTATTTATGAAATCAGTTGAGAAACTTTAGCAACACAAATGTAACCTGTAATACGAGCAAGAACACCGGAGATTTTGACTAGGGAAAAGCCCTTAGCCCTTAGATGTCTCTAAGGCGCCGCCGGCATAAAAACCCCGGGTAGCGATAACACACGCTACCAATTTATTGATCACTGAAAAATGTTGATTACAATGAGTTTGCAGAGAGAATTTAGTACGAGAGTACAATGAGTAAAGCTCGAATGAATCAAAAACTAAGTCTAAGTGTCCTATATATACTCCGAGAGCTTCAATGACTCGTCCGATATTCCAGGGATCTTCAACAACTCGTCCGATATTCCAGGGATCCTCTCTTCAATGTCTCTTTCAGTTGGTTGACCGAGTTTCCAGCTAACTGACTTTGACCACGTGCTAAATGAGTCTCTAGCTTCTTTTATTCGACCGTTGGGAGACTTTGTCAACCTGTTTTCACTTAGATAAAGGCACAAGATACGTTAGTAACAATGTCCTAGCATGCAGGGTCATTTCCACATGCTGGGTCATTCGGAGAATAAAGGTGACCCTAGATTAAACTCATCCTGGGTCATAGTAACATAATCAAGATAAATAGACCAGATATGGATTTCCCTGGATTTACGCGACATCCTGGGACATTACCTTACTCCTGATACATTCAGGGTCATTTGACCTTTACCTATTAAATTCTGGATTATACCATTCCTGGGTCACTCCTGCCCTTGGCCTTTATCTGTGCCCTGGATTACCAGCCGAGAATTCGAGGTATAACAATGTCGAGTTGTAAGTAACCCTGCATTTTGTTAGTTTCTTTCATACCTGACGTGCTGACATCATGGGTCATGTTTCCTTTTGCAGCTGCCCCTGCATACGATATCGATGACCTTGAAGCCGCCTTCTCCTCTGGGCTAGCTGATGACCAGGAACTGATGATATTGAGCACCGTCAAGGCTGAGCCTACCCCAGCATCCAGGGCCACCACATCCAAGGCATCAGGTATGAAGAGAAAGACCCGAGGGTCTAGCACCGCTGCTGCTCAATATCCCCTAGCTGAGCTATCTCCCCAGGAGCTTGTACAGCATGCCGAGGTCGTCGCTCATCAGGTAACCCGTGGTTGTTTCTGCATTACCTGTATTTTATGGTCAAATATAGAGCAAATTCTCACCTGTATTTACCTTTTTGTAGGCTAATTCTCGTCTCCTGGAGCTGCTCGAGGCCACCGAGAGGCGCGCCGCTAAGGCTGAGACCCTTAAATCCAGGGTCACACCGACACCAACTGGACCGTGCCATTGTGGCTCAGAATAGTTGCACGCCCTGGGTGGTGCTGTTCCCCAAGGGTATGAAGCTGTTGAGACCCAGGGTGTTAAGGTGACCCTGCCTGTTGGTGCATCCGGATCTAGGACTGAAGCAGAGCAACCGATGGCCGAGGATGCTGGGGCAGAGAAGGATTCCGGGGGGGGGGGGGGAGCTGTGAAGGAAGGAGGTGAAAGCGCTAAGGATGCAGCAGCTGTGGATACTGTTCAATAATCCACGGTCTTTGATCTCCTTCTTTGTTTAATGTGAAGCTCGTTTTTTAAAACAATTTCTTTTGTAATGGTTGCCGGAGGTTTGATTCCCAGGGTTTACGATGCTCCACCCACAGGCTAGACACCTGTGGTCTTAACCCTGTACCACCCTGAGCTGGTTAGACACTTTGCTCTAACCAAGGGGTGGTTCTTTATATATAACCGTTTTTTGAACTATATGCTTGTGTGATATTCTTATCATGTCTGCACAAACAAACATGTAAGTCTGATAAATATGCTAAGGAAATAACTCATACCTTCTACATCCTAGGGTGTACCCTGAATGTAAAACTCCTTCTCGTGCAAGTACCCTATCTTTAGTGCCGGTTATGCTTCGGAATGTTAAGTAACAACATATCTGATATCGAAATCCTAGGATTTGGCATTACCATGCCATCCTACGTCGTAATTACTTAGATATATCCTGCACACGTTAGGAATAAGTTTTAATACCTAGAATCAAACCCAAACATACTGGGGCCAGGCCCAAAAATATTGGGGTCAAGCCCAAAAATCTTGGGGTCAAGCCTAAAAATCCTGGGGTCAAGCCCAAAAATCCTGGGGTGAAGCCCAAAAATCCTGGGGTCAAGCCTCAAAATCCTGGGGTTAAACCCGGTGCCGACCCGGCGAACTGGGGTCATGTCCGGTGCCGTACTGGCGAATCCTAGGGTCCACCTCGAGCTGAACCAGCGAACTAGGGTATTGCCTCGTGTGTCTTATGTTGGTCTGATAACACCAAAAACCTTAAGGAACCCCCATACGTCCATGAATCATGAGGTTGCCGCCCATGCTATCAACACAGGTCGATCCCATGATCCTGGGTCCAATATGTGGGTTAACATGCGCTAAAGGCAGGGGTCGTGCGCTACAGGCGATTACCCAAACGTAAGAGAGGTGATATCCTCTCAAACCATAGAAGGTATACTAGATACCTTGAACGAAGGAGAGATGGCCAGTCTCTAACTTAGGAGAAATGCTTCTCTGACTTCATGCATCCAGGTTTGGTTATCTGTTTTCATCCAAATGTCTTAAGCAAAATAATCAATAGTCTTTTTAGAAAATGATAAAATTGGGTTAAGAAGATAAAAATAAAAATAAAATAGAAGTACTCGATAATAAAGAATACAAGAGAAATACCTTGATCAATTTTTAAATTAGGAGACATAGGTGAAACGCAGCATCCTGGGGTACTAAACTTACATAAGATAGGCTTTCAAATAAATCGCATTCCATGGTCGTGGCAATAACTCACCTTCCATGTCGGCAAGCCAATATGCCCCCTTACCTGCCTCTGAGTCAATCAAGTAGGGACCTTCCCATTTAGGGGCTAACTTACCATCCCCTGGATTCGTCGTGTTCTGAAATGCTTTCCTTTGGACCAAGTCTCCTACCCTGAATCTTCGGACCCTCACATGTTTGTTGTAGGTTTTAGAGATTCTTTGCTGATATGCGGCCATTCTCCAAGAATCTTGTTCTCGTAGCTCATCCACGGTGTCAAGGTCGTCAGCCAGGGATTCGTTATTTGCATCCTGGGTTTAACTGATAACCCTGAATGTTGGGACCACCATTTCTGTTGGAATAACTGCTTTTATACCAAAGACCAAGGAAAATGGAGTCTTTCCTGTGGCATTCTTCGATGTAGTCCTATCAGCCCACAATGCTAAAGGTAACTCTTCAACCCATTTTCCTATCTTCTCCTTGAGCCTTTTCTTCAAATTGTTGATAATGATCTTATTGCTAGACTTTGCCTGACCATTGGCCTGAGGATGCACTGGTGTAGAAGTTATCATTTTTATCCCCCAACTTTCACAGAATCTAGTAGTCCTTTTGCCAATGAATTGAGATCCATTGTCACACACTATTTCGGAGGGTATGCCGAATCTTGTTATGATATTCCTCTTGATAAATGAGATGACTTCTTTCTCTCTGACTTGGACATATGCTTCAGCCTCTATCCACTTTGAGAAGTAATTAATCATTGATAACATGCAGACTTTACCTCTTGGCGCCCTGGGTAGCTTTCCCACTAGGTCCATTCCCCACTTCATAAAGGGGTAGGATGCAGGGATAGGATGCAAGGTGTGACAATCCGTCTTTTTGGGTCTTTCTTGACTTAAAACGTAAACTGTTATAGGTGTTGTGTGAACATTTATGGGTTTGACTTGTGTTGACCTTAGCAACTAGGGTTTGTGTAACCATCACAATACGAGCATGCACATGAGTTTAGACGTTTTATATTCTATGATTTTATGTAAATTATATGTTGTGATTTCATGTGAACGTTTTCTTTTTATGTGACGATTCACGTAATTTATTCGTGATTTTATGTGGTAGTGTGACACGTAGTTATACATAAACTTTTATGATTTTATGTGAATTAATAATATGTATCGTTAGGATTTCATGTTTATCATTTTATGTGAACTTAAAAATGTATATTTTGGGAGTTATTAATATGATTTTATTTGATAAACAAGGTATACATATGCTATGAACGCTATACGTTGAATTTGTGTTGTCACCCTCGCATATTTATTATAAAAATCATCCTCTGTTAAACCCCGTTAGAGTTTGTTAAAAGCTTGTAACCTTGAGGGACCAATCTCGTCATTAACCAAACTTGTTTCCCTATCTAATCAAACTTGGAGACTATTTCCGTTACCAAAAACTCGATGGATCATAAGTGAGATCCAACGAGGGGCTGATTATGCCAATGTCTCAAACTTGATTTAAGACTCAAAAGAAAAAGAAAAAAAACCGTCACATTTCGGATCACTGTATTTTCCATCGGTTACGAAATTGTATCGTTGAAGCCATCAATCGCCTTAAACTCAATCAATCACCACCATATTGCCAAGAACTGAACACTCATATCTCTCTCACTTCTCGTTGGTATCATCTGTGGGATCGAGACCCATAAATAACTTCATAAACCCTAAACCACTCTCGGTCACCGATCGATGGTCAAGTGAGCTTTCGGATCACTGCTAAACCACCATCCAACCACTGTTAGATGCTGTGAAATCACTCACCATCACCCAAGCAGCGTCGCCAATGGAGAACCGTGAGTAACCACGAGTTGAGAGTTTCCGATCGTGTTCATCGTTGACGTTTCATGTTCGGATTTCACCCGCATTCAAGGTAATCCTAAAACCCGCTTTGTATTCCTTTGTAGCGATCGATCATAGTACCTCTGGTCCTCCATTTAAAAGTCTCTATAAATGGTTTTTTTAGTCGTTAATGGGAGATGCGTACATAGGGTTTTATGTTGAGGAAGAAGGTACCCGAACGACCGTTGTTATATACATTCTCTTTCGGGTTATGTCACAAAGGGTCCGGTGCCCGGTTGGTATGTATGCTCTGTTTTAAATCCTGGGTCCCGAGTTCGACCCCAGGCAATCTCTGTTTTATTTATCTTTTTGTTGTATTCTGAGTTCTTGATCCATCCTGACTGAGAATAAGGAATTTTGAGATCAGCTTTAAAACAACAATTGTCCCTGTCCCAGCGGTTAGTGTGTTGTCTTGAGAAACAAGAGGTCGTGAGTTCAACTCTTGTGTCCTCGAAAACTTTTTGTAATTCATTCCCAAATGGTTTTTAGTCGTATTTTGAAGCCACGAAAGCCTCGTATGAATAATTATTTTGCTTATTACCCCGTTATTTTTCTACTTGATTTTATAAAGGCATAATTGTATATTCGGCTATGTATAAATTTAAAGATATATACACATTTTATTATTCGATTTCATGAACGAATATCATTGTTTAACAATATACATTTCGCCAATCTTCGTAATCGTCATGATTTTGGCAATGGGCCACCCTTCGAATCGTTTTGGATTTATTGAACCTCCGTCATGTCATAGTACGACATTATCTGACTTCACTGTTGGTCTAGACTTAGTCATTTTCGAGTGAACACACACTTATGTATATATATGCTCGTTAGGTGTTTTGGTAGATTACACAAGTCCTGTTACTTGCTACTTCCTGTGGTTAATTATCTGGAATTGCTGTGCACCCAAAGGTGAGTCTCCGGCCCCATTTTACTGTTTTTAATCCTTTTGGGGGAGATTAGCATGCATGAATTATACAACTGAGATAATTAGACTTTTATATATCACTTGAAGTACTTGAAGCACACTGATACAACAAAGTCCTTCTTATGGTACCGTTAGTATTAATGATGATAGCGGGAAATATATTGTAGTACTACTGGGTCTGACAAACCCCACTCGGGTCAGTCGCGCTGACACGATTGGATATCGAACAGGTGTTATATTCGTCCCAAACACAACAAGGCAAACTGCGTAAAACGTAAACAACTGTTAGCTTCGGTGACCATCAACGTGCGAAGTTTCATGTATATAGCCTAGCTAGCTATTTAATATATATTAGTGATTATGCTCTTACAACTTGACTGTTTTTGAACAATCAATCTTAAACTCAACTTGACTATTGTTGAATAGTCAATCTTAAACTCAACTTGGTTGTTGTTGAACAATCAATCTTAAACTGAACTTGAACTGTTTTTGAACTGATAAACCTGTGAACTCACCAACCTTTGTGTTGACACTTTTTAGCATGTTATTTCTCAGGTTGCGAATGTTCGAGTATCACGAGTACGCATGCATGAGTCTTGAATCACTTTTAATGTCTTTGAACAAGCCACGTCACCTTGGGTGACAAAGATTTTACATAAGTACTTTAATTGTATTTACGCTTCCGTATTTGTAAAAGTTTAATTTTATATTTTAATGAAATATGAAACATTTATATTAATTATTGGTCGTTTGGTGTAACTAATGGACGACGATCCTAGTTTGTCACGCTCCCTGCGGCGCGTTATCGCGCGTGAGATTTTTAGGGGTGTGACAGATTGGTATCAAAGCCATTGGTTACAGCGAATTAAGATTCGTCTTAGACTGTAACTGTTTTGCATTAGTTGCACACCTAAACATTTTTCTCATGCATCGTGATACTCACTCCTGCACGCACCTGGTTTAAGATAAGTATTTATATCATCCAATCCCCTT
>JBCNJP010000065.1:112588-135500 GCA_039602395.1 Deinandra increscens subsp. villosa | reverse complement strand
TCATCATTGTGCATGATCTCATCTCTTATATATATGGATTATAATCCACTCATGAACCCTTGACACCTATTACGAATGTTTGTCCTAAAGAGGCATCGTTTAACTCGTGTACTTCAATGACAAGTTTTCCTTAACTACGAGCACCCTCAACGAAACCTTTGACTGGTTTGAACTCATCTTGAATCGTAATTTTACTTTCACAACCTTACCAACCATATCAACCTCTGTAACTTTGCGATTGTGAGACAACTTAGGCGAACCTTAACTTGACGGAAACCCAGACAACACTAGATAAACGAATTATATAAATCATATATCGCGGGCACTGAAATGTTTTTCTTGGCTGAAAACTCTTGTGAAAGTCCCTCTGAGGATTCATACGGCTGATTTTATTGTGCGAATCAAAACTTCTTGGCAGCAACATCGTCACGATTGTACAAATTGCTTAACTCACCGCAAGCATTTTTTTCTTCTTCTTCTCTAATGGGGTAATGTTTGTGAAAAGCCTTCCTGATTTTTAAACTAATGACTTACAACTATAACATAATGACTATTCTGATTAACCTTCTGAACCTGTGCGACTGACTTTGTCTGCATGATTCGAACCTTTTACGGTTTAACAACCAATAATTTCTGATTCTCGCACTTTTGTAATCCTTTAGGCCCTGGATGAGCTTTCAAGCTTTGAACCGGAAAGTGCTACACTTTGGTTAGCTTTTCAACTAGTTAACACCATTGATGATGAGACTACCTTATGCCTAAACTTTAGTAGCAATACAAAGCTTTTCATGGAAACCCTATTTACACCCATCAAGCGTGAGCTTCTTCTTACCTACAGCTAATATACCATCGACCTGTATTTTCCCTTCTTACGCAATGAGTACACCAAGTTATCCGTACATTTGCATATTTCTAAATGCTCATTTCCTAACAGCTATCGATAAATTTCTGCTACACGAATCCTCCTCATCCTTTCAGAAAAATTTCATTGATGAACCCCCAGCTTGAACTTAAAACTTGTGGCCTATTTAAAATTTGATCGTCTTATAATTTGAAGCATTATGATATTCTCACTGTGCGTTCCAAACTCTCGACGATCTTCGCTAGAATGGAAAACCTTATGCATCTTACTGATATTATGAATGTAAATACCTACACCTTTTGTTTGTACAACGTACTGAGGTTTTAATCTCTCACTCTTTTTACACTCAAGCGTATGGGAGAAACTTAAAGTCCTCTATTTCCGATAAAAATATCCAGTGTGATTTGACTAATAGCTAGTGATGGCAGGTGGCTGGTACACTTTCAAGGTGCTGGTAGTGTGGTGGGTTAGCTGCGGTACACCATATATATAAACTTTAGTGGCACATTGAATGAGGGACCGGTACTAAACCAAGGATTGACTTTAGAGTCATACGCAAGAGCCTCATCTTGTGAAACTCCATATAACAGAACTATCTCCTCGACAACACTGCTTAAAACTACTTCCTCAGATATTACAAATATTAATTACGTACTTCTACCAAAAGGGACATACCCGAAATAATCACACTCTGTGCTTGCAACTGTCCTAGTCTAGAAGAAAATTCTCCTAAGGCGAATTTCCTGCCAAGATTCGGATGTGAGTACTGACTCAGAGGAACATCAATGTTTTGTGAACTAGATATTTTCCCTTATAAATGAAAAACCACCTAATCGAATGATCAACTCCAACTTTTAGAAGCATGTGTAAGAAGTAGATCGACTTTTGTTTAAGGGACGCTACTTTTGGTCGACTGCTTTGTTTCTATAAACTCTCTGGCAGTCACGGAGGTGATACTCCTGATCCTTTTCTGTGGAACACTCGATTAGATCTTTTAAGCCGTGGTAAACCTGCACTGGACCTTAGCAAAACGCATATGTCCAAGCGACCCAAGCCAAAGCCACTTTTGAACATCCTGATGCTTTGTATTTCGCAAACATCCTCTTATAACACCTGCGTGATTTATCTTACTTTTGATGACCATTTGAACCGATGTTTTCACAAGAAAGGAAGCATGACGCATGAAGCGCAAGAACACCAAGGCATTTGGTCACACTGGTGAGCTTAAACAATGAAGATTTGCCAAATGAGACATTTGCTCTATTGGATTGTATAATCCTTGACACATCCATTTCGATATCTATTTACACGAATCCGTTGCCAAGTCCTGTCTAGCACGCCATATATGTTTCTCTCTAAATTTTATGCTATCCACTACGTTATTTGCATCCTCCCTACTGGTATGTTCACTAGTGCCAATTTAAACTTACATGTCATTCTTGAAATGTGCAGTTGCGACTATCGTAAGCTTCTTATCCCGTCGATTAGTCGAATGCACGAACTTAGTCGTTGGCGCTTTTCCTCTGTTTATCATTCTCATGCTTGATTCCATGCGTAATCATGCAGATCACTTTTCGATATTCGGTACCACATAGTTACACTTTTATTTTGTTGGATCTTCACTCTAATATTTTTTTTTGGATTCTTTAGCAAGGTAAAGTGCATGATGATATATTGTGTGATACTGAACTCCAACTTGAAGTTGAACCTAATTGTCTATGTGATTTCTTGAATAATTCTTAACATAATTGGGCAATTCTTTTCTAAAACAAACTGCTACGTGTTACATTTTAAATGGCAATGGGTTCTTGATTGGATTTCTCTTTAAACCTTAGTCCCTTTGTCACAAAATCAGCATGTTGACAGTTATATTTTAGTATGTGAGTAACTGTTGAACCATTTTAACCACGATAAATAGTTTGTTTGCTTTTGACCATCTCATGAGAAATGTTTACAAAGCATATGTGTGTTATGCATGCTAAATTTGAGAATCTAATCCTATATTTAGGGAATAGAAACTGATTAATTATTGAAGTGCTCGTTTAAACATAAGTTGCGTAGAATTTCATGATTAGTTATGTGTATGAAATGTGTTAGGAACCAGAAAATAACATGCTTTGAATGTACTAAATTGATTGAGTATGAAAACCATACACCATACAAGGTCCTAAGTCTCCTACCTCGGTGGGAATGGCAAGACTGTGTGAATTTGTCTCGTCAACTTTACACTGTATGGGTTGTGTTGGTTAGTTTATGAGCTTATATGCTAGAGATACGTCATGTTAGGGTCTTATGCTAATATTTAAGATGTTGAGACAATTGTATGCGTTGTATGGTAAAACCTTCATGATATTGCATGCTAGTACACTTTGACCACATCAACCTTTAAAAGTGATCTTCATAGACACTCGTAGTCTATCTGAACCGTTATCGCATGAAATATGAATTTGAATGTTATTATGAATCATGTGAGCTTAATTTTTCATAACTCCATAAGGTACTAAATCAACCAATGGGTCCGAATGTTAACTTGATCAGTCATGTGTAATGATATGCTATTTGCTAGTTGGTAGGCAAAATCTAGACGTTTGCGTTTTCGTTTGACGATGGGTCTATTTAACAAACACCGATTGACCAGATGCACATACAATCTTCTCATACTCAAACGAGACATGAAATCGGAATTTCACTCCCCGCATTAAGTACAATAATCGGAGACAATTCAGATGTATTATGGTTTTTTTTCCCTCGCATTGAAATTTTATTTCAAATACTTATGTTATCTTGTCACTCTGTTCGGCCTTACCACTCAATTCAATTCTCGTAATACGGTCTTTCAACTCTCTTCGTAAGGGAACGCCTGATAAGAAAAATCACTTTCTATACTTTTGATTTGAGTTCCTTTCGAAATTCTTTAAACAGTTGACATCTCCTCAGCATGTTGAATACACTCCTGGACATAACGTCCATCACTCCTCTTGGAGCAAAAAATATGGATTCTTTCGATACGTTACGGTCAATTCGACTCTTATGGCAGTTGTTACCATTTTAAATTTTCGGGAAGAAAATTCTTTCAACAAGGGGATGATGTGACGACTGAGAATTTTTTTTTTCTTTCAATTGTGATCAATTTTTTTAACCACGTTATTCAATTTTCGGGACGAAAATTCTTCAACAAGGGTATACTGTGACAATCCGTCTTTTCGGGTCTTTCTTGACTTAAAACGTAAACTGTTATAGATGTTGTGTGAACATTTATGGGTTTGACTTGTGTTGACCTTAGCAACTAGGATTTGTGTAACCATCACAATACGAGCATGCACATGAGTTTAGACGTTTTATATTCTATGATTTTATGTAAATTATATGTTGTGATTTCATGTGAACGTTTTCATTTTTATGTGACGATTAAAGTTATGATTGTATGTGATATGTATGTATATATATTCACGTAATTTATTCGTGATATTATGTGGCAGTGTGACACGTAATTATACATAAACTTTTATGATTTTATGTGAATTAATATAACCTCCAAACTTGAAGCCGTGAAAATTGATTGAGTTCTTCATGCATGGCCTCCACCCAACTGGGATCAGTCAAGGCCATAGTGATGTTAGGGGGCTCAATCTGTGAGATGAAACAGGAGTACATGCAATGATTAATATCTCCTGACTGGCTTCTTGTGACCACCCCGGATGCTAAAGGACCAATGATGTTGTCCAAGGGGTGGTACTTTTGAATTCTGGTCTCTGCAACAGCTTGAACTGGAATTTCAGGAGGCAGATTCGATAGATCGGGTTCTTCATGTGTATCTGCTTCATTTTCTGGATCAGCTCCGAGTGTCTGAGGAGAGTCGGGAGCTGGGTCAACTTCTGCATCTGGTTCCTGTGTTTGAGTCTCTACAGGATCAGCAGGCTCCGGTACTGGTGTAGGATCAAGTACATGAGTAGGGACAGGAGCCTTCGTGATGGAGTGTGATACAGATGGTCCTGAAATTGTTTCTTCATAAAATTCCTCAGCTAAGACGGGGTCTAAACCCAATGGACGGAAGAATTGATTGTAGTCAAATGCTTGAGGAGGACCGACTCCGCCATCAGATGGATTGTCTTCTAGCCAGTCCACATTTGTGGACTCTATCACAATCCCGGTGGTTTTGTTGAAGACCCTGTAAGCGGAGCTGGCAGAGTAACCTACAAAATAACATTCATCAGCCTTAGCAGCAAATTTAGGAACATCAGTGTTAACTAAGACTGTGCATAAACACCCAAACGCCCAAAGGTGACCAATTCTGGGCTTATCATTGTAGATTAGCTCATATGGCGTTTTCTGCTGCCGCTTATTGATGAGCACCTGATTCTGGACATAACAGGCAGTGTTAACTGCTTCTGCCCAAAACATGGTTGGTAGCTTTGAATCACACAACATGGTGCGAGCAGCTTCAATCAGGGTTTTGTTTCGTCTTTCTGCGACGCCATTCTGCTGGGGTGTATAGGGAGCACTGAATTGATGCTCAATCCCCTTATCGGCACAAAAATTGTCGATTGTCTGATTCTTGAACTCTGTGCCATTATCACTCCTGATGGTCTTCACTTGCAGCTTTAGTTTATTTTCAATGAGCTTGATGAAGGCGATTAGTATACCTGCAACATCACTTTTCTTGGACAAGAAAAACACCCAAGTGAAACGGGAAAAATCATCAGTAATAACTAAACAAAATGCACATCGGTTAAGACTTAACAATGACGGGACCGAATAGGTCCATGTGAAGCAACTCTAGTGGAGTTGAGATTCTGCTGAAGACCTTCGGTTTATGTGGGCGTTTGTGCTGCTTCCCCTTAGCACAAGCCACACATTTCTCTTTGAGAACAAATTCTTTGATTGGAAGATCTTTAATAATTCCTCCTCTGGCAAGTCGATTCAGGTTCTTCAGATTCATGTGCCCCAATCTTCGGTGCCACAGCTGAGCATGGTTCACAGCCGTTTTAGAAAGAAGACAGGTCACCTCAGATGTGGGGGGTTTCTGCATATTTAGCACATAGGAATTACCATATCTGGGTGTTCTCATCAACACCCAATCATCGGGGATGGAGTATCCAGGTTTAATAATGAGACACTCTTTGTTGTCGATTGTCTGATTCTTGAACTCTGTGCCATTATCACTCCTGATGGTCTTCACTTGCAGCTTTAGTTTATTTTCAATGAGCTTGATGAAGGCGATTAGTATACCTGCAACATCACTTTTCTTGGACAAGAAAAACACCCAAGTGAAACGGGAAAAATCATCAGTAATAACTAAACAAAATGCACATCGGTTAAGACTTAACATACTGACAGGACCGAATAGGTCCATGTGAAGCAACTCTAGTGGAGTTGAGATTCTGCTGAAGACCTTCGGTTTATGTGGGCGTTTGTGCTGCTTCCCCTTAGCACAAGCCACACATTTCTCTTTCAGAACAAATTCTTTGATCGGAAGATCTTTAACAAGTCCTCCTCTGGCAAGTCGATTCAGGTTCTTCAGATTCATGTGCCCCAATCTTCGGTGCCACAGCTGAGCATGGTTCATAGCCGTTTTAGAAAGAAGACAGGCCACCTCAGATGTGGGGGGTTTCTGCATATTTAGCACATAGGAATTACCATATCTGGGTGTTCTCATCAACGCCCAATCATCGGGGATGGAGTATCCAGGTTTAAGAATGAGACACTCTTTGTTGTTGAAAAGAACTGGACACTCTAAGTTGAAATCATACAAGTCTTTGTATATTATCCCTATCTCTTTTATGATCTGTTCTTTCTCTTCTCAACCAAGTCTCGAGAAAAGATTCAAAACTCTGGATATGGGAATGTGAAAATATGTGGTAGGGAATGATCAAGCTTGATAGACTGCACATATTAATTACCTAGGATTTGTGTGTGACTGTCGGATGTTCATAATTAATGCACCTAAAAGATAAATAAGTGACAAACAACCGGGAAAATGAGTAACATGGGTTTAAGAAGGACCAATATACTGGCAATCGCCTGGACGTGTTCGAGTAACAGATGCTGAAAAGGGTTCCTCAGTTCAGACAAAGACGGTTTGATCCCAAAATAAAACCTTCTCGTTAAGTAATTTGGTATGTTTGTTTTTGTTTTTAATTTTCTTTTGAGTTATCTTAAGTTTTTATTGTTTATTTTTCAACCATGGCCAGGTTAATTTAGAGGTTTTAATAAGCTTTTATGGGTTTCATGCATGAATGTATCACCCCTCCAGAATCTCAGGGGGAGATAATGTGAAAAGTCCTCAGGTTCAGGGGAAGTATTTATGGGAAACCCGTAATCAATGTTAGGGTTTGTGTGAAAGAATGTTGTTCTCCTGCTAACCCAATAACCAGGTATCATATGCTGGTTAGTGTTTGTGTTTGTTCCATGTTGTGCTTGACAGGATAAGTGAAAAAAAAAACAACTCATGGACAAGAAAGTCAAGGACTCAGTTGACCAAAGCACTGATGCTGCTACTGTTCGTGTTGAAGAACCAGCCGGAAAAGGACTTACTCTATGCTTAGGGAAGTTTGTTGGTTGTTCAAATAAAGCTTCCAAGATTCAAAAGACAATGTTCGCATGTTGAGGGGAAGCTAAATGCCGTCAATTCAAGATCAACAAGAAATTCAAGAATGCCAAGATAGAGGTTTTCAAAATTTAACCTCTGAAGTTAATGGCAAGTCAAGACAGTTACTGATGATTCAGCAAGGACTCAATAGTTTTCAAGAAGGAGCAAGTATTTGAGAATCCTCCTCTCATTACATGTTCGTCATTTGAAGTCCAAGCTAATGCTGATTGAGAGAACACTCCCTAAAGTCAAGACCCTTGCTGCCCAATGAAGATCGTTCAAGAAAAGAATCTTCACCAACCCATGTTCAAGCCAAGGAGAAGACTGAAGTCTCAAGATTGAAAGTAGAAGTTATTTAATAGCACAAGCCAAGGGGAAGATTGTAAGGACCAAGATTTGTGGCTTGTGTATTAAATCATCACTTGGCGGAGTATTCTGAAGGCCTATGTGTTAGAATAGGTGAAAATAAGTTGGGTTATGGGTATATTGGGTCATTGGGCCAATTTAGATGCGTTTGGGCTCATTTAAACAATGTTTAGTGGGAGTTTTATGGGCCTTAGGGTTCAAATACGGGAATTAGGAGTTATTTTAGGTAGGGAGGTTAACTTGTTTTCCAAGTTCATCATCTCCTATATAAGGAACCTATTACTGTCTAGAATAGGTTGTTGGTGCTAGCAAGTTGCGAGTTCTTCAAGGTGTAACCGAAACTTCTTTAGGTTCGGACTTGGTGTTAATCGAAGTGGTCTTTCCTGTTTACAATCGGTTTGTGTTTTATTGTTTCTTATACTTTTCGATTATTACATATATTGGTTATTCTTGAATCACCTAGTAAAACCGGATTCCGCACGGTGTTACTAGTCTTTGATATCGTGTGAGAGATTTTGATCCTTACACTACCATAATTATCTGACCTGACAACTTTTATTTGAAGACCGCATTGTTTTTCAACTTCAATTTTATAGTCTTTAAAAGTTATTAGTGATTCAGATTTTTCTTTGATGAGATACAAATACATATAGTGAGAATAATCTGTAGGAATATGATCACATAAAAATAAACGTATGTCCGGGAAGTATTTAAGCCTACGGGGTCACACATCTCGACACAAATGTATTTGTATTAATTAATTTATTAATTAATAAAAATCACGAATTTAATTAACAAACGGTCGTTAAAACTAACGGTTACTAGTTAACGGTTGTTAGTTAACAGTTAAGAGATGATTATAATTAAAATACAATTGGGAAATGTTAGGAGAAGCCCACATAGGGCCGACCCATCTATGGTGTCTCCTAATCAAACCCTAAACTTGTTTAGCAAGTAAACCTTGCCTATAAATAAAGCCGCTAGTTTAAGGTTTTATTTTACAACAACATCATATGAGAATATTGGCAACCCTAAATCTCTCCCTTTCTTCCCTTTTTCCAACAATAGACCCAAAACCCTAAAGGGTTTTCGGTTTTGTGTGTGGTTTGACCAAAGCAAGAAGGAGAAGTTCAAGTGTTCGTGATCAAGTACTAGCATACGTACATCGATGTGTCGTATGTGCGATCGTAGAGGGGTTTTTCTTTAAACCCTAGAAGTTTCTTACTTTATTTGCTATTAAGGTACATGTTATCTTTCTTGGTTAATTAGTTAATTACATAGATTGTTTTTCTGCTGCGTACTCGTGAATAGATAAATTGTTATATAACCTAACAGTGGTATCACGAGCCACCTATGTATGTTTTTTAATTATCAAAAGACTAAACTTGAAAGGGGGTTTAGGGTTGTTGATAATTTTGGTATTATATTTTTTTTTTTGAAACCCTAATCCAAGTTTTTCCTTGTTAATTGGTTGCCTAATTCTTGTACCTTTACTTTAATTAGTTAAAAGAAGTAAATTTCATGCAAATTATTCATGGTTATTACTAAGATATATTGATATTAATACTTGATCTTTTCCATTAATTATGCTAGATTATTAAGAAAAAATCATGTGACAATTTGGTTATAATTTGTGAAAATTCTGTTTGACACCTGTTCACTAAACAAATCATTAAAAATCAAACTTTTGGAGTTAGAGTCTGATATTTTTACAGTAGATACTCGTCTCATAGGGCTACAATTTTGTTGTTTTAAGCAAAGCCCAGTTCGGCCATCCTCTAGGTCAAAATTGGTCGTGAAGCTGCCGGATTTTCCAGATCCGCACCTTGCTATGGTTTTGTGATCATTAGTTATAAAAGGTTTGGCTTACGAAATCTTTACAATTTGTTGTATGCGCTCCGTTTCAATGGAAAGGGGAGCAGATCTTAAACCATAGTGACCATATTTAGGTTGATTACCATAATTGTTACATGATTAAATTTTATTGCAAGTCTTAATTTTCTTTTTGAAAATATAAACTTGCTTAATAATCATTAAAATAAGATTTTGTTTATAAATAAAATTGGTGCCCTAATATCGAAAGAAACACCGGCTCACCCATTTAATCACACTCTAAGAGATGTATAAGTCGGGTCGACATGCTTCCCTAAAGAAGGTAGGTACTTAATTGCTATGCGTAAACCTCACTTCTACGCTTCTTTGTGTGTTCAAATGGAGCTACCGAGCTCTTTTGATTTGAAGGCAAAACTAAAAAGGATTTTATTAACATGTTATGCATCGAAGATGTGCATGAATATTCATACATAACATTTTGATCACATATCAAATTGCTTGACCCAAAATTAAAACTTAAGTCTTTGTCATCCAACTTGTAAAGGACACTTGTGGATGTTGTTTTACTCATTGGTACACAATGGTAAAATATCACTTACATGGCAAATTCCCACTTATGGTACACAGTGGTGGACAAATTTGTGCGTTCTTAGTTGGACGACTTAAAGCGAGTTAAGCGGTGAGACCTTGACCCTTGGCATAAGATGGGACAAAACATGACTACAAATCACTTGATGAAAGTACACAAGTGTTGTTTGTAAGTCCCATTCAATCTAGGAATTGCACTAGTAATGCAATTACTGATCCTCACTTACCTTTTGAGTACATCATTTCTAGCAGATCAACTGATGAAATGATGGTATGTCAATTGGATCCTAGCCTTAATAAAATTAATTGTTTAAATAGTTTAAACATTGGGTAATTAAAATTGTTAAGGAAAAATTATCGAAAATACTGATTTTTGAACTTTATCTGTTTTGTAGATGGCAATAATGAACCCTCCTAAAAACACTGTTGGTCATGCTTTTCCTCAAATGTTTGAAAGGGAAAAGCTCAATGGGTCGAATTTCAATGACTGGCATCGTCAACTGAGGATTGTCCTAAGAGTTGAAAGGAAAATCGTTGTCCTTGAAAATTAGTGGCTGACTGAACCAGCTGCTACTGCTAGTGATCAAGAAAAAGCGCACTACAACGCTGAATATAGCAGATATATGAAGTTACTTGTTTGATGATCTCTAGTATGACTCTTGATCTTCAAAAGCAATACGAACTTCATACTCCTTATGATATGATCAGAGAATTAAAGAAGATGTATGAAAAACAAGCTATAGTTGAGTTGTTCGACTTGGTTGTGGAACTCCACGACTTAAAGCTTGAAGCTAGAAGATCGGTCAGTAGTCATGTGCTCAAAATGAAGAGCCACTTTGACAAATTGGAATCACTCAACTATGGATACAATCAAGCTGTTGCGGTTAGCATGATTCTCAAATCTCTTACAAAAGGATTACGAGGGTTTTGTGCGCAACTACAACATGCATAGTACGACTAAAACCATACCTGAGCTTCATGCCATGCTTGTTGAGTATGAGAAGACCATTCCAAAGAAAGCCACTGAAACTCCCCAGGTACTCTTCATAAAAAGGGAAAAGATCCAAATGGCAAAACAACCGTAAAGGGCGAAGGGCAAGTATGATGGGAAAGGAAAAGGCAAACAAGTTGCTTATGTTCCAAAACCCAAAAAGACCCCTCCGGCTAAAAAGGAGCATCCGGCTAAAGACCAGACTTGTCACCACTACTCTGAAGTGGGATACCGGAAGAGTGTCACACCCCAACCGACGGCGGAAACGTCGGGGGATGATTAGATTGCCCATAAGCTCATGAGAACTAATTTAGTGACAATAGTTAAATAATAAATTTTATTGATAGCATTGAAAAATAAAACAATACATCACATACAAATACAATTTCTTTATTAAACTAGGTCCAAAAGCCCTATGTGATAGCATCTTGAAACATCAACATCATAGCCTGCAACATGTATAAAATAAAGGGGGTCAACTATAAATAGTTGGTGAGTAACCACAAGTTTGATACATAACATATATTTGAAAAACATGCGTTACGTGTCATATGATAGAATACGTGAAATATAACATGCTAGAAGATATTGACAACATGAAAGACTAGGCATAACCAAAATTGTTGGTAATAAATGACAACATGAAAGACTAGGCATAAACAAACCTCAATGACATATGATAGATTCCCTAACCTCGCAGGTTAGACTATATGAAATAATGAAATAGGCTCCAAACACCCAACGCCAAACCGGTCAAGTTGAGTGGGTTGTTAACCGATAGATCTACCTTTGTTACCCAGGCCTTACGTTAATGTTTATGCCAAATGAAAGACATGACAGACATGACAACCATGACATACTTGACATTCAATGATAAACATGAAAATCTTTGATAAACATGAAGCCTTTGAAAATCACATATTGACAAATCATGCTAGAAGTCACATAACACATAATTCACACATAGATCACATACGCATGGTAATTGATAAACTTCGAAGATAACACTTTGAAATAGGATACATGTTGCAACCCCAAAATGATAAAATGAGAAAAGGGGCAAGGATTACTCACTTGGATTAAAAGTTAAGTCCACGAAGCGAAAAGTGAAGATGAAAGGATTAGTCCCGAAGATTCATCCTAAAAGAATAGAAGGGGACGACATGAATATTGGGATATGAGATTCTAAGCTCTTATGCATTTGGGGAATGGGTTTTAATGTTATAAATTAAAGTTCGAAAACATGTTAACTTTTAAGATTAATAGTACCTTAAACGTTACTAGACATGCTTTGGCCTAATAGGTTATGACACTCTCATCGGAGCATCCCAGGTAAGCACCCAAGTCCGACTATGGGAATTATGCGAACACTTATCCTTTGACAGAGACCCCAACTACCAGTGTTTTCACCCTTCCAGTTACTACATGTCATTCGCGTCTCAAGTACCATCACTAAATATGTTGTTAAACGGAGAGCGATTTCTAAGTTTATCTGAAATTCTTAAAAATGAGTTTATGTTCACAGCCTAAATTACATATTATAATGATTGAGAATTAGTTTAATTGTTGATTTGTGAAAAACCAGCCTTAATCCCCAATTTGTTCATGCATAAAAACGTTGACTTTTGGATTAGAGGAAAATAGATGAAATTGGACATGATGGGTTAGACTCGTTGGGCCTAACGAGCCTCTACAAGGCTACAGCAAGCCTAAATCGGCCTAAGCAAGGCAACACGTTCTAATGACATGACTTTACAAAGCTAGGCCGTCTAAAGGACAAGCCTTAGCAATGCTAGGCGTTCTAAGAACGAGCCTTAGCAAGGCTACCTAAACGAGCCTAAAGCACCTAACTAAGAACCTAAACTAAACTAATCAAACTAATAAAATGATAAATAAACGAATAATGAAAGGAAGGAAAGAAAGGAAACAAAGAAAGAAAAAGAAGAAGAATTACCTTCAAATAAGCTTTTCAAACGAGACGAGCTTGAAGGGCAGCACCTCTTCGCCGAGAGCATAAAAACTACTAAGCATGACACCCGAAGGGGTATTGTAGTTGTGGAACCGCCATAAATTGGTTATTCCATTTGTTTATACTCAAACTAGGAGTTGCAAGATATTAGGGATCAAGGTAGGGTATTTATAGGTGTGAAATGAAGGAAAAAATAGTATAATTGGCGATGTGGGATGAGTTTAGAAGGAAAATCGCGTCTTTGCAATCAACAATAACACCAAACTTGTTTTCGCGATTCCCGCTTCGTTATAACTCGGTTTTGCGCACGGTTTTCGCTCACGTTCACCATTTTCAGAGTACTATCATATGGAAGAGAGTAATCTACAATTTATGGTGTTGAGAATTGGGCTTAAACCTTGGATCTTGATGTGGGTCGAGTTTTCGGGTTTTTGAAAAATACGGATGTTACAGTCTCCCCTACTTTAGGAAATTTCGTCCCGAAATTCAGTTAGTAGAGACTGTAGGAAACAGGAATGAGGATAATTAAATGTTATACCGAAAAGTACCCTTATACAAAAAAAAAATTAATTGTAAATGTTTCCTTTGAAATAGTGATATAAATTTGTAACACTAATTTTGACACAACACCAGGGGCAACTCTCGGTCCGACACCTAGCCCACTTTTAAAGCACCAGCAATGCTTATATATAGGGTGTACCGCAGCTAACCCACCATATCGTTGCTACTTCAAAAGCGTGCTAGTTGCCTACGGAGAGACTCCCTCACACAACACAAAAAACATGGAAGGGAGTACTTGACACCGTAATATCCAGACGTAGTTTATATAAAATGTGATACATTTGACAATGACATGGATAATGGCTTACACACATGAAATGAGTACCATACCGAGAATCAAAAGTCATAGATGATTCGAAGACGAGAATGCACGATTTGACCAAACAACATGTTCAGTAAAGTGAAAGCCACAATCTCCCCTACTTTAGGATATCCAAACGAGGAAAGGTAGAGGATAGAATAAGGGGTTGAGGGGTTAACATGTAATCATTTGAAAGTGATAACTTGAATAATTAAATATAATGTAAGTGTATGTATCCATAAAAAATGAATCAATGTAACTGACAAAACAATGTCGGATTTTAACAAGATAACGCGTTCAATTCTGGCGAACTAGATGTGTCGCGACTCACACCCAGTCCACCTTTCTCGAGGGGCGAGGTCTAGACAAAATCCAAAAAAATAAAAATATAATTCCTTGCTAACACGACAAGACCTCACGGCTATGACCCAAAATCAATCGCATGGTTAACTAGTATTACATACTATTGATGGTTATAGTTCGTATGAGTCTTGGTTAGCAAGATTGGTAAAGCATGTGATAGTGAAAACACGTGATAATAAAAACATGCAATATTGAAAACATGTGATAAGGTGGTCATGTGATAATGAAAGCGTGTAACATTGATGACATGAAATAATGGAAACATGTGGTAATGATAAATATGAAAATTTGTGATAATGAAAACTTGCGATAGTGAAAACATTAAAGCATGAGATTGTGAAAACATTTGATCATGAAAACATGGGTAACGCTAGTACAAAGGCTAATCGTGATAAGCGAACGGATTACAAGTGGTATATCTATCAAATGGCATGATTCGAATGAATGGACTAACTTAAATCGAGTGACATGAATTTGAAAGTTGAATATCAATTGAGCATAAGCATGTACTAAGTTTGAAATCATGAACTGAAGGTCTAAACATGCAAGTTTGAATTTTGAAATACATGAATTGAACCGGATGTTGGAATCTACACACCGAATATAGAAATCTTCAAGCTAAGAGTTGAAAACTATAAACCAAGAGTTGAATTTGCGAGCCGAGAGTTGAATACCGCAAGCCAAGCGTTGAACATCACAACCGAATTCACCATCTGTGAGTCGAAAATCGCAAACCGAACTCACCAATCAATTTTTTTGAATAATGTGAGTTACAAATTTTTGAATAAACACGTCATGTATTGACACCACAAGTTTTAATCCATAGATCAACATTAGAAACTGGGAATTGAGTCCACACATCGAGTATTGAATAAAGCGAGTTTGGAACTCATACACCGAGCATTGAAAACCACAGATTAAGTTCAAAACATTAAATAGCGCTAACATAAAAAAATTACAGTATGTATTCGAAATGCGGAATAACGCGAGTCTTCCTAAAGATTAGTGTTTGGGTGAAAATTTCATGAAAATTTTGAAAATAGGATTCAAGTAATTTCGAACATCGCCAACGAAGGCGATAACAAATTTATCCAGAAAAGAGCTGCAAAAGAATCTAGGAGTTCCACAAGAGTGCTTGGTTAGCCATAAGAAGCTTATGGCTAGGCACAATTATGGATTCAAAAAGAAACGTTGATCATGACTGAGAAGTATCTATAGTATATAAGTAGTACAGATGCGGGGATATCGTCATCATGAATGCGATAAAAGACTAAATGGGAGTCGTAATTGCGGGAGGAAGAGAATTAGAGGTAAGTGGCTGACACAAAACAGTGTGAGGCGATATGGTGACTTGCCAACAGGAGTAGTACTGGGTAAATTAATGCGGAAGTCGTCTTGGCGAACGGGAGGAAGACCCAATATGTCTTCGGGAAACACTTCAGGGAAGTCCCGAATGACTAGGATGTCTTGGACTCCCTATTCCTAATTACAAACATCCACAATGCTGACCAGACAAGTCATGTACTCCTTATGCAAGTACTTGTGGGATTTAACGCCGGACATAAGCTAGAGCCTGTGGAACGGTTTATCGCCATAGATTGTCATGACTTGATTGTCGAGCGGGGAAAACGAACGATCTTCGAATTCGCGATACACACAAATTTGACGTTAGCTAGGGTAAAAAATGAGTTTGGATAAAAATAAATGTTAAGGCGAAACAGTTGGAACATCGCGTGATTGCGTTTGGAATATAACCTTGAATATAAAGGATGAGTTTTTTTTTAATTTAATAAACATGTATAGTTATCTACTCGTAAAGTTGTAAAATCGTAAACTCATACACATGCAATCCCGTAAGCATGTGGACTCGTAAACTCATAATTTCCTAAACGAGTAAATTCCTAAACAATTATACCTAAAAGTGCAAAACGTGATATTTTGTAGGGGTTAAAAAATGAATTAATTTAATATTTTCTAAAACGTGATATCATGTACATTTGAGTCCGTAGGCTCGTTAATGGGTAAACGCGTTAACTCATAAGCATGTAATCCCGTAACCATGCAAACTTGTAAACTCATAAACCCATCGACAAGCACTCGCTCACCTGTAAATGAGTTAAAAAGCAACATACGCGCTATAAATAGGTTTTGAAATGATGAGTGTAAATTGTTTTAAATTGTACATCGAACAATGAAATCACAAATGAATTTGACAAAAAAAAACCGTAAACTTATAAACCGACGGACTTGATTCAAACGATAAATTTGACTCAAGATCAAAACAGTTACTATGCGCAATCTGTTTGGCTAGTTTGACCGAAGCATTGTCAGCAATGACCAACCTAGGACACACATTGTAGAGTTGCGTGTCACCATGCAGGTGTGTCTATTGGGCATTGGTGCAACAGGTTGGCCTATGATTGGAACAATGGGTTGCTGGATTGAGTCTAAAATGGGTTGACAACACGATTTGATAAAACAATCAATCGACCGCGACTTGAGAATCGTGAAATGAAGGTTTTGAAACTAAGCAAAAGCGTTTTATGAACTCACAAGGTTTTGGTTTAAAATAGGATAATCAGATCCATAACACATTTATGGTGACGAGGAATGGCATAAATTTGAAATACAAGGACGATGTGTGAAAAATCAAGAGTATGTGAAATCATGAGGGTAACAAATTGATTGTATAAACATCGCGAAATATCTCAAGGGTGGAATCGGAAATTGTAAAACTCGAGCTACAAATTAAATAACCAAGGGGTTATTTGAATTCCCAAAGGTGAGTCGAAATGGAACTGTGAACCTATAACGTAAATCGTAGGATAGTTTAGGATGTGATATGCCACAGGAGTGTCGTACAACATTATAACATTGTGAAATAGAAATCACAAGGATGACTTTGAATGTAATAAAACACGAAAGGTTTGAATACGGAAAATCAATCGACTAAAAAAAAGTGTAAAATATGTAAAATTATGAAAGTAAGTGTCGATGGTTTCAAAAATGCCATTGAAATCATGAAAAGTGGTGTTTTAGCCATGAAATCTTGAAAATCAAAAGAATATTATAGATCGAAATCGAAGTATAAATAGGATATCATGAAACCGCATGCAAAACAAGAAAAGGCTAGGAAGCCTGAAATTAAGTCCATAAGTGTGTGATAAGTGTTAGACTTGAGGTACATCATAACTAAGAAAAAAACAAGATATAAAAAGGGAAATCTCTAAGCGAAGCATGCAATACACGAGGTTCTCGTGTTTGGACACCTAAGGCAATAGTCTAGGTCATTCCATTTCTAATAACCTAGTTCCCTATAGCCATGGCTCTGATACCAATCTGTCACACCCCAACCGACGGCGGAAACGTCGGGGGATGATTAGATTGCCCATAAGCTCATGAGAACTAATTTAGTGACAATAGTTAAATAATAAATTTTATAGATAGCATTGAAAAATAAAACAATACATCACATACAAATACAATTTCTTTATTAAACTAGGTCCAAAAGCCCTATGTGATAGCATCTTGAAACATCAACATCATAGCCTGCAACATGTATAAAATAAAGGGGGTCAACTATAAATAGTTGGTGAGTAACCACAAGTTTGATACATAACATATATTTGAAAAACATGCGTTATGTGTCATATGATAGAATACGTGAAATATAACATGCTAGAAGATATTGACAACATGAAAGACTAGGCATAACCAAAATTGTTGGTAATAAATGACAACATGAAAGACTAGGCATAAACAAACCTCAATGACATATGATAGATTCCCTAACCTCGCAGGTTAGACTATATGAAATAATGAAATAGGCTCCAAACACCCAACGCCAAACCGGTCAAGTTGAGTGGGTTGTTAACCGATAGATCTACCTTTGTTACCCCAGGCCTTACGTTAATGTTTATGCCAAATGAAAGACATGACAGACATGACAACCATGACATACTTGACATTCAATGATAAACATGAAAATCTTTGATAAACATGAAGCCTTTGAAAATCACATATTGACAAATCATGCTAGAAGTCACATAACACATAATTCACACATAGATCACATGCGCATGGTAATTGATAAACTTCGAAGATAACACTTTGAAATAGGATACATGTTGCAACCCCAAAATGATAAAATGAGAAAAGGGGCAAGGATTACTCACTTGGATTAAAAGTTAAGTCCACGAAGCGAAAAGTAAAGATGAAAGGATTAGTCCCGAAGATTCATCCTAAAAGAATAGAAGGGGACGACATGAATATTGGGATATGAGATTCTAAGCTCTTATGCATTTGGGGAATGGGTTTTAATGTTATAAATTAAAGTTCGAAAACATGTTAACTTCTAAGAGTAATAGTACCTTAAACGTTACTAGACATGCTTTGGCCTAATAGGTTATGACACTCTCATCGGGGCATCCCAGGTAAGCACCCAAGTCCGACTATGAGATTTATGCGAACACTTATCCTTTAACAGCGACCCCAACTACCAGTGTTTTCACCCTTCCAGTTACTACATGTCATTCGCGTCTCAAGTACCATCACTAAATATGTTGTTAAACAGAGAGTGATTTCTAAGTTTATTTGAAATTCTTAAAAATGAGTTTATGTTCACAGCCTAAATTACATATTATAATGATTAAGAATTAGTTTAATTGTTGATTTGTGAAAAACCAGCCTTAATCCCCAATTTGTTCATGCATAAAAACGTTGACTTTTGGATTAGAGGAAAATAGATGAAATTGGACATGATGGGTTAGACTCGTTGGGCCTAACGAGCCTCTAAAGGCTACAGCAAGCCTAAATCGGCCTAAGCAAGGCAACACGTCCTAATGACGTGACTTTACAAAGCTAGGCCGTTTAAAGGACAAGCCTTAGCAATGCTAGGCGTTCTAAGAACGAGCCTTAGCAAGGCTACCTAAACGAGCCTAAAGCACCTAACTAAGAACCTAAACTAAACTAATCAAACTAATAAAACGATAAATAAACGAATAACGAAAGGAAGGAAAGAAAGGAAACAAAGAAAGAAAAAGAAGAAGAATTACCTTCAAAGAAGCTTTTCAAACGAGACGAGCTTGAAGGGCAGCACCTCTTCGCCGAGAGCATAAAAACTACTAAGCATGACACCCGAAGGGGTATTGCAGTTGTGGAACCGCCATAAATTGGTTATTCCATTTGTTTATACTCAAACTAGGAGTTGCAAGATATTAGGGATCAAGGGAGGGTATTTATAGGTGTGAAATGAAGGAAAAAATAGTATAATTGGCGATGTGGGATGATTTAGAAGGAAAATCGCGTCTTTGCAATCAACAATAACACCAAACTTGTTTTCGCGATTCCCGCTTCGTTATAACTCGGTTTTGCGCACGGTTTTCGTTCACGTTCACCATTTTCAGAGTACTATCATATGGAAGAGAGTAATCTACAATTTATGGTGTTGAGAATTGGGCTTAAACCTTGGATCTTGATGTGGGTCGAGTTTTCCGGTTTTTGAAAAATACGGATGTTACAAAGAGGAACTGTCCTATCTACCTAGCTGAGTTAAACAAGAAGAAGAAGCAAGCTAGTGGGAATAGTACTTCAGGTATCTTCACAATTGAACTATTTTCCTTTTCTAAGCATAATTCATGGGTTTATGACACTAGCTGTGGAACCCATATATGTAATTCGTGACAGGGACTTAGAAAAAGAAGGAAGCTGAAGCCTGGATTCCAAAAGAAGTTGTTGTTGATTTGAGCACTCCGATTCCAAAAGAAGATTATTCTGCATTTGTGTCTGAAAAATCGGAGAAGAAGAAGTTACAGCATGTCAACAAGAAAGAAGAAGCTTCAGCATCTGGTGCATCTACATTTGTTAAATTTGTTTCTGGTGGTGTTTGTATCTCTGATCAACAACTTTCTGATAATACGTTGATTGAAAAAGAAGAGAAGCTGGGGTTTGAGAAAGAATTAGCAGTTGAATTGGTACAATCTAACAACTTAAAGGGCAGTAAAGCAACATTCACCCAAGCAGCTCAAGATGGTTCTTGTCAATCTTAAATTGATCTAACAAAGCTACCTGGTTATAAACAATCTGGTTTGGGGAGTGCAGGCAAGAAGGTTACAAAGAAGAAGAACATGCCAAAGAAGGAAAAGAAAGATACAAACTTGGATCAAATATATCATCTGGCTCAAGTATTCATTTCAACAATGGAGAAAGGGTTTGGGGGAAAGTAAAAGAAGAAAGGTTCAACTAAAAGTTCTCCGAACGAATCTTCTTCATCTGGTTCTAATGCTACACCTCAAAGTCCTACATCGAAATGGGTATACTCTAACCGATTTCAAGTTTTTGATGATATTTCTGTTAAAACTGCATTCACTGATAAATGTCATCCAGTTCAGGACAAGCCACAATCTAAACGATCATATCGTTTGTGCTATCAATGTCGTCGAAAGGGACATATGGCACAAGATTGTCCTATAACTGCCAGAAGAATTTTTTCTGGAAAAACTGCCACGATAATTGATGATTCAGGCAGAATTTTTACTGACACACCAACTTTCAATTTTAAATAAAAAAGTAAACATGTTTTCAACAGTGATTCTAGTATTGGTGATTCATCGCAAGATGATGTTTCAGTAAAAACTGCACCCGCTAAAATGCAGTGGCGACCTAAGGTGGTCACCAAGGCTGCAAATGATTTTGAGGAACACACTGGTCGACCAGAAGCTGTGTGCTTCGGGTCATTTGAAGTCTAATCATTAAATCCAGTGTGCAGGTTACTTCAAGAAGACCTATTGGTAATTGTGAAGTTCATGCTTCAAGAAGTTGCTGATAGTGGAGTTGCCTGTTTAAATTAAATTGAATGCTTCATATTTAAAAAATTGAAAGTTTTTCTCACAGCTAAAAACTGAAAAGGTATAAGTATCGATTGGTCAATTTTCTTTCTTTAATGCTTTTCATTTGTAGTTTAGGGGGAGAAAATTAAAAAAAACCAAAAATAGTGTCTTTGTGTTTTTGTTAAAATGAAAATCCAAAAATAGAGTTTTCATTTTAAGGGGGAGAAAAATGGAAAAATACAAAAACATTAAAAAACAGAAAATACAAAAACATTGAAAAATGAGAAATTGATCCGACATGTTTGGGAAATGATGGTACATTAGCTTACGTGTCTAGCTTATGGATAAAATAGATGAAAAAGCAATAAGATCATTGCTTGATGTGCTTGGTAGGCTCGGCATTAAATCAGAAGGTATTCAAATGTGATATACATTAAATACTAATGCTTGACCAAGTAGACAACATATTGATGCATATCTCTAGATATCAAGAAAAAGATATGTGAACATAGAAAATGAGAAGTCACTGTGTATACATGTGTTCATTTTGCAAAGATTTAAACTTGTGTGATTTTCTTTATTTTGTCAAACGATCGGACTTTCTTTGCGTATCGAAAGATCGACCTGATTGTTGTTCGTTTGACGTTCTGCTTTATTTTCTTTGTTGTTTCGTATAACTCATCGGACTTTCTCTGCGTGTACGGGAGTATCGACCTCATTGTTGTTGGGTTATACAATTTCAACTTGTTTTTATTTTCTTATTTTGTTAAATCTGAGGCCTTATCTGCGTATTGAAAGATCGACCTTAGGGTAGACGATTTAACGTTCTTATTTCTTTTTGCATGGAACACAGTTGACTGAATCATGAATACAATCATTATGTGATCAAATCATAAATGAAATCACAAATTGTGATATAAAAGAAAATACATATCTGAGAATGTCTGATATTGTGGGGTACACTGGTAAAATCAATCTAATCAATACAATAACATATCGTTTTGAGTATGATTGTGCCTGAGTTTAAGGTGGACAAATTATACCAGTAATCGACATGACTTGTGTGCTGAAGTAATTGAAATTGAAGTGTAGTTCGGCATGTCATGACCAATATGATCTCAAGTTGTGATCTTTCTCGCAAAAGACAAAAATAGTGTCTGATTCTGTATTGAATTTATGTTTCATATCTGAAAAATCCAAAAAGATTTTAGATGTGTATTAGCATAAACTTAGAAAATTCAAAAAGATTTTCGGTGTGTTTTGATGTAAAAGTTTCAAAAAGCCAAAAAGATTTTGTTTCTTATTTGTTTTCGACCGATCGATACTCGATACAAATCAAAATTTCAAAATTATATCTTGGATTCTCAAAGAGAAGTTTTGCGCCAAGATTAAATTATTTTTCATAAAGGAGAAAGAAACCCGCGTTTCTGTCTTCTGAAATTGTAGGTTATCTGTGTGACAAGACTCAAGCATGGTGAAAGGGGGAGTATGTAATATCTTTCACAAGTGGATCTTGAAGTTCAAAGGTTGTTCAAGATTGATCCAGCCATGCAAGCTCTAATTTTGACAAGATTTCAAGTTGAAGATCAGACGTAACAATGCTAAAGATTGAATCCTTAAGTTTAGTTGGATAGATAGATAGCTAGATACACTACACGTTAA
>JBCNJP010000065.1:73240-112088 GCA_039602395.1 Deinandra increscens subsp. villosa | reverse complement strand
TTTTCCCAGCAGAGATTCGAAAGCAGGTATTGGATGTGGAAGACGACGGATTATTTAAAACGAATGTGAAATATAGTATGCAGTGTAAAAACAAGGAATAGTTTGAATTTGCATAGATTACAATTTTTTTTTCCCAGTTACATATTTTAACAATTCTCTAATATATTTTTCTTCCAGATACAATCACCTATGAGGCTCCTCATGACCCATCTCCACTTTGATTTTCCGGTATGCCTTAATATCCACCCAAACTTTTATAAAAAAGTCCACATACCTTTGCAGGGTTCTCTTTCACCATAAAATTTTAAATTTGTCTAAATCTCAAACATGCCTCTATTCAGCTCAAATGCATACACACACCGATAGCCTGCAAATCACCTACTAAAATTCATCTTATCTCATATATAGATTTCAATGGAACTCTTTTTTCTATACTTTTTCAGATTCAACCACTCCGAAGACCGTCAGGAACCATGTCCACTTTGCCTTACCGGTTCATCAACTATAACTTTTTGTTATGTAATATAAACACCTTTTGTGTTAATGCATACTTGAATAGGTCATCCAGAACAAGAAAAAAATTTATCCGGACACTGCCTCCATATTTCAACATAATATGTTAGCTATGATGTATGGTGTTTTTGGTTATATATAAATATCTTTCATCTATATTTAATCGTTTTATTTTTATTGATTGATTGTTTCTGGTAAACTTAACTCAAATTTATACGGGGTGCAGTTCCGGTTGGTTGTGCAATCGAAAATATAGACTTTGTGGGAAACAATCATGTAACGGATTCAAAGGAGCTTGGTCCCGGGTACACACAGCAAAAGCTGCACAGATCGTTAAACAACTTCTGTCAAGATGATGCAGGTTTTACTAGAACCACCATGAATCCAAATCATGTATCGACTGGCCCAGTGGCGGAACCAAGACCTCTTAACTGGAGGGTCCATATAAAATTCATATGTGGAGATTATAAAATGTTATTTTTAACGATATCCATATGCTACATATACGAAAATGATAGTTAACTGATATTTATATATCCAAATACCTTTACTAAAAGATATCTATACATAATAAAATTTTATTCTTTAATTATATGTATAAACTAAATAACTAAATAAACATAATACAAATTAATAAACTATAAACTAAATAAACGAATAAATAATAAACTTAAAAGCCGAATGAAAGCAAAATGTTAAAACCCTCTTATATTATATACAATAAAATAATACACAAATGACAAATATTGTTAAAATCATTTGATGAAGTTTAAGATATTACTGTGATTTATAGATTTTGTAATTGCTTGGACCGAAAAGTTCCAAATGAAAGCTAGGTTTTAAATTTGATATTGGGCTACGGGTAAGCCCAGTCACCACATTAATGTTAGTTATTAGGTTAGATGGTTATCTTCTTTAGTAGCGCCTATCCTCTCTTCTCCAGTGAACTGTTGTAAACAGCGCCATCGTCGGAAAAAAGAATCTAAACTTTCCTGCTTGAATCTTCCCTTATTTTCTCTTCTCAGTTTCACCTACTCTCTCTATCGACGCTAATTTTGAAGGGTTATGTAAAAAAATATGAAAAAATCATATATCTATACTAACAGTAGCTTGGCTCGCCGGAGGGTCAAGGGACCCCCTTGACCCCCCTCTAGTTCCGCCGATGCAGTGACTGGCCTGAAATTATCTTATGCGGAAGATGAACTCAACTCTTCTGTCCCTTTTGTTAATGAAAACTCGAGAGCTCTCCATCCGGCCACTCATTCAGTCAGCAATAGCATCCAACTTGAAATGGATTGCCAAAATAAACTCCTTGATCATTATGTTAAAGTTCAGGTAAACTGCACCTCGAAACTTATGTGCATGTTAGAGGTGGAAAATTTGGCCAATTAACTAATGGATGGGTCGATTTCGAGTTTATATTTAGGATAATGTATGCATAGACCACCCAAAAATCTAAATATTTTCACCAACACCCCCAAATATAAAAGAACTTTAGAAGTCTATTAATTTGGTTCGGTTTACGCTCATTCCGAGTTAAAAAGATTTGGGATTATGATGACAAAATGCTCCAAAATTTAAAGCTTTTGTACTTCTACAGTTGTAAAACAATGAAAATACCCCTGAAGATTCTCTAATATGTTTTGACAATTTATACAGAGTATATTGTTTTAAGTAGGTTCATGGGCATTTTGTCATTGACACAAGCTTTATATTTAAGGGCATGTTATTTTACAATATTCTGGCAAGTTTTTCGCCAAGATCATAATAAACACAACCAAACTGATACATGTATGAACGCTAAAATAGTTTTAATAGTTGCCCGGCCTTTGCAGTGGTTGATCCAGAATAGGCTGAAAGTCATCTAAACCTTATTGATGCATACATCTTTTTCCAATGTTCTAGATTATTTTTCATACATAGTCTTTGTAACCATATTTTAAAAACATACATAATTTCAACTTGACCATTATATAGTCTTGGGAATTTGGTGTTTCCAGGAAGAAAATATGGTGAAGGGTATAAGAGAATTGAATAAAAAACACACCGCTTTGTTACTAAACACTTTGGAGAGAGAAGTAACAAAAAAGTTGAATGAGAAAGATGTTGAAATAGCCATCTTAAACCGAAGAAACATGGAATTAGGGTTGAAAATAAAGCAAGTTGCCATGGAAGCTCAAGCCTGGCATTACAGAGCAAAATACAATGAATCAGTAGTGAATTCCCTCAAGAACAATCTTCAACTACTCATTCCACAAAATCACGTGCAAGGGAAAGAGGGGTACGGTGACAGTGAGGTAGATGATGCTGCTTCTTATACAAACGCAGATGATGCCTTGAAGAACCCGGTACATACTCTTCCTACACAAGAACTACTATCACACGTCGTTTAGAATAAAGGTCTCCGTATCGAACAAGTTCCATTATCATTTTTTTTAAATAGACAATGTATCAATCAAATTTTGCTTCGTTGTCCACTTTTCTTGTATTTATCCGGATTACCGCAGCAACGCGCAGTTGATCTCTAGTTTGAATTAAAATCGAAATTTGAATTAAAATCAGGGACTAAAAGATTAAGTTTACTCTATTTTTTAAGTCTTGACTTTTGCTTTGTTTATAAAATATCTATGACACTTATTAAAATAAAATAGAAAATATCTCATTAAAATATGCGGGACTTCTCCATTTTATTATATAAAATGAAACATTTTTTTAATTAATTTATAAAGTTGAATACAAGGTAATCAATGGCGGACCTATACCCCTTGGGGTTCGGCCGACACCCATAAAGTTTTTCCTTTTAGTGTTATATATACGATTTGATCTTCACCGACCCCCAAGAAATTTGGTAATCGAACCCCATGATAAAACATTTAAAGTTGAAAAGTAAAAAAAAAAAAGTAGATTTTTCTGGCCGGTGAACGATGATCCGGTGACGGAAGATGGATGGCAGCATTGGGTTGTAGATGGTGGTGAGTGGCTCTCTGATATAGAGTGTGAGGGGAGGAAAAAGAAGATGGATGTATATGTGTAGATAGAGGGTATTTAATATAAAAATTAATATTCTAATACTTTTTTACGTTTCCAAAGCTTAAGTATAATTGCAGAGTTGGATACTTGGCAGAGAGCTATATTGACTAGTCACATCAAAACAACCAATGGATGCTTTTGTAGGAAAACCGTTCGTAAAATTAAAATAAAATAAATATTTTATTTGGGTACGATTACAACAAAAGAAATAAACCTATTCTATTACAATACACTTGAAATCAAATCTACTTCTACAATACGATTACAAGGAAATGAAAGAAGATTACACGGAAATGAAATACACAATACAAAGAAATGAATAAATGTTACAGTGAAGTGAAATTACAATGCAAATGAAATGAAAGAAATAAAGACAGAATGTTAAAGGAAAAGTTTTTGAATGATAAAATATTAATTGAGAGTCAAAGAAACCGATTTGAGAAAAATTTTAATATTGGTATAAAGAAAAACAAGAAGGTTCCAAAGAACCTTGGCGAAGGCTTCGGGTCAAAACCCGGGTCCCTTAAAACAAATTCCGGGTCTACCGAAGATCCGTTTTGTTTCCCAGGGTACAATCGCCTAAACCGTATTGTACAGCCGGGATAACTCTAAGCTTGAAGTTTACCTTCGAGTTCTTGAAGATCCTGACGAACAGGATGAAGATTGGAAGAAAGTGTTTGAGAAGAGGAGGGAGTTTTGAGAGAGAAAGAATTCTTGTGAATTCTGGTGTGTTTTGCCTCAACTAATGAGGCTGTATTTATAGTGGTGGGAATTCTTGTTGAGCACTCAAAAGTTAATTCTGAGTCAAACTTTGCATTAAACGTCTTTAATGCAAATTGATTTCTAATTAACGCGGAATTACCTTAATTAGCTAAACGCGTTTACAGCTGTCAATCCGGAGGAATCTCCGCGTAACAGCTGGTTCCGGAAGAAGTGATCTTCCGGTTGAACTCCAAGCGGAGCTCCTTTTCCACTTGAACTTCAAGCTGAATTTTTTCCGGTTGAACCCAGTTCCGCTTGAACCTCTCTGCCCAGACCACACAGGTCCGTTTGGACTTCAACCGGAACACCTTCCGGTTGAACCCAAAAACAATAAGGCGGCTCTCAGCGATGCGAAGTGCAAAGTGCGCCATCAAAGCGCCACATTGCGCCTCATACGCCCACGCCACACGCGCGCGCGTGTGCGAGTGCGAGTTAGGGGTGTTCGCACCCCTCAGGGTCCAAGGGATGTGTCCTACTAAAGGAAACAATAGTTGGTAAGGTTCCCACCTTATAAACCACTTTTGGTTTCAATCCCCAACCAATGTGGGATGAGTTAACATGCTATACTTAGCATTTTTCTCTCTAATTTTCGCAGCTTCACAAGTTGCGAGACCTCAACTTTGAGCTTCGATATCTCATTCATACGAGCTCGGATTTGGACGTGGTTTGATGCGTTGGAAAGACCTCACAACGTACTACACAAACCCATTAAATACAGAGGCAACAACCTATGTTATCTGTATTTTATTTTAGTCCAAAGTTTGGTGAAAAACTCATTTTCACACTTAGTGAAAAAACTCATTTTCCACTAGTTTTTCTCCCAAAATTCCAACAGCTCTTGCAAGGAGGAACAGTCATGTGGAGTCTATGACTTGTATTCTTTGTGACGACGGCTTGGAATCGGTTGACCACGTGTTCACGAGATGCTCTTTTGCGAATAAGGTTTGGACTATTGTTGCTTAATGGTGTAGGCTCCCTACCTTATTCTTATTTCCAATCAAAGACGTGGTCAACATTCATATGGATTTGTCGAATACGGATTGGAAAGTGAAAGCATTGAACACGATCATGCTTACCACTTGTTGGTATTTATGGAAAGAGAGGAACAACGTGATCTTCAACCACAAGTCATCCTCGGTCCACCGGGTTGTTTTCGAGATAAAAAATTAGAGTTTTCTTTGGTTTTTGAATCGTTGTAAGTCTCTACCCATTAATTAGGACTCGTGATACTCTTTTCTTTAATAATGTTCTCTTTAGGTAGCCTCTAGTTTTTTGCCTGAGGATTTTTTGCCCTCTCTTAAAGAGTTGCCGTTAAAAAAAAACATCAAAACAACCAAAATAGTTTTTAATATCCATAATGTTACTTATTATTTATCTTTCAATTTCAAAAGTCATAACTTCAATTAATATTATTTTCACTTTCTCAAATTATATATTACTTACTATACAGAGTTAGTTCATCATTTTATTTATTAACGATTAATATTTTATTTAAATTTTTTTATCATAGCTGGATATATATAATAATTTTAAAAAAGTTTCATGATAAATTCAGCAAAAGATGTGTTGATATTACTTTACAAATTAACGATTAGTATTTTATTTAGTTTTTCTATCGGTTTTCTTAAGGCTTTAATATATGTGACTTTCACCTCATAGTATCTTCTATGTTATAATTATCGTATCGTTCTAAACTTTAATATTGTTGTTATTTAATTTATGATATAAAACTTCAATACTTAATTCTGTTGTATTTTAATTTATGAAGTGAAACTTTAATCGATGGATGCAAATATTTTATTTTTCGTTTTGAGTTTTGACTTTCCTTTTGAAAAGCTCAGGTTTCATGTTGGTCCGGTGAAGTTCTAGTCAAAGAAGATAAGAATAAGAAAGAACATGATAAAGTTAATAAAGACTGAAGTGTAAGATAGTATAATGTCTTTAGGTGTATTTTAGTTTTAATGATGATTGACATACTTTACTGATTTTGTTATGTATTACGATTTAGTTTGGTTTTATGTTTGTATTAACTATGTGAGCCGATCCGACCCGACCCGACACGAATTCGTACAAACTCACCCGACTCGAATCGGTACAAAAAAATTAATATTTTGGGATAGACAACAGACCTCCAAACTTCAACCCCCATGAAAATATTTCCTGGGTCCGCCACTGAAGGTAATACTAGATAACAAATTAAAACAAAAAACAAAATAAAAATTCCGAGTCAGTTAAATCAGAATAAGGCAGGAGGGAATGGGGGAGAATTTGCCGCTGGCGCCGGCGGCGAACACCGCCGCCAGGCCTGCGGCGCCGCTAAAAAGTTGCTTTTCAAACTAGTTTTCGTCGGAGGAAGGAAGAGCATGTGGGGCCCATTTCTAGCCGTTGAACGGCTATTTTCCCTAAAAAAAAAAAATTAATTTTCAAACAATATATATACCCTCTTCCACCCCCATTTCAAAATACTCCTACAACTTCTCTTCATTCTAACTCAAATTCAACTTTCTTTCAAAATGGATCGGTTTCCATTCAACATACCTATTCCTCCTTCAAGTTCCGATTCATCGACCGACTCCGACGAGGAAGATACGTTTACCGACAACGTATGGAAGCTAGAGACCGACTTATGAGACACTACTTCGATGAGGAGCCGATCTACAACGAAACGGTGTTTAAGGAACGGTTTCGGATGTCCAAGCGTTTATTTTTGAAGATAGTTGCCGATGTCCAAGCACATAACAGTTACTTCCAAGAGGGGATAGACGCCCGGGGAAGGGATAGCTTCACCGCTATACACAAATGCACATCTGCCATTCGTCAACTAGCATCAGGTAACGTTCCTGATGAATACGATGAATACTTAGCTATGTCCGCGAGAACCTCACGTGAAACACTTGATCATTTTGTTAAATCTGTTTTTGAGTTATATGGTAATGAGTTTTTGCGTGCACCCACAAGCCATGATATTGCACTATTATATCAGGCACATGGATCATACCATGGTTTGCCCGGTATGTTAGGCAGTATTGACTGTACGCATTGGGACTGGAGAAATTGCCCAAGAAACCTTCGGGGGCAATATCATCGGGGTGACCACAAGTACCCAACCATCATGCTTGAGGCCATAGCATCACAGGATCGTTGGTGTTGGCACGCGTTCTTTGGTATTGCAGGTTCAAACAATGATATTAATGTTTTGAACCAATCTTCGGTGTTTCAAAATGAGATGCACGGGTTAGCACCAAGGTGTCCATTTGTTGTTAACGGTCACCAGTACAAGAGGGGGTACTACCTTGCTGACGGTATATACCCAACTTGGTCCACTTTTGTGAAGGCATATAATCATCCGGTTGATCTAATCGACAAAAGATTCAACAAACTTCAAAAGGCGGCAAGGCAGGACGTTGAACGTTTTTTCGGTACCTTGAAAGGTAAGTTTCACATACTCGCATGGGGTGCCCGAGCAATGACACGAGAGAAATGTGGAAGAATCATATATGCGGCAATTATTTTACACAACATGATTTTAAAGGATGAAGGGAATGCAATATCACCGGTTTGGATCAGAGACCCTCCCGTTCGTGTGAACATAGATCCGGATATCCTTGTGGAGTTCCGAGATCAGGAAACACACTACCAACTTCGACATGATATCAAGATGCACATTGAGGAGAACGTCGAGGTTGTTTTAACGCAGGCGGAAATTGAGGAGTAGTTTATTAATGTAATGTTTTATTTTAATTATTGTAATGTTTTTTTTTATTTATTTAGTGTAATGTTTTTTTTTATTAATGTAATGTTTTTTTTTATTAATGTAATTTTTTTTATTAATTAACGTTTTTTAATTTATAAAATACAAAAACAAATAAATAAAAACATTAAAATAAACCCACCTAGAATTCTTCAAAAACCTCACCACCACCACTCAAAATCCTTCAAAATCCTTCAAAATCCTTTCTTTTTCTCTCTCCTGCGTGGCACACTCCTATTGGTTCTCCTCCAACTTCATCTACTTCAAAACTTCCCCACTCCCTCCTCCCTAAGGAGATGATTGACCTGACCAAATTATCTACATCTCCCTCGTCGGCTCAGAATCCCCAAATTGAAAAAGACCACGTTCTTGAGGAAGGTGAAATTGGGGATAAAAATTGTGCTACTTAAAGAACTAATTGGATCTTGATCTCAACATTAAACGAGCAATTTGACAGAAAAGGGGAAATATTATTGATGAACAAAATTGGAATTACAAATCGGATCATACAAAACTCGAACCTACAAGCTAGTTAAATAGCCGTTCCTATCTAACAACCAAATTACAAAATGAACCCTCAAAGAATCACATACTTGCTAACTACCAACCTAATAGTTCTAACGGTCATATTCTAGTGTAATTCTATTTACACATTTAGACCCTGTAATTACATGAAATTAGCAACCAGGAACTTAAACTTAGTTAACAGATGTTAACTTGATTCAACATTCTCCCCTTTAATTTCATGTCATTTCATTAATCAACTCATAATTCAAGCTATGATTAACAAGCATTAACACTGCTCAACAGTGACCCAAAGGGTTTAATTGAACTAGTGTGCTCATTACCCACAGCTATGAATCAAACAATTGATTACCCTCATTTTGTTCACAAATCAAACTCCTTTGTGATCTGCAACACCCAATAAGTCTCTCATTTCCTGCAAATCTGACCCTAGCTAATGCTTTGGTCATGATATCAGCCTTTTGCAATGTGGTACCAATAAAATTTACCTCAATTTTCCCGGCTTCAATACACTCTCTTATGTAGTGATATCTTAGATGAATATGTTTAGATCTACCATGGAATACTGGGTTTTTCATCAACTCAATTGCAGACTTATTATCTACAAATAAGCTCACCCTTCCATAGTCCAAACCTGTTAGCTCCTTTAATAGACTTGACAACCAAACTGCCTGGCATGCTGCAACTGTTGCAGACATGAATTCTGCCTCACAACTTGACAAAGCAACCGACTTTTGCTTCTGAGAATGCCACGATATAATTGATTCATTGAAATAAAACACATTTCCTCCTGTGCTCTTGCCATCCTCATTACTCATCATGTGATTACTGTCACTGTATCCCTGCAAGTTTCCCATTTTGCCCTTTTGATAAAACAGCCCATATTCCTTAGTTCCACTCACATATCTGATTATCTGCTTCACTGCCTTCATGTGAGCCTCTCTAGGAACCTGCATAAACCTGCAAACAATACCAACAACATAGCAAATGTCTGGTCTGGTTTGGGTAAGGTACCTTAATGATCCAACTAATTTCCTGTATAGGGTAGCATCCACTTCCACTCCTCCCTCTGTGCTACTCAACCTCAAACCTGGGTCCATTGGAACCTTAGTCTCATTACACCCTTCCAAGCCAGCTAATCTAACAACTTTTGCAGCATAAGCCGATTGCCTTAAGTAAATCCCATTCTCCTTTTGACTGACTTCTATCCCCAAATAGTAATTTAGCAAGCCTAAATCTGTCATGTCAAATCTCTGCTTCATTTGACTCTTAAAGAGATTTACCTCACTTTGATTGCTACCAGTCACTAACAAATCATCAACATACACACCTATGATGAGAGTAGACTTACCATTGTGCCTAATATAAACTGCCTGCTCATGTTGACACCTTTTAAAGCCTATTTCTTTCAATACTTCATCAAGTTTTACATTCCAGGCTCTAGGAGCCTGTTTCAACCCATAAAGGGCCTTAATCAACCTATATGCCTTAGATTCTTCACCTTTTCTAACAAATCCTTCAGGTTGGCATACATATACTGTTTCTTTTAGCTCACCATGTAAGAAAGCAGCTTTGACATCTAAATGATAAACATTCCAATCCATTCTTGCTGAGTAAGCCAAAATAAGCCTAATGGTTTCCATCCTAGCCACTGGTGCAAAAGCTTCTTCATAATCTATTCCATGTTTTTGAACATAGCCCTTTGCAACCAAACTAGCCTTGTACTTAGTGACCTTCCCTTTAGCATCTTTCTTAATTTTGTACAACCATTTTAAACCTATAGGTCTCACCCCTGATGGAACATCACTTAGAACCCATGTACTGTTTCTTTGAATAGCATCTAATTCTTCCTGCATAGCAAGTCTCCAACACTTAGACTTAGCAACTTCCTTAAAACTAAATGGTTCATCATCCTGAGCTAAAAGAGCCTGAACCTGATTCAACTGATCATGTCTAACTTGACTAGATTCCCACCTTTTATCAAGTTCATAATCCTGGAATTTCCCTGGTAACTTTGTAACTCTACCTGACCTTCTTACAGATACAGAGGGAGTAGTTATAGGAGATGGGTTATGGTGAGGATCAGGTTCATCACTTTCATTTCCTGAGTCATGAAGTCCGGGTTCAAAGTCACTACTTGAACCCCCCCCCCCCCCCCGATCCTGATTATCACCTAAGTCAGCACCCTCAGGCTCCTCATACTCATCCCCTAAATCAACATCAACATCAAAGTATGTTGATTCAACTAGAATTCCCTTTCCTTTTGGATCTTATGAGTTACTATCCCAATTCCATCTTCTAGTCTCATCAAACTTCACATCCCTGCTAATGACAATCTTGTCATTCACAGCATCTAACATCCTATAAGCTTTAGTTCCTTCCTGACTACCAAGATATATCATTGGATTGCTCCTATTTTGTAACTTCTTAAGCCCTGGCTGATTGTCCTTCACATATCCTATACATCCAAAAATTCTTAAATGATCTATATGAGGTTTCTTGTCTCTTAAAACCTGATATGGAGTCTTATTGTCTAAGGACATAGTAGCAATCTTATTTAACAAGTAGATAGAATGCCTTACTCTCTCAGCCCAATACAGATCTGGCACACTCATAGCCTTTAACATACACCTTGTCATATCCATTATGGTTCTATTCCTTCTCTCCACAGCACCATTTTGCTGTGGGGAGTAAGGTGCAGTCAACATCCTATGAATGCCATTTGACTCACAAAATGAGTTAAACTCATTTGATGTAAATTCACCTCCCCTATCAGATCTAAGAGATTTAATTTTCTTGCCTAGCCTGCCCTCAATATCATTCTTAAATCTAACAAAGGTATCATATGCCTGATCCTTTGTTTTTAGAGAATAGACCCACATATACTTTGAACAGTCATCAACCAGAAGCATGAAGTATTTGTTTCCATTCTTAGTAGCAGGTGTCAATGGACCACACAGATCCATTGAAACCATTTCCAAAGTATGTTTTGACCTATACTCAGATTCCTTAGGAAAAGTCTGCCTGGTCTGCTTGCCTGCCAGACATGTATCACACAGTTTTCTAGGATTCTTAATGCTAGGCATACCAATGACTAAATTACCCTTGGCCATCATTTCAAGGGTTTTAAAGTTGACATGCCCATATCTGCCATGCCAAAGCCAAGTATGATCACTAATACTTGAGAGAAAACAGTTTGGTGACCCAGTCCTAAGCTTTATCTTATATAACCTATTAGGGGCTCTTTTGACCTTAAGAAGCAAAGTACCAGTTTTGTCATATAACCATAAGCAGTCATCTTTCATCTTAACCTCACACCCTCCCTCTGTAGCTTGTCCTAGGCTTATTATACTACTTCTTAGGTTGGGTATGTAATAAACATTTCTTAGCAGCCTTTGTTCCTGTGATGTCCCTTCTAAAATTATGGATCCTCTTCCTTCTATCCTAACCTTAGACCCATCACCAAAAGTAACATTGCCACCCACATGTTTATCAAGAAAAGAAAAGTAAGATGCAATACCTGTCATGTGGTTTGAAGCTCCATTATCCAGGTACCATACTTCTTCATTCTTGTAGTCTGATTGATACTTCTCTGGTATAACAGATGCCTCATTTAGGTACACCAATTCTTTCTTGCCTTCATTAACTGACACCATCAAAAGGGCTGGTGATTCCTCATCCTCGTCTTCTAATGCATTCAGATGAACTTCAGGCCCTTTTTCACTGTATTTAGAACACTCACTTGCATAGTGTCCTAGCCTATCACACTTGAAGCACTTGATTTTTGACTTATCTTTCTTGCCCTTTATATGACCCTTCTTTTGATTCCTTTCTCTCTTGTCACCCTGACTGCCTTTAGCATTCCCTTTGAACCCACTTTCTGATCCCTTATTTTGATTTCCTTTTTCCCATTTTCCTTTACCCTTTGAATCCCTAGCCTTGGCCTGCCATTCCGTGTAAGTCATAAGAAGGTGATCATCTTTGTTTGATACAACCTTTTTATTCATGCCAGTTCTTTCTTCAAAGGCTTTAAGCCTTCCAACTACTTCTTGAAATTTCAGACTATCAATATCCATAAACTGTTCTATTGAAGCAATGATATGAATGAATCTGTCTGGCATTGAGTCAAGAAGTTTTCTAGTTAAGAGAGACTCTTCTATCTGTTCTCCTAACTCAGCCACCTTAGAGGCTATGCCACTGAGTTTTGCAGTGAAATCATCTATTGTTTCACTATCTTTCATTCTCAATGCTTCATACTCAGATTTAACAATTTGAAGCCTAGCCTTCTTTACACGATCGACACCTATATTTCTGATCTTGATGGCTTGCCAAATCTCTTTTGCAGTGTCAAGTCTTGCAACTTGCAGAATCATCTCTTCAGGTAAAGCCTGATAGAGATATGCAATCGCAGCGGAATCCTTTTTCTTGTCTACCTCAGCCCCTTCTTGGGGTTCTATCACCTCCCAGAGGCCACGTACATTGAAGATTGCCTTCAATTTTACGGCCCAAATTGTGTAATTCAATGGTGTAAGAACGGGACATTGCAAAGGGATAGTTGTGTAATTTTCCCTTACCTGAACTTGTCTTGCCGGATTTCCTCCATCTCCATCCGCCATTGATGCTCGTTACATCCAGTCGAAGATCGTTTTGCCAAGATCGCTTGAGATACAGAAATCAGAACTACTATCCTTCGCAGCTTCGATTTTCCCCAATTTGATTGAGTCACAGCAAACTTTGCGATTCAATCCTTCGAAATATCACAAAGCTCTGATACCAATTAAAGAACTAATTGGATCTTGACCTCAACATTAAACGAGCAATTTGACAGAAAAGGGGAAATATTATTGATGAACAAAATTGGAATTACAAATCGGATCATACAAAACTCGAACCTACAAGCTAGTTAAATAGCCGTTCCTATCTAACAACTGTTTTGGTCAAAAACTGCCTAAGCAATTAGTTGATCAAACTTTGTAAGTGAGGTAGAGTGTTTGATGAAATTAGCAAGAAAAATGCAAGTTTGAGTGTTGACACGAGGATGTAACGAGGGAAAATCCAGGAATCCTTGAGTATCCTCAAGGAGCCTAGCAAAAAACCTCGGGGGCCGGTTCAAAGTACCTACCTCCTAAAACTTTTATATAATGAACGTTTTTGGTACAAAGTAAATGAGCTCGAAATCTAAGTGTAGCAGAGAGTTGTGATCGTAAAAGGTTGTGTGTGTGTGTAAGCCTAGAGCTCCGTTTAAATAGTAAAAAATACATTAACTAACTAGGCTAAAAACTAGGGATTGAGTCTTCAAGTCTTTGTGAACGTTGGAGTCAGTTACAACACGTCCCATAAAGCCTTGACCGAGTCTATAGCTATCATTTACACGTCCCTTAATACCTGCAATCAATTAAGACACGTGGACAATTGTAACGGTTAATCGATAACTGTAGTTCAGGATCCTTTGAGCTTCTGGCGAGCATCCTGAAATAATATAACCAAATGTCCTATATTTTAGGGATTCTCCCAACTAAGCCAATATGAACGTTGTGGACCACTTAGTCCACGTTCTATATCATTTGTCCGAGTCTTTAGGCTTGTCTACACGTTTCTTTGACCCTGCAATTAATAAGACACATGGGAAAAACAAACGGGTTAGTTAATAACTGTAATTTAGGATGCTTGAACCTGCCAGGATCCTGAACTTGCGTAAGGATATTGAACAATTTGAGCTTCCGGCCAGGATCCCGGATTATCAGCCCTAACAATTGCCCCTGAATTTTAACAGTTGTCGACCAAGAAGACGGCTGTAAAAATTCAAACTCAACGTCATCTCTTGAAATAATTACGAAGGTGACTCGTTAGCTCCTGATTTGATAGCAACGCAACTTCTCATGTGATTTCCCCATAAATAACTCCAAGTTGTCTTCCCCATACATCAGTCGGAACCCTGTCGATTGCTCTTTTTGTATTTCCTGCAAACAATGTTAGTGTAACAGATAATGATCGGGGACCCGGGTGGAGGGATCTTGTAGTTTACAAGACGAAACCCCGATTCCTGAATTAACTTTTGACCTCTGAGCTTCCCAAGTGGAGGGATCCTGAAAAGAATTTGTTAATGTACTGGGGATAAACCCGGGATTCTTAGGACTAAGCCAATTCTGGGGACAAGCCCGATAAACTTGGGACTAAGCCAAACTGGGGACAAGCCCATAAAACTTTCGAGACATGAATATGTCCAAACCTTAGTTAATGTGAAAACATTAAAAACCTTTGTTAAACTGAGGTCAAGCTCAAAAAATACTTGGGACCAAGCCAACTGGGGTCAAGCCCAAAACTTGAGAGACACGAATGTGAAGTTGACATGAAAATGTCAAAAACCTTAGAATCTTTACGAGATGACACGTCTGCCACCCATTTTGAAGTGCACTCTATGGCCAACAGTGGCGAACTTATCAGCCACCCTCAGATGGACTGGTCGCACCACCTTGAACCATAGGCCACCACCGTGCGCTCCTAGCGAGGGTCTTGCGCTCCTGGCGATTCCCATTAGTGAACGAGAAGGTGAAAACCTCCTAAACCTTTGATAGCATTCTGAATGCCTTATACTTAGAAGAGGTGATCAGCCTCTAGTTTGCGACAAGAAGCTTAAAACATCTGCAAAATACCTCAAGGCTTGGTTAGGGGTGGGTGTTAGTTTGACTAACACCCCTCCGATGCCTAAGTTAGTAACCATTTCACAAATACAATGGTTAGGGAATTGAAATAAGAATAAAAATCATACCTGATGTTCTTGGAATTCACACAAAGATTTTCTAATATGCCCAGAGGATCCGGAGAGCACTTACATAAAATACAACTTCAAGTGAATCGCATTCCAGGCTCTTGGGAGCAGTTCACCTTCCATAGTAGCCAGCCTGTATGCTCCCTTTCCAGCTTCTGAGTCTATTAAGTAAGGACCTTCCCATTTAGGTGCAAGTTTTCCATGTGCTGGATTGGTAGTGTTTTGAAAAGATTTCCTGAGTACTAGATCTCCTACTTGAAATCTTCTGACCCTCAAATTCCTGTTGTAAGACTTGGCAATCCTTTGCTGGTATGCTGCCATCCTGAACTTTGCGAGATCTCTAATTTCATCGACTGCTTCAAGATCTTCAAGGAGCTCTTGCTTATTTGCTTCAAAATTCCGGCAGCTCGTTCTTGCAGTTGGCATCACCATTTCAGTAGGTATTACAGCTTCAGATCCAAATACTAAGGAAAATGGTGTTCGACCAGTAGCATATTTGGAGGTCGTTCTGTCTGCCCACAATACAAAAGGTAGCTCTTCAGCCCACTTTCCTTTCTTGTCTCCTAGCTTCTTCTTGAGATTATTGATGATGATTTTATTGCTCGATTCTGCTTGGCCATTAGCTTGTGGATGTATGGGAGTTGAAGTTACCATCTTTATCCCCCATGCTTCACAAAAACTTGTCGTCCTTTTTACAATAAATTGAGACCCATTGTCGCACACTATTTCTGATGGGATTCCAAATCTTGTCAAGATATTCCTTTTGATGAAGGAAATCACTTCCTTTTCTCTAACTTGAACAAAAGCTTCGGCTTCAATCCACTTAGAAAAATAGTCTGTCATAGCCAGCATGAAGACTTTTCCTCCAGGTGCTACAGGCAGTTTACCAACTATATCCATCCCCCATTTCATAAACGGCCATGGAGATGATATTGAATGGAGCGGCTCAGCAGACTGATGGAGGATATTGCTGTGCCGCTGACATGCATCACACTTCTGAACAAAGGCCATAGCATCCTTCTTCATAGTAGGCCAGTAGTATCATGTTCTCAATACTTTGGAAAATAGTGATCTGCCCCCAGTGTGATTGCCATAATCGCCTTCATGAATATCCTGGAGTACCGCAAGTGCTTCAGGCTGCTCGAGGCATCTCAAGTATGGTCCTGCAAGAGATTTCTTGTATAAGATACCATTTATTATCGAATATGAGATTACCTTTGTTCGGAAGAGTCTGGAGTTCTCGTTTTTGGGGATTTCTCCTTCTTGGATAAATCTCCTGATAGGGTAAGTCCAGGATTCCTGAGGATCCTGAGAGTCTATCATTTCTTGATCTTTATCTGTTGTGACATCATTAACTTCTTGTTCTTCGATTGCTGGCGTCAGGATGTGAGTTATGGGAATCTTGACACCTTCTGGGATCCTTAAGGATGATGCTAAATTTGCCACAGCATCAGCTTCCGCGTTTTCTTCTCTAGGTACCTGTGATATGCTGCAATTTTCAAAGGATAATGCTAACTGTTTTACAAGGTCTAGATATTTGGTTAGCCTTTCGCCTTTCACTGCATAGGATCCATTAAATTGGTTAGTTAATAACAAGGAGTCAATAAAAACTTGAATGTGTTGGATACCCATATCTTTAGCGAATTGTAATCCTGCAATTAAAGCTTCGTATTCGGCTTCATTATTAGTAGCCTTGAATTCACAATGGATAGATAGAGGGATAATGTCCCCCTGTGGCGATTTCAGTAGCGCACCCAATCCTGTTCCTCTAACATTAGATGCTCCATCTGTGTACAAGACCCAGCTGCCTGAAGCTTCTTCGAGCTGCTTGACCTCTAGTTCAACTTCTGGCAGCATATCGCTGCTGAAATCAGCCACAAAGTCTGCAAGGGCCTGTGACTTGATTGTTGTTCTTGGCTCATATATGATGTCATAGGCACTTAATTTAACTGCCCATTTCGCCATTCTTCCTGACATTTCAGGTTTCCTTAAGACACACTTAATAGGATAGTTAGTTTTCACATGAATAACATGAGTTTCCAAGTAATGTCTTAATTTTTGAGAAGCCATTACGAGAGCTAAAATCAATTTTTCTAAATAAGAATACCTGGTTTCGGCGTCTAGTAATGTTTTGCTTACATAGTATACCGGATGCTGTTGTCCCTCATGATCTTTCACAAGCACGGCACTTACTGAGCTGCTTGAAACTGCTAAATAGAGAGATAGTGGTTCGCCCTTGACTGGTTGCATTAGAAGTGGAGCAGATGATAAATATTCTTTCAAAGAGCTCAGAGCTGCTTCATGCTTTTCACCCCATTCGAACTTTTTGTTCTTCTTCAATATGTCATAAAATTCTTTGCTCTTCTCCGATGATCTTGATATGAATCTGTTAAGTGCTGCCACTCTTCCAGTTAATCTTTGAACTTCCTTGACATTCGTTGGAGATTTCAAATTTATGATTGCTTGGATCTGCTCAGGGCTGGCCTCTATTCCTCTTTCAGTAACCATGAAGCCCAGGAACTTGCCGGCCCTTACTCCAAAATGGCACTTGGAAGGATTTAATTTCATATTGAACTGGTCCAATATATCAAAAGCAGCTTCAAGATCTCTAGGATGATCCTTTGCTTTTTTCGATTTCACCACCATATCATCTATGTATACCTCCATGGTGTCCCCCAGTTTGTCTTTAAACATCATGTTGACTAGCCTTTGGTATGTGGCACCTGCATTTCGTAAGCCAAAAGGCATTGCAATATAACAATAAATACCTGTGGGTGTCATGAAGGCTGTGTCTTCCTGATCCGATGGTTCCATTTGAATTTGTTGAAAGCCCGAAGATGCATCCATAAAAGTTAGCATTTCATGCCCAGCAGTTGCATCCACCATAGAGTCAATGTGTGGTAGAGGGAATGGGTCTTTTGGACAAGCCTTGTTTAGGTCTGTGTAGTCTACACATACCCTCCACTTACCGTTTTTCTTCTGGACTACCACCACATTAGCCAGCCATCGAGGATATTTAACTTCCCTAATCATTTTTTACTTGAGCAGCCTGTCAACTTCTTCTTGGATTATGATGTTTCTCTCAGGAGCGAACTTCCTTCTTTTCTGATGTATTGGCCTGAAAGAATCATCTATACCAAGTTTATGAGTAATAATATCTTTAGATATACCTGTCATGTCTTCATGTTTCCATGCAAATGTTGTGACTCGAGACTTCAAGAGGCTCACGAGATGCTCCTCAGTATCCTCAGGAATATTGGTTCCTACCAGCACTTTGATTTCAGGATCTTCAGTATTAAGTTGAACTTCTTTGATTTCCAACTCCTTTGTCATCTGAATTCTTCGTGCTGGTTTCTTTAATTGCTATGCTGGCTTGGACTTGATGGTGTTCTTCATCGCAGAAGTATAACAGTCTTTGGCTTCTTGTTGATCACTTAGTATTCTTACAACTCCCCAAGGTGTGGGAAGCTTCACACGTTGATGATAGGTAGATGGAACCACTTTCATGTCATGGATCCATGGCCTTCCCAAGATTACATCGCAACAGGGAAGAGAGTCAATTACGCAGAATTTCTGCATGGAGTTGACTCCTTCAATGTAGACGGGAAGTCTGATGTCTCCAACCGTATGCTTGGTTTCTCCACTGAATCCTACTAATACCGAGGATCTTGGAATTATTTCTTCTTCTGGAATGCTCATCTTTTTAAGCACGTCCAATTGAATGATGTTGACTGAACTGCCGTTGTCTATCAGGATCCTGCGAACATAATGGTTAGCAATACATAACGTAATTACCAGACTGTCGTGGTGAGGATCCTGGATGTCCAGCTTATCAGTTTCGTCGAAAGAGATGACTCTGTCTTCAGCCAATATTGCGTTCTTCTTTGGACGACTGCCTTGATCCTGCAAGGCACATAACAAACCACTCATGTCAACTGAAAAGCAATAATCAGATACCTTTGGGAAGTTTTCTTCGTCGTCTTCCTCTTCAACTTCGTTGACCCTTGGATTATCATTACGATAATAGGGTTTGTTTCTTTGTTGTTTTCCGGGAGAGCTTGTCCTTCTGCCCGACGTTTCTTCACCTCTTTTCTGGATCTTCTTATCGTCTTCCAACCTGATGAACCTTAGTGCCCTTTTTCTGGCTTCATCAAGGTTCCTGCAAGGAGTCATAACCAAATTATCATAAAAGCGAGGGTCTCCTCTAATTCCCATTTTGAAAGCTTCTACAGCAGCGGCCATGTCTAGGTTGGGGATATCCAGAGCTTCTCGGTCGAATCTGGCTACATAATCCCTTAAGGACTCGTTGGGCTTCTGAACTATCCTGTACAAATCACCAGTGAGCTTCTCAAAGCTCCTGCCGCAAGAAAACTGGTTATTAAACAAGTTAACTAAATGGGGAAAAGAAGTAATGGTATTAGGAGGAATACTGAGCAGCCATTTCAAGGCTGGTCCTGTCAATGTTGAGCCAAATCCCTTGCATAAGCAAGCTTCTTTGATGTTTGCAGGAATGGGGTTGATTTCCATTCGTTCCCTGTATTGTGCCACGTGCTCCTCAGGATCTGTGGTCCCATCATAGAGTTTCTTGTTGGGGGTCTGAAATCTTTTTGGTATCTCTACGTCACAAATGGGCCATGCAAATCTAGAAACCCTGTGGCTGCCTGCTGGCACTTCAGTAATTGGACGTATAATACCGGGAACACTTGAGATCATGTCCTTTAACCTCTGAAGTTCCCTAGCGATAGTCGGGTTGATACCTGCATCCTGCACAATTCCTTGGTTAGGGTTAGCATAATAATTATCAAAGTTGTTACCAGCCCTGGAAGTTTGGAGATGGATCTGGGGTCCATATTCAGCATCTCTAAGGACGGTTGGCTCAGTTGTAGTTTCCACTTGCATGGGGATGAAGTCTCCCTCATGCATCTCTTGAGATGAACCTGGGATTGTGCCTGCAGAGACAGTAGGATAAGAAAATAAGGATCCTTGAGGATCCTGAGCAGCTCGGAAGCGGCTCCGATATTGTTGGAATGGTTGAGATGAAGATCCCTGAAGCATTTGAGGAGTAGGTGCTGCTGACTGCTGGTTCCAAGGCTCATGAAGGTTCGTCGCAGCAAACCGCTGTGGTTGAGATACAGGTTGTTGCACTGATACCGTCGGCATTTGATGGCTTAAAAACCCGGCTGGTTGCTGACTCGAGCATCTCGGCAGCTGCTGACTTCCATATCTACTGTAGTAAGATTCTGGGGGCTGCTCGGAGTAGAACCCAGAGTATTCCAGATCTATTACCCTGGAAGTCTTCTGATGCTGAGAGCCTGAGAATTCTGCAGTAGTAGCTGTTGCAATACCTAACTTTGGAGCAGTAGAGAGATTCGCTTTCTATTTTGGCTGCTCCGATATTTCCGGAGAGTCGAACCCGAATGATTTTGGCATCAAAGGGCTAATTTCCTCTACTGGTTTCTTCGATTTCTTCAATTCCATGATCTCCTTCATCATTTTCTCGTTGGTTTTGGCTTGCTCATCCACATGAGACTTCATTTGCCTGATCAAAACATAGAGATCATTATTAGAAATAGTAGAGTCAGTGGACGTACCTTGAGATCCCTGAAAAGTAGGATATTCCACTCTTTTAGCGTCGGTGCCGGTCACATTCTTCATCATTGGGGGGAGACCAGTGTCGACAGCCGGTTTAGTGGATGAAACAGATTTCGAAGTAATTTTTTGTTGGCTCGACATTTTCAAGAATCGATTATGGGAAGAAGATCAAGGCTCTTAACTAAATTCAAACACCGTTTGCCCCACGGTGGGCGCCAAATTGTTTTGGTCAAAAACTGCCTAAGCAATTAGTTGATCAAACTTTGTAAGTGAGGTAGAGTGTTTGATGAAATTAGCAAGAAAAATGCAAGTTTGAGTGTTGACACGAGGATGTAACGAGGGAAAATCCAGGAATCCTTGAGTATCCTCAAGGAGCCTAGCAAAAAACCTCGGGGGCCGGTTCAAAGTACCTACCGCCTAAAACTTTTATATAATGAACGTTTTTGGTACAAAGTAAATGAGCTCGAAATCTAAGTGTAGCAGAGAGTTGTGATCGTAAAAGGTTGTGTGTGTGTGTAAGCCTAGAGCTCCGTTTAAATAGTCAAAAATACATTAACTAACTAGGCTAAAAAATAGGGATTGAGTCTTCAAGTCTTTGTGAACGTTGGAGTCAGTTACAACACGTCCCATAAAGCCTTGACCGAGTCTTTAGCCATCATTTGCACGTCCCTTAGTACCTGCAATCAATTAAGACACGTGGACAATTGTAACGGTTAATCGATAACTGTAGTTCAGGATCCTTTGAGCTTCTGGCGAGCATCCTGAAATAATATAACCAACTGTCCTATATTTTAGGGATTCTCCCAACTAAGCCAATATGAACGTTGTGGACCACTTAGTCCACGTTCTATATCATTTGTCCGAGTCTTTAGGCTTGTCTACACGTTTCTTTGACCCTGCAATTAATAAGACACATGGGAAAAACAAACGGGTTAGTTAATAACTGTAATTTAGGATGCTCGAACCTGCCAGGATCCTGAACTTACGTAAGGATATTGAACCATTTGAGCTTCCGGCCAGGATCCCGGATTATCAGCCCTAACAACAACCAAATTACAAAATGAACCCTCAAAGAATCACATACTTGCTAACTACCAACCTAATAGTTCTAACGGTCATATTCTAGTGTAATTCTATTTACACATTTAGACCCTGTAATTACATGAAATTAGCAACCAGGAACTTAAACTTAGTTAACAGATGTTAACTTGATTCAACACTACTAACCAGGAGAAGAACATGGAGGTTCCGATCCAAGAGATGGATGATTTTGGTTCTCGTCAATCTACTAGTTCGGATATCGTACCGGAATCGGTCTTGGATTCCCCGATGGTAGAATATTTTGATCAGATGGGTGCTGAAAAAAAGGTGCTTTGTGAAGTTAATGATACGGTGGTTGGCGTCAATTTGGAAGGGGTTAAATCTCAGGTTAGGTCCCTGGTTGTTAATGGTGATAAAAACCCAATACCTCAATGAATTATTTATCCTTCAATATTCGGGGAGTGGGCGATGATAACAAAGCTCAGTATGTGCGTCGTTTAAAATCTACTCACAATATTCAATGTATATCCATACAAGAAACTCAGATGGTGAACTCCAATAAGGTGATGGTGAAGCGGTTCTGGGGTAGGTCTAATTTTGATCATGTCATTGTGGACGCTGATGGCAGATCTGGGGGCCTCCTCTGTGTCTGGGATCCATCCTTCTTTGTCAAGAGTGGTATGAATCTTACTAAAAATTATATTTGTATTTTTGGTTGTTTGACAAAATTGCAGAAAAACATTGTCATTATAAATATCTATGGCCCTAAAAGTGCCACGGACAAAAGACGGATTTGGCAAGAAATTGTGGAGCTTATTGACTCTTTTGATGGGTTGATCGTTGTCATGGGAGATTTCAATGTGGTGCGAACTCATGAAGAGAGATTTAATTCTAAATTCGACGAGAGAATGACAAAAGATTTTAATTGGTTTATTAATGAAGCTGATCTATACGAATACGGTATGGGTGGCTATAAATTTACTTGTATGGCCTGTAATGGTACAAAATTGAGCAAGATTGATAGGATTTTGGTGAACAAAGGTTTTGTTGATTGTTGGCCTAACGCCGTTTTGACTGCTCATGATAGAGAAAGTTCTGATCATTGCCCGCTCACCTTAAAAATGGACTTTGTTGATTACGGCCCAACCCCCTTTCGGTGTTTTCACTCTTGGTTGAATATGCCCGGCTTTGTTAAGATGATTGAAAACAGAGCAAATATTTTCAATTATGATGGGAGACCAGATGTTCGTATTGCCAAAAAACTTAGATGGTTCAAAAATGGTATTAAAAGTTGGTGGGCTGATTTGAAGAACAGTGAATGTGGTATGGTAAGTGATTTGAAGTCTCAAATCAAAGATTTGGATATGTTAGCTGAGATTAGATTGCTTAATAATACGGAAGTGGAAATGAGGCTTAATCTTAAAAAGCTACTGTTGGATAAGGAGCACCGAATTAACATGAATATGAGACAAAAAGCTCGTGTTAAATGGGTTACCGATGGGGATGAGAACACTAGTTTCTTCCACGGTATTGTTAATTGTAACCTTAAATCCAATCGGGTCAATGGTGTTCGGTGCAATGGGGAATGGGTTTCTAATCCGACTCGAGTGAAATATGAGTTTTTCAATACTTTTCGATCTAGGTTCGTTGAGCATGACTACAACCGACCTAGATTTTTTGGTCAATTTTCTGATCAGTTGTCGACTTCTGAAGCTGACAATTTAGTGGCTCCTTTCACTTTGACGGAGATTAAAAAAGCTGTTTGGGATTGCGATGGAGATAAGGCACCGGGGCCGGATGGTTTTACCATTAGTTTTATACGGAAGTTTTGGGCTATTTTGGAAAAAGATTTTTGCGATTTTTTGGGTTACTTTCATGAACATGGCACAATAAGTCCGGGATGCTCACCTTCGTTTATTGCGCTAATTCCAAAGGTTGATGACCCCTTGACTCCTAATGATTTCAGGCCTATTAGTCTTATTAATATTATAAACAAAGTCCTCTCAAAAATTTTAGCTTCTCGTATAAAAGTAGTGATTGATAAATTGATCTCGAAGGAGCAAGCGGGGTTTTTGGCTAACCGAAGTATCCTTGACGCCCCTTTGATTTTAAATGAGACTTTGACGTGGCTGAAAAGTTCTAAGTTAAGCGCTTTTATTTTAAAAATTGATATCGAGAAGGCATATGATTCGTTAAGTTGGAGTTTTTTAGATGATGTGTTGAGACAAAGGTGTTTCCCGCCTAGATGGAGACAATGGGTTGAAGGGATTTTGGTTCAAAGCAAGGCGTCGGTTCTAGTTAACGGATGTCCCACGGCGGAGTTTCAATACTTTCGGGGACTTCGACAGGGTGACCCATTATCTCTCTTTTTATTTATAATTGCTATGGAAGCTTTGTTAGTGATGATTAAGAAGGCTACGTATTTGGGCTTATATCATGGTATCTCATTGTCGAATGGTGGGCCTAATCTCAATCATTTCCTCTATGCCGATGATGTTGTTTTTATTGGTAAAGGTGAGTTACCTACGGTTAAAAATATTGTTCGTATTTTAAGAGGTTTCCACCTCGCCTCGGGTCTTCGGGTCAATTTAGACAAGAGCTTCTTATATGGTATTGGGTTGGAGGATCATGTCAGTCAGCTTATGGCTAACTCCATTAATTGTAAGTTGGGAAATTTCCCTTTCAAGTACTTGGGATTGCAGGTCGGGGCCAACATGAACCTCTATAAAAATTGGAAACCGGTGATTGACGTGTTTGAAAGTAGACTTTCTCTATGGAAAGCTAATTCGCTTTCTATGGGGGGAAGAGTGACCCTTATTAAATCGGTTTTGGACTCGCTTCCATCATACTACTTTGCTCTTTATCGTGCGCCGAATAATGTGTTAAATAAGTTGGAGAAATTGAGACGTGACTTTCTTTGGGGTGGTCATGAAGGGAAAACCAAGGTGTGTTGGGTATCTTGGGAGAGGGTCACGGCCTCTAAAGAATTTGGGGGTCTTGGTTTGGGCAAGCTCAAGGAGATTAACATGGGATTTCTTGTTCGATGGTGGTGGCGTTTCAAAGTGGAGAAAGGTAGGATTTGGAATAACTTGATATGGGCTCTTCATAGTAACCATCGCTCTTGGTCTTTCATACCGGTTAGCCCTAAAGTTTCAGGTGTTTGGAGAAACATTGGTAAAATCGATCTTGACTTGAAATGTGTTAACATCTTTATTAATAATTTTATTGTTGGGGTTATTGGCAAAGGGAACAATATTTTATTTTGGAAAGATAGTTGGGCTACTAATAATTCTTTTGCTGACTTGTTCCCCTCATTATTTAGAATTATCAAAGAAAAGAACTCCTATGTTTCAGATTGTACCATAAGTTATGGGTCACAGGTTAATTGGCATCTTGATTGGAAACGTCAACCGATGACTGCAGAAGAAATCAGGGAGCTCTCAAGTATGATGGGGTTGTTGAATTCTGTTTCTCTCTCAAATATGGATGATGGATGGAAGTGGACTCTTTCGGATGATAGCGATTTTTCTGTCAAGTCCTTTAAGAAGAGATATCATCGCCAACAAATTCAAGTCCCGAACTACCCGTATCAATGGAACAAGTGGGTGCCGCTAAAAGTTAATGTGTTTTGTTGGCGTTTGGAAATGAATCGGATTTCGACCATGGACGTTTTAATCAAAAGAAAGATTGTTGTTGATGACGACGCATGTAAAATTTGTGGCGATCATGAGGAGAACGTTGATCATCTTTTCATGGGTTGCTGCTTTGCTACCGGGATTTGGGATTTGGTGGCAAGGTGGTGTAATATTCCTAGTCTAATCATGTTTTCGATCCGTGAATGTCTAGAGATGCCTTTCATTTGGCCCGGTAGTAAGAGGAAGCGAATGGTCATCCATGCTATCATTCGTGTGACTATTTGGAGTATTTGGAGGTCTAGGAACGGAAAGTGTTTCAACAACGAAAGGATTAACGTGGACGTTGTGTTGGACAAGATCAAGACCTTGGGTTATCTTTGGATTTCGCAACGGATGGGTGGTCATAAGATTACTTGGAGTCAATGGTGTAGCTTTGATTTTGATTGACGTTTGTCATGTTTTCATGTATGGGGTTTTAGATTCTTGCTAGCCCCTTTTTCTTAATAAAATTTGCCGTTCAAAAAAAAAAGTTGAGTCCACCCAGTTTGATAGATGTTGATGGATTTTGATCAAATGATATAATAAGGGTCTGGATAAAGACACATGTGTTTTTGATTTCCACACAGGATACAAACGGTCGTTTGTACCCAAACGGCCGTTTGTAGTTTTTTTTTTATAAATGTTTTAAATTATTTAACTTTTATAAACATTAAAAAAGTTTATTTACCATATATGATAAAAAGTACTTAAACGAACACAAAAGTGACTTAAAATAATAAATTTTGAGACTCAGAGTCTTTGCCGGTATCATCTCAATGGCGTCTCGACAAGTCTTTTCCGGTGTTGGGTCCTCACGGCCCATAATTTTTTTATTTTTAAATTTTTTTTCAAAACGTTTGTCGAGAATAAGTCACTAAATTTATCAGGGGTAACGGAATACCTAAAAAATGTTTTTTTAGGTATTTTGTTACCCCTGATAAATTTAATGACTTATTCTCGACAAACGTTTTAAAAAAAATAAAAATAAAAAAAATCATGGGCCGTGGGGACCCAACACCGAAAAATACTTGTCGAGATGCCATCGAGACGGTATCGACAAAGACTCTGAGTCTCAAAATTTATTATTTTAAGTCACTATTGTGTTCGTTTAAGTACTTTTTATCAATATATGGTAAATAAACCTTTTTAATGTTTATAAAAGTTAAATAATTTAAAACATTTATAAAAAAAAATAAAATAATAAAAAAAAAATACTACAAACGACCGTTTGGGAACAAACGACCGTTTGTATCCTGTGTAGAAATCAAAAGCTCCTGTGTCTTTATCACATCCCTTATAAATAATATTAAATTAAATAATACTAGATTGGGTAAAAATACTTATTTTAATGTCAAATGTAGGAAGAAATATGGACCATTGATATAGAAAATTACGGGTTAAGATCTTCTTTAAATTTAATTCATATTTAAAGAAATGAACTTTAAGTGAAAGATATGTAAGGGTAGAATTGATATGACCTACTATTTTTTATTTTTTCAAGTTTCCTCAATATTTTTAAATATATATACTTTTTTATATTACATTATTTTTTTAAAAAATTACAGCATAAAATGAAGTATTTATTCTCTTTAATTCGATTATAAAAGGAAGATTGGCCCATATTATTCTCAGTTATCATATATTGGCTGATAATAATCCCAGTTTTGATTTTTCCCCACAATAATCTCAATTACTGAATCATTGGCCTATATTGAACCGCAGTTAATTATACACTAACCCAGTTAGTATGAGAGACTGTTTTTGTAGTTTTTTAAAATGAATGGACTTTTTTATGTAATTTTATAAAAAGAGGGAGAAGAAACTAGTGTCTTCCTCAATAGTCTATTTTTTAGATTTATTTGAAAGTATTTAGAAAAATTAGCGTGGAGGAAGTATAGGAGGGACTTTATATTTGAAATTTTTTTTTTATCAGAGGGACTTTATATTAATAAAATTTCAAATAATTTATATATCGCCGATAATTAAGCATATTTTTAATGGTTTCTTCTCCTAAATTGATTATGTAATTTCAAATAATCCATTCATTTTAAGAAATTAGAAAAACAGTCTCTCATACTAACTGGGTTAGTGTATAGTTAACTGCGGTTTAATATAGACCAATGGTTCAGTAATTGGGATTATTGTGGGGAAAATCAAAACTAAAATTATTACCAGCCAATATGTGATAACTGTGATTAATATGGGTCAATTTTCCTAAAAAAATAATTAAAACTCATCTATGTTTTGACTTTTTATTCTCGTCTACAGTTGTTGACTTTTTTTAGTTGTTGAATGTCTATTCTGGTCTATAATTATTGACTTTTTTTTCAAATTCCCCTAAAAAAAATTTAACGTATACAAAATTTATATGTGATTATTTTTTAGAAACATTACATCATAAAATCGGACACTTTATTCTCTTTAATTCCTGTATACTATTGATATACATAATAATAATAATAAAAAAATATTTTCTTTAAACTCGTCTAGCTTGCGAGATTATTTAATATAACTTTCTTGATTATCAATATAACTTGCATGATTATCATCTAACACACGTGGACAATTTTACCCTTACTTCGTACATTCACACGAAAAAATGACCTTCGTATCATAATTTTCCCCTTTGTTTATTATATGGTTATTACTAAGTTAAAAACTTATTACACTATATAACATTTAACAACCATTGTATAAGTCTTGCAGCACAAATTACAACCCCTGATGCGTAACAACCATTGTATAAGTCTTGCAGCGCAAATTACAACCTCTCTGATGCGTGTTATGCATAAGTTACAAATTAGGATGCACTGGGTACAACTTCCGGGCAAGATTTGATGAGATTGTGGCGTATGATATACGCCAATATCTATCTGCTTTCTCTGTTTTCTCTGCTCTCCCATTTCTTTACACAATATCAATGCTTTATCTCTCTCTAAATGATTTCTTTCTCTCTCTAAGAAAGAAGACGTTCGGTTACCGGAGAAGGCTTCAAAGAGTGTTTGTTGTTCCGATGGCGTTGTATAGATCTGGAAGAACCACCTAAAACCTAAAGGCAGGCATGTGAGAGAGCATGGTAGATGGTGAATGACCGGCACAGTGACGCAAGGATGGCATGGCCTCTGCTTCTTCACTGTGGTACTCCTTATCTACCGTTCATTTCCTCTTCTCTTTCGTTCTTGCGTGCCATCGATTAGGTAATTTCTTACCTTTTCTTTTTCGTTATTTGTCATTGATCGGTTGAGTGTTTGTGTCTCTGGTAGATCGGTTGATTGCTTTCTCAGAAGAACTTCGATTCATGTAATCTTTTGCCCTAATTTCGTTTCGTTTGTCGTCTTTTTTGTGTGTGTATGGTTCGGTCTTCATCCACTGATAAAATATTGGGGTCTAATTCCATTGAACCTGAGAGCAAGAAATCAAGATTAGAATGACATCATTCGATTAAGTTATGGATTGTAAATCTTGAGAAATGAAAGAGGGAGAAAGAATCAACCTGATGTGATGGAAGAGAGTGGAGTGGTGGAGAGACACTACTCATACAATGAGATATGAAGATGAGTGTGAGTTTTACTGTTTAAGGGTATTTAAATTACGTTTTAATTTTTTGTCAAAAAGAGGATTTTCTATGGGCTAAACTTGAAAACAGGTGAATCTTGATCCGGATTAAGTCAGTAATCACATGTTTACCTTCAAAATATATATACCAATTAGCATAATGTTTGCAGCTTTGTAACATATAAAGAATTGAAGAACACCATGTAATTAAATGGCAAATGGGTGTAGGTCTAGGTTGTTTTCTTTTGGATTTTAGCCTCAGTCTGTGTATATGGTTCATATCAGTAATTCGTCACTCTTTTAAGTATAAATTAAAAACTAAGGTTTGCTTGGAGTTATACAAATTCTCCAAATTCCTATTGTGCATCAATGATTTTTTATGAACAGTTGGTCTTTTTTTGTAACTATTCACAGTTTCACATTAGCACATAATCCAGTCTGTGTATAGATTTTAACAGATTCTTAAACCTAACTGATATCACCTGATCTTTCTCAGAATTTTTATTGATGCTTCGTTCGTCTTACAAGAAAATAAATGTATATACATGATTCCAACTTACATTAGCAATGTATTTTGAGTAATATAAGAAAATAGTTGATCCCTTATAGCTTCCAAATTGTAGTGTTTTTTTTTTTTGCCATGTTTTGACAAAACACAATTGTAACTAGACCCACTTGAACCAGCAGAACCGAACTGTATAGGCCTGTAAGCATTGGAATCGACCATTAGTACATTGTTCTCGGTTACTGGAAATGTCTTGGCGGCTCTAAGGGTTGTTCGGGTAGCAAAATGGTTGAATGTCCTTAAGACCGAGCGTTGCCGGATGCGGATATTTATTGCTTTACAATTTCTTTGCACGTTGCTCATTGTATGTTTTCTTCTCCTTCTATAACATTCTTTTTTGTTGACTCCTAATTTTTCTCAGTTGTTTAATTGGATGTGCTCATATTGTTTCTGTTAATTCTAATTCAGGTTAGACCTTGGATAGTGCTTGGGCACACTGATCATCGAGCCAGGCAAGTCAATCCTTTTTTTTTGGCTTAAAAGACTAATACATTCTTACTTCCTTATTAGTTCCTCCCTGATTTCTATATTTTTTACTTGCTTACGGACAACTGCTGGTGTGGCTAATGTATGCTTTTATGCGTCTTATTTAGCTTTAGTATACATGCACCTTGGGGTTTCTATAAGAGAAATTTATATCTTTTGATTAATAAGCAACGAGTTAAGGAAACTGTCCTTCACTTAGTGTTATTTCATAACGATTGTTTTAGTGTTTTGTCTACAGGTCTGCTGCAACGTTGTCAAGCGCATGCTAAAAGTCTACATATTAGGTTTGTAGGTAAGGGTAGCTTTAATTTTCAGTCTTTACTTTATGTCTTTGTATATATTCTTAATGTTAGGTATTGATATGTTTACTAATTTAATGTGATATGCTGACACCTATTGATATGTTTACTAATGTAATTTGATATACTGACACCGACTAAGATAACAACCATAATATCAATAGAGACATTGAACCTTATGTTATAGGACATCTAATTTTTTAGGTTGCTAAGTCTGTTATTAAGGAGGAAAAAATCTCAGAATTCTCTATATTTTTTATTAACTATAGCAACATGTTGTCCATATTATTTGTAGCAACATATACTTTTGGTGGTAACATTGAACATATGTTTGTTTTTTTCTTTTGGTTTTGGCTACAATTATGGACTAATGGAATTTGCAGGTTTGGTGTTAGCCAATATGGTGATGCCATGTTGGCATATTATCCATATGGATAGAACTTTTTACCCTTTCTTCTCTACATATTGTTTTTGTTAGATTTCTTTAACATGTGTTTGCTTTGATAGAATGATTGATATGAACCATATGAATTATCCTTACAATGGTACAACCTTCGGATTAATTATTTATAATAAGTTTCCCGGTTTTTCCCCTTTAGATCTGCTTGATTTTTTTCTACTCCAAGACACTCGCTCCTGCTGCCTAATTCGAATTCAGGTTAGACATCAACTTTAATATATTCTATGGCCATCTGCTTATTGGATATATATATGTATATGTGTTTACTTTTACAAACATGGTGTTTCAGGAAAAAACAAAACTCAAGCAACCAGAACCATACACCACAGAGTGAAGTGTCAAATTCACTAACATTCCCGGAAACACATACGGTGTAAACTCAAGTAACACGCTCACGGACACACTCTCTTTACATTATTAAATGTTTAGAAACACTTAGTCTCCACTCCTGTATTTATCCGCATCATAATCCCAAAAAAAAATAATTTAGGAAATCACAGGAGACTTAGTTTGGTTATTTCCTTTTGCTGAGTTTTATCTTTTTCCACTAATTCTTTTAAAGGCGGCTACAGCAGCTACAGACATGAGCGAAAATAACACGAAGGTTAAGCTTAAGACATAGCTAAAAAAGGAACCGTGAACAGCAGCAATTTAGCATATCTTACGGCATAAATTTTTTTTTTGAAAACGGTCATACGGCATATTGGGAAGCCCTTTTTGGAACACTTATCTATAAAGACATGTTAACATCTATTTTGTAGAAAATAGTAACCCCATTAGGTTAAGTATCCGTTGGTATCTATTTTGGTACGCCTATGTGTAAAGGCTAAACTTTATGTGTTATTTTATCGCGTGGTGAGGTCTTACTTTATGTGCAGGCTTATTTTCTTGCATTTTGTATGAATGAAACGTTAAATTATGGGATTTCGTATGAGTTCGGTACTACGTTACTGTTTGCCTGCAGGCTGTTGCAAGATGCGCACACAATAGGAATTTGGTCTGTCGCGCTTGCCGCAACGCGCTAATAGAAAAGCTTGTGTATTACATAGGAATGTTGTAAAACAAAAGTTTATATAAAAATTATGAATATTTTGTAGGAAAACCGTTCGCGAATTTAATTAAAATAAATACTTTTATTTTTGACGATTACAACAAAGAGAATAAAACCTACATTATTACAATACAATGGAAATAAATGCAATCTACTCCTATTATAATACAGGGAAAGAGAAAGAAGTTACAATGCAATTACAAGGAATAAAGAAATAAAAATACAGGAAATGAAATAACAATTACAATGGAATAAAAAAAGGACGCAAATGAGAGAAAGCTTTTATAGTGAAGAGATTTTTGTAAAAAGAAATGAAACTTTAAAATCAATTTAAAAATTAAAGTGGTGACAGAAAGTTTGAAAATGTTTTGATAGAGCTTTAGACGTTTTGGAAAAATAAAAGAAGGATTGTGAAATCCTTTGGCGAAGGCTTCGGGTCAAAACCCGGATCCCTTAAAACAAATTTCGGGTCTACCGAAGGTCCGTTTTGTTTCCCAGGGTATAATCGCCTAAACCGTATTGTACGGCCGGGATAACTCTAAGCTTGAAGTTACCTTCGAGTTCTTGAAGTTCTCGACGAACGAGATGAAGATTGGAAGAAACGATATGAAGATAAGGAAGAGAGAAAGAATTCTGAATATTGAATTTGGTATATTTTGCCTCAACTAATGAGGTTGTATTTATAGTGGTGGCAAGCCTTGGTGAGCACTCTAAGTTAAATCGTAGTCAAACTTTGCATTAAACGTCTTTAGTGCAAATTGATTTCTAATTAACGCGGAATTACCTTAATTAGCTCAAAAACGCGTTTATGCAGCTGTCATTCCGGAAGTACGCCGCGTAACAGTTGTATCCCTGGTCTCACTTGTTCCGCTTGAACTTTAACCGGACAATTTTTCGGTTGAACTTAAAAACAATAAGGCGGCTCTCAAGCGGTGTGAAGTGCAAAGTGCGTCATCAAAGCACCACATTGCGTCCATACGCCCACGCCACGCGCGCGCACGTGTGCGAGTGCGGGTGCGAGTTAGGGGTGCTTCGCACCCCTCAGGGTCCAAGGGATGTTTCCTACTAAAGGAATTAATAGTTGGTAAGGTTCCCACCTTATAAACCACTTTTGGTTTCATTCCCCAACCAATGTGGGATGAGTTCACATGATGTACTTAGCATTTTCCCTCTTATTTTCGCAGCTTTCACTGCTGCGAGACCTCAACTTTGAGCTTCGATTTCGCATTCATACGAGCTTTGTTTTGGACATGGTTTGGTGCGTTGGAAAGCACTCACAACGTACTACACAAACCCATAAAATACATAAGCAACAACCTATGTTATCTGTATTTTATTTTAGTCCAAAGTTGGTGAAAAACTCATTTTTACACTTAGTTAAAAAACCCATTTTCCACTAGTTTTTCTCCTAAAATTCCAACAATCCCCCACATGAATGGGTATCTATCTATTTTTCAAGAATCAAAGGCAATTTTGGCAGTCCAGTATTGCAAGATAGGTAGGTGTCCCTGTTGGAACTTTTAATAAGTGTGACTGACGCCATCAAATCTATTCTCGAATAATTCGGTTGAAGAATCCATTGTGATTTGATTCAGAGACGCGGGTTGTGATGCTCGAGGCTTGCAAGTTTGGACCGAAGACGTTTTCTTGAAAAGTCAACTGTTCGAGTCAACGGTCAACGTAAAAGTCAACGGAAGATCGGTTCGAGCGAGTCAAGCTTCATATTAATTAAATCAATTTTGATTTAATTAATAATTTACTTTAGTTGTTTATTTGTAATAAGCTCATTTTATTTGTGTTTTACTAGTTAGTGGGCTAGTGAGTACATGGGCTCTCTATATATAGGGTGAGTGTGCTCATTTGAGAACATGAGAGAATAAGAAATGAAAAGATATGATTCTTAGAGTGAGTGAGCACCATTCTAGAGAGAGAGAGAGTCACACATTGGGTTTGAGCTCAACCCAATGTGACCATGGATTTCCTATGACGAGTTTGTAATCATTCGGTTTGTTGTAATCATTCGACAATAATCAATGAATCGTTTGATCTTTCATTTCTTGTTATAGATTATCTTAGATTCTCATCATCCCGTCTCCTCATCTAATCTTTGTTCTTGCTCAAGATCGGGATTCTCGATGTGAAATCGGTCCTGAAAAATGGTATCAGAGCGGGTACCGATCAGATCTCGTCTCACGACGAATCTGGTCACTCGGATCTTGATTTTGAGCTTGAATGAGGTGCTGATTGGAAAACCCACTTTAGAGACTTTTTCTATTTTTCTGCATTTTTGGAGCTGTTTGGATGTTTTCTGGATGAATCTGATGATAGATTCTTGTTGTTGGGTTCATTTAGATATGATTTCATGCTCCATATGTTCAAATCAGTGAAGAAATCCGAGATCTGTGGCTGAAAAACGAAACTGTTAGGGTTTTCACGATTTTTGGGTGTTCTTGAAGATTTCGAGCTTTGATCTTGAGTTTTTGGTGTTATACTCAGTGTTTTTGGTTGAAATAAAGTATGAATCTTGATGGAAAATGCGTTCCGGGTCCATTGGGAGCATCGGTTTTGTCTAAAACGCAATGGTTTGGGCAGATCTAGAGAAACACACAGTAGTGTGTGTTTCACGGTGTTCTTGGTGTTCTTCATTTTGGTTGAAGATTGCTTTGGCGATTTCGCACTGTTGAAGGTGTTCTTGGCGATCTCAGATTTCCTTGAAGACATACTTGGTGACTTCTGTCACACCCCAACCGACGGCGGATAAACATATGATAAACTTAATATAGGATTAACTGCTCAAAAGCTTCTCCTTTACACTAACAATAAACTGTTTAAGCATAACAGAAGCTCCTTATATGTGCATGGATACAGATTGAGACATCAGGAGAATGGTACCTTATCAGCAAGGATATATATTCACTATTCCATGGTTCGCAGTGAGATTGGCTGATGATACACAATGAGGGAGTTGGAACTGCACCACTAATGAGTCAACCACTTTTCCAGGATCGTTCCGGATTCCAACCATCACACTAAGACAGCACGTACCAGACTCTGAACTCATCCAAGGTTGTACAAATATAAGATTGTTCCTTAATTTCTTCACCTTGTAGTACGGTTAAATTTAGATCAGCTTTAAGTTCATCGACTTCAAAAGCCTATCAAATTTAGAAATACAATTCAAGGCTTTACATATATACAGTTCTGTTCAGTTCTGTTCGATTTCCACATCCACATCAATTATCAATAAAATTGTATATTTCATCTTCCTCGCATTCCAGTTTTAGAGGAAACATTAGAGAGAGAAAATAATTATGGTAAGTTTAAACTGGTTTTGTTAAATCTCAACTACTAATCAGCTACATAACTTAGAAGGCCATAATACATATGTATCTTTGGTGAGATGTAAAAGAAAGTATCTTTGTATACCTGCAGTACAATATGCACACCCTGAATCAATGAATTTTACAAAATAGACGTGTCTATATTTTGAAAATAAAAAACTTGAATTAAAGGTAAAGTATGTGAAAATAACCCAATACTAAAAACGTAAAAAGTGCCATGCTTCAACCTGAAAGTACTTTCATCCATCACCCAATAAGTTCAAATTTTAAAACGCATTTGTTTAAAGAAGCCGGTTTAGGGTTAGAATTGTTAGCAATAAGCTATAACGACTATATATTTGAAATATAAAGTTTTTTTTAACCAAAAGGCTGTTTAAATAAAATGTTCAAATTAAACTTGGGTCACATTATTGTTTTCATAAAAGAGAAATAAAACTGAAACAAAAGAATGGATATTGTATCTTTGAATTTCAATTGAGGTCTAGTGCTTCTAATGCAAATGGGAAGGATCTATAGGATAAGGAAGTAATAACATTTATAACTATAAACCCAAAACAGCCATTCTGATTTAATGTGCTTCACTTAAATAACTCACCAATTTTGTTTTTTCACACAATGAAGGACACTCTACTGAAAATGGGTTTGGCGAGTCAGACCAGGTATCACATTTCAGTGCACAGAGATGAAGACGATAAGCATACCGAATATTATATTCAGCTTCCCAGGTCCTTTAATAAGTGCAGCTCTAACTTTGTTCAGATCACCAAACAACCATTGATTACATTAGGCAATGCATGAGACCTAAACCAACAACATACTCAATAGCAATCATTCAAACCAAATTCCCAACTATTCGATAACGCCAATCAGGACATACATGTGCCCTAAATCCGATTTCCTACACGAAGATTACAATAACCCAATTTATAAATCTGGACAGTTCAGTACCAATTTATAAATCTGGACAGTTCAGTGACCTGTTCCAACATGACCCATAAATATATTTGTGTTAGCTATTTAGCAGAATGATTACTATAATGGTGATGAAATTAGGGTAGTTACCATGTTAGAGTCCGATGACCGCAAGTACTCCAAAAGATCATTGTCACTTTCTCTTATATCTTAATTTTTTATAATTTCTTGTTTCCTAGCATGCAGTTCCTCAGCCAAAAGTGTAATAAAAATTAACATTAAATACGCATTAAAATCTATGATAATAAAAAGTTACAATCTCATAAACATACCGGCTAGAAGAACCAATGATCACTCATATAGCAAAGCATCACCTGTGATGCAAAGGCTAATTAGATCTAAGATGCACAACAACTTGTCGAGATGAAGAGGGCAAAAGGCAGCTCACTGAAATCTTATAAAAGCTCCAAGATGTATAATAACTTGTCAAGATTTCGGCTTGTGAAGAAGCCCAACTTCAAGGACTAAGAAACTCAAGATGCAGCTTGAAAAGTTGGCTGGATCTGAATCTAATTATTTTCCTCCAAAAAGCGAAAAGCAACAATAAGAAAAACAACGACTCATGAATTAGGTCTGAATGCGCAGACAGTTAAGCAAAATCACTAAATTTTGACGAATTTAGTTAGAGAAATCAATACCTGTACAATTCAAACTGTTGTTGGATCTTCGAAATCCTAATACGAACTGAATAGTTCTTCGAAATCCCCGAAATGTTGTTGAATCGAGAACTTCTCTTTAGAAGATTTTTTGCATCTTCGAATTGCTCCTAAGAACCGATGACTATATTTCTGATCAGAGAAAACGTAGTAATTAGGGATGAAATCTATTGATACAAACAAAGTTGTGTACCGCAAATCCTTCATCGATCTGAAGCAAGAAAGAAAGAGAGAGAGATAAAGGAAGAGTAGCAAATCGATGTCATCTTGAAGAGAGAGATAAAGATAGGGCCAAGTTGTGTGTTCTTGTTATAACTGATGTTTTATGCGTCTACTCCCTATAAAGTATGCTCCCATAAAGCCTGCTCCCAATAAAGCATAAAGCAGATGCTAATTTGAATTTCAATTTCAAACGGATTGAAATATGGCCGCCAAAACCTTTATTTTCTAAGTGGCTTGCTTATATGTCTTGTACACTTTGCTTGTTTTATTGTACGCGTCTTAAGGATTAAGGAAATTTCATGACGAAATTGCCCTTTAGAGCAATATGTATTATATATAGTAATAGATATAGACACCTTACTAGGACTTATTGGTTCTAACCGACCCTCATTGCCCTACTAAACACACCTTATTGGGGCATCATTGGTCCTAAACATAATTTATTGGTTATATACACACCTTAGTGGGACTCATTAGTCCCAACTAAACACACCATATTGGGCCATAATTGGTGGTAAACACAACTTATTGGTTATATAAACACCTTATTAGGACTCATTGGTGCCAACTAACCCTCATTGTCCCTAAACCCACTTTATTGTGCCATCATTGGTCCTAAACACAACATATTGGTTATATGTACACATTAGTGGGACTCATTGGTCCCAACTAAACACACCTTATTGGGCCATAATTGGTCGTAAACACAACTTATTGGTTATATACACACTTTACTGGGACTCATTGGTCCCAACGGACCCTCATTGCCCTTAAACACACATTATTGGGCCATCATTGGTCCTAAACACAACTTATTGGTTATATAAGACACACCTTACTAGGACTTATTGGTCCCAACCGACCCTCATTGCCCTACTAAACACTCCTTAAAGGGCCATCATTGGTCGTAAACACAACTTATTGGTTATATACAAACCTTAGTGGGACTCATTATTCCCAACTAAACACGCATTATTGGGCCATCATTGGTCCTAAACACAACTTATTGGTTATATACACACCTTACTAGGACTTATTGGTTCTAACCGACCCTCATTGCCCTACTAAATAGACCTTATCGGGCCATCATTGGTCCTAAACATAATTTATTGGTTATATACACACCTTAGTGGGACTCATTAGTCCCAACTAAACACACAATATTGGGCCATCATTGGTCCTAAACACAACTTATTGGTTATATACACACCTTACTAGGACTTATTGGTTCTAACCGACCCTCATTGCCCTACTAAACAGACCTTATTGGGCCATCATTGGTCCTAAACATAATTTATTGGTTATATACACACCTTAGTGGGACTCATTAGTCCCAACTAAACACACAATATTGGGCCATAATTGGTCGTTAACACAACTTATTGGTTATATATACACCTTATTAGGACTCATTGGTCCCAACTAACCCTCATTGTCCATAAACCCACTTTATTGTGCCATCATTGGTGCGAAACACAATGTATTGGTCATATACACACATTAATGGGACTCATTGGTCCCAACTAAACACACCTTTTTGGGCCATTATTGGTCGTAAACACAACTTATTGCTTATATACACAC
>JBCNJP010000065.1:56007-72740 GCA_039602395.1 Deinandra increscens subsp. villosa | reverse complement strand
TTTCGATATGGGTGGGCCTATGGTTTTCAGCCCCAGAGGGCTTGTATATGCCACCACTTGTGTAGTATATAAACACAAGGAGACTTTCATTTTAGGTGTTAGCATTTTTTAGAGGTCGAGGGGAGCTAAAATCGACTTCGGTATTGTGTAATCAAGGTTAATCAATCATTGAAGCATTCTAATAGAAAGTATAGTTCATCTTTTATTGTTTCATCATTGATTATCATTTCTCCATCTTGAATTACTCAATTGTTTGGATTCCGCACTCTCAATTGAGGTACAATATCGTGTTTGGGTTTAAACGATCCTTACATTTAACAAAGAGGCTGGTTATGTAATATGTAAAATTTTAAATGTTAAATATGATTTGGTCATAATTTTATAAATGGTTTTGGTCGTTATATGTCTTTTTATTTTCGTTTTCTTTACGTAGCGTTAAAAGACTTAAAACAATGCATTAGTTTTGTGTCTCCGCGTTATCCCCGTGACACCATTCATTAATCACAAACAATTTATATTGTTGGTGTTGTAGTAATTTAACTGTTTTGTATACCTGTGTTATTCCTGCATCATATAATCGCCTCCTGACAACGCGTGGCCCGAAAAATCTAGTTTCTTACTATTTACAAACAGGGGCGGACCTACAATGAAAGGTATGGGGTCAAGCGATCCCCATCCATTTCATACTAGTAGTAGAACGTCTTTAAAGGAAAATCTCACTGACCCCCTTAAATATATACAAATGACTTAACAAAAATCGTTGTAGCTCAATGATCTTCAAAATTTGTAAGAGTTGGCGCATAGCCTTGTGGAAGGTCTCTTGTTCTATACTCGAGAACATATATTTTTAAAAGATTTCTTTCTTTCAATTACTACTACACATGAGAGACATCATTATATAACATTGGACATCATTAAATAACATTAAGTAAATGAACAACATACATAACTTTGAGGCGGTTGAAAATTTGATTTTTTGACAGCATTAAATAACAATTTAATTTCAAATTGAAACACCATTTAATATATTAGGTTAGATAAAAACCAATAAATTAAAACATTTACAAAATATACATACAAATCTTTACGGTTTATGAGATAATAGAATAGTTAAAAGCATTTAAAATTTGAGATATAGATAGACACATTAAAACGTGGAGATTATGGATTATTAACAAAATATTTGTTATATATTTTGAACTATAATGCACATTTGTCAAACTACCCTTCAATTCTTCAAATATTAAGATGGATGTTGTTTCATAGTAAAAAATTAACTTATCTAACCCAAAGTCCTAATGATATCAAACTTATTAGGATGTCATGAAATTTAGATGGTGATGGTTGTTTGATACTTTAATTGGAATTTTAGTTATAAAAACCCGACCTGAATATTTTAATGACGAGATGATTGAAATCCGAGCACCTAGAAAAAAGCGACCCCCATAAAAAAATATTTCTGGATCTGTCACTCTTTACAAACCCATGTATTTTTACATATTGTTCTTACATATTACCTTTGAATGAATACTAATATGTTATGTGTCCGAGGGTGGTTGATGTAGTAACATTAATGCTCTCTTCACTCTTGCATGAAAGAACAACCTCAACAATAATACTCAACCGTTGTACCTTATATTTTTAACACGTTAAAAAATAAAAACAACCTCATTGATTTTCATGAAAAAAATAATACAAGGGAACAGAAGAAATGGGCCGGCCCATTTTGTTTCCATGATACGATATTAGGGTTTCTAACCACACCTCACTTGCTATATATATATTTCATTCACAGCAGAATAACATCACCAATCAAACTATCTCTTCTTCTTCAGCCGACGTCCTCTTTTCCGCCTTCCTCGCCGATTCCGGTAATGTACCCATTTCCGATCTCACTGAATTTTCTCCAAATTCAGAACACTAAAATTCAATTTGTGCATCAAATTCTATTTTTATGATCTTCGTTTTTAGGGCTCTATCATCAGAGTCAACAGCAGGCGTCGATTTATTGGCGACTTGACTGCCGCTTAGAGCCTAAATTCATCTCCGGTTTTAAGACCCATGGATAATTCCAATTTATTCATGACACAATAAACCGGATAAATTTATAGATCAATCGTTTTGAAATCAGGCATACTTAGACACAGATGCGCTGTTCGATCTCAAAACAGGCTATCTTTTGCACGGTGCCTATAAGTTGCTACTTGAACACGATTGGGGGAAAATGTTTGGTACATTTTTCTTCAAATTAAAAGTAGCTAAATGCAATTTTGATTGATTTAGTTTTGAATTTGAAATGCCGTGATGAGAAAGCTAACATGTAAGGTGGTACTCATCTTTGTGATGAGTATCGTCAATGAAATATTTATGTTACGCTTGGCTTCTGAGCATTTAAAATAATTTGATTTTTTTTTAATTAAAAGTAGCTAAATACATTTTTCTTCAAATTTAAAGTAGTTAAATACAATTTTGATTGGTATAGTTTTGAATTTGAAATGTTGTGATGAGAAAGCTAACATGTAAGGTGGTACTCATCTTTGTGGTGAGTATCTTCAATGAAATATTTTTGTTACGCTTGGCTTCTGAGCATTCAAACTAATTTACTTTTTAATGCTTTAACATAAATATTTTTGATTGTTTGTATATCTTTTGTTACGACTATATTACAATGCTTGGATCTGATTGATTTGGCATTGTTTATTTTCTAAAATTGTCACATTTAGGGCCTCTTGTTTGGTAAGTGGCTATTTTTATGAATTATTCAAGAGTCTTATCTTTAAAAATAATGTTTATTATACCAGTACCATGTAGTATTTTATTGACTATTTTGATAGAACCCGTATGTTATACGGGTTAAATTGTTAAATATATATAAAAATTGATAATTTATAGATACTCTTCTTATTATCTAAATAATGTATTACATTACATTAGATAAAAAACTAAAGTTATAATTCATAAGATAGAGGTTCAAATGAGAAGTTTGGTTTGGGTAAGAAGTAATTTTAGTTGATGGATCTTGATTTATAAAAAAAGAAGAGGTATTTTAAACATTCATAACTTTTACATTATGATATTATTTTTTTGTGACTTTTTATCTACCTTTTTTTTAAACATTCATAACTTTCACATACGTTTTTTTTTAAATTACACCATAAAAATGTATTTTTATCTTTAAAACCTGTATAGTTTTGCTATATAAAAAATTATCCTTTCGATTTTTGATATAATGTTTAAATTATTGTGTTATTGTGTCAAAATGTTCAAATTATTGTGTTATTATGTTTAAAAAAAATTCAGTGCATTTCTCTACTTGTATATTTGGAAAATGTAAGATAAATATGATCATGTTTAGAAAACAATCACCCTAAAATAGCGACTAACATGAATTATGTATTGACAAAATTATAAAAGTTAGAGGAGTATAAAGTTTTATTAAAATTATAAGGAGCACAATCTAATTGTTGAATATTAAATCTAAATTATATTTAAAAGAATATAATATTATCAATAAGAAAATGTTATGTTGATATACATTAGAAAACTTACAATCATATTAGTCGTGATGTTTAAAATTTTCAAATTGAATGAATATGCTTTATTTGATATGGTACGAAAAACTATTAAATATTAAATATTATGAACATGATTTTATTGCTTATAAATTTCTCTATAAATATTAACACTCATAACGTAACGCTGATTGAATTCAAAAATAGTATTAAATTTCTAAATATTTTTTAAAATTAAAATGATAATAGTTAATTTAAAAAATAAAAATAAAAATAAGATGTAAATTAATATATGATTATTATTATTTTATAAATATAAATAGATAAAAATATATTATAACAAGTTGAATAACGCTGAAAAAGGTTTAGACGTCTTCAATGTTTCCGTCTACTAATGTTTACAAGTGTTATTTTGTTTTGTTAACGTGGCACAACTTGATTTTTAGTTTGAAGTAAAGTGTTTTAAAGAGATATCAACTACCATATGCATATTAAAATTAGTGCAACAAAAAGAATAATATGCATATTAATTTTAATATATTTTATTGTACTAGTTAGTGACTTGGATATATATCTAAGACAATATAAAAAGAATAATATGAATAAAAATAAGAACTGTCATTCATCTTAGTCACAGTGGCCCTTAGTTTTTGTCCCTGAGTAATTTTTAGCCTAACTCAGTCACACCTTTTCGTTCCTGATTAGTTTCTCTAATTCCCGGAACTTTTACATAACATCTCTTAGAAATCGGCTCCCGGTTATTAATGACCATCCCTTCTAGTTGTCCCTGATTAATTTGCAGCTTCTTTCTTGTCACAGCTACTGGCATTTACCTCAGTCACAACGGCTTCCAGACACAGTTACCATCTTTTCGTCCTTTTTTAATATGCAGCACCAACTTAGTCACATCTTTTCGTTCTTGATTATTGCATCTTAGTCCTGGAACACCTTCTAGAACCCGGCCCTTGGTCCTTAATAATCATTCCATTGATGCACACATTTTTGTTGAATTACTTGATGAACAAAAACAAAAAGGATCACCATCCTCAAATTATTTAGAAGAATCCCTACTGGATAGTAAAATCTTCTAAATTATAGTAGGATGATGGTTCTTTTTGTTTTTTGCTCATCAAGTAATTCAATAAAAATGTGTGTATCGGTGGGATGACCATCAAGAACCGGGGCCCGATTTGTGTGACTAAGGTGAACTAATCGGGAACGAAAATGTGTGACTGAGTTGGGGCTGCAAATTAGTCGGAGACGAAAAGATGGTAGTTGTGTTTGGAGGCAGCTGTCACTGAGGTGAATGCTGGTAGCTGTGACTGCAGAGGGGCTGTGAATTAATCAGGGACGGCAAGATGAAATGATCATTAGTAACCGGGAGCCGGTTTTTGGAGGTGTTATGTAGGAGTTTCGAGACTGAGGTGAACTAATCGGGAACAAAAATATGTGACTGAGTTCGGCTGCAAATTAATCGGGGGTCAGAAAGATAGTAGCTGTGTTTAGAGGCCGCTGTGACTGAGATGATGCTAGTTGCTCTGACTGGAGAGAGGGTGCGAATTAATCGGGGACGACAAGATAGGATGATCATTAATGACCATGGCCCCTGTGACTGAGGTGAATGCTAGTAGCTGTGACTGGAGAAGGGCCGCGAATCATCTAGTTTTATGGACTTTCAAGTGACTGGAGAAGGTCCGCGAATCATCTAGTTTTATGGACTTTCAAATGAACTTAATGGGTTTACGGTCTTTCCAAAGCGTAAGCGCTCGTGTGTAAATTTTTTCATAGTCCTGGTTCCAATTGCCACAGTTCTGTTTAAGCTTAATAATGGGTTCCAATCAACTAATTTTCCCAAGCCCCTGTGACTGAGGTGAATGCTAGTAGCTGTGACTGGAGATGGGCCGCGAATCATATAGTTTTATGGACTTTCTAATGAACTCAATGGGTTTACGGTCTTTACAAAGCGTAAGCGCTCGTGTGTAAATTTTTTCATAGTCCTGGTTCCAATTGCCGCTGTTCTGTTTAAGCTTAATATCTCATGTGTTCCAATCAACTAATTTTCCCACATACTCCTCAAGCCACCTGAACTGCTTTAGATGAATAAGTGGTCGATGATACGCCACAAAATTCATGCATATCATCGGGGCAAGACAAGTCACAAAAGGAAGCTGGAGCCGCATACCATCATCCAACATCTCGTCATCGTATGGATGCCATTTTATTTCCGTTTATATACAAAGAAATTATATTAAAAATATATACATATATATATATAGAGAGAGATAGAGAGAGAGATAGATACTCTCTATCTCTCTCTCTCTATGTCTATCTCTCTCTAGTGTGAGACTTGCCTCATCTTCAAGTCCCCTTTTGAAAATTACTTAGTATTTTTGTACATAAAATACCATTAAGTTTTCTAATGCAAAACTTATTATAATGTATGTTGTCATTAAGTCAGAGAAGGAGTTGGTCTTCATATACGAATAAACAATTATTTGTTTTGTTTCATTGCTAAGTATATTATGTAGGGGTGTTCACGGTTCGGTTTCAAACCACGAAACCGTTCAAATTGATCATTTGTTCGGTTTTGTGGTCGATTTTTTTATCTTAATGAACGGTCGGTCGGTTTCAAAAATTTTAATCCGTAGTAAACAGTTTGGTTTACGATTTATATGAGAAATCGGTCGTAAAAAAACCAGACCGGACCATGTATATATATATATATAATTAGGGTTAGGGTTAGATTCAAATGGGAACCAATTGGTTTTGAGAACTTTTGAAAACCATTCTGGGCCACTAATTTTCAAGAGGGGACCACTCAAATTTATGCGCGGGGGGGGGGGGGGGGGGGGGATAACTAGTGGCTTAAAAGTTCTCAAAACCATTTGGTTCTCAAATGATCTTCTCCCTATATAATTATATATATATAATTATATATATATATATATATATATTCAGATAAATTACATCTTCTTGTTTTTTGTAATAAGACTTTGAGTTTTAGCGTTTAAAAAGTTAAAAATCTAAAAATTTAGACATATTTTCATCCTAAAAATTTAGAACTTTAGTACACTATTGTTTATATATGAACTTTAATATTTGCATCATGTTTTGGAGGGTACATGTCCTAATTAAGATGGATTTTGTATTAACAAATTAGAGATGATAACTATAGTAGAGTAGTTCATACTCTCACCGTCTCATTTAATAAAGTTGATTTTGAATTTTCATTTAATTTATTTATTTTTATTCTAAACCTATATTGAAAGCCTAAAGATCCTAAATCGCGAAACCAAACCGAAACCAAACCGGAAATTACGGTTCGGTTTTAATTTTTAACGGTTCGGTTTAGGTTTTCAATTATTAAAAACCGTAACTAACGGTTTGGTTTACGGTTTGACCTAAAAACTGTATAAACCAGACCGTGAACACCCCCTAATATTATCTCATATTTTTATTTGTTAGAAATGAAAATCTAGATAATATGATAGTTTGGTCGGTGTAAGAAAAGTGGTGGCTATGGAAAGTACACCCCAACGACTATGGAAAGTACACCTAAAGAAAGTAGTGGCTGGGGGGTAGCATTCAAGAGTACCACCGTTGCTGAAAGTGGTGGCTGGGGTGCGGCTGCCAATACCACCCCGGCGACTTGATGTGTACAACTTTCTCCACTTGGTGGGCGGTGGCACTGAAGAAGCTGCTAATAGCGGTTGTTTGGGTTATGAAGTTGACAGCTTTGAGATGGACCATATTATGAGTTCTCACATATAACCCCTTCTGTCTTAGTAGGGGTTCCTATATACCCCCTTCTACCTTAGTATTCTGGGTAGCACCAGCAATGAGACATGGATGAGAAAGTATTTTGGGTAGCACTGGCAACTTGAACAGGTGTTGATACCATCGGTTGAACTATTGGAGGTTGGGCTCTATGGTTTACATTGTCGGCTGGAGGGTTGGGAATAACAACAACAACAAGCAAAGGGCAAGCATTTCTAAAGTGTCCAGGTTGGCCACAGTTATAACAAGTATGATAAGGAGAAATAGTAGTCTGAGCAGCTATCACAGGCTGGGCCACCTGAGGTTGGGCGGATAGAGGTTGAGCTCGAATATGTTCTCGACATACATTCATGAGATGACCAAAGTTACCACAATTGAAACAACGCCAATAAGGAGTTTGAGTTGAGTGATGGTAACTGCATGTGTTGCACTGAGGATGGGCTCCAGTATAAGGTTTTTTGGCTGGTCGAGTATCGGGAGCCTTCTGAGTAGCAGGAGTAGCGGGTATAGAAGCTTTTGCAGATATGGTTGTTGCAACATGATGTTTAGCTTTTCTTTTCCTTTTTTTGGTCTTGGAAACGGGACATTTGATGACTTCTAACGATTGAGGTAGCCACTGCACTTCAGAGAGTTACACGCCTTATAGTGTTTGGGATAACAAACAGGATTCTCAGTAGCATCATTGTTACCAAATTTATCATTAAAGGCTTGTCGAAAAATGTTGGAGATGACAATCGCCACTTGTTGAGCAATTTGCTAAGCCATTCAGAGACCATCGGGATTCATGCTGATGGAAAATGTTTAGGAGACAAGGAGTATGATAATCAATTCGGGATCATGAAGAGGAATATTTTATAAAACATTTGAATTGAGAAATAACAAGATTTCAAATAGGGGATGGAGAAAAATCATGTTGATTTAGTAAAACATACAACCGTGACTAATCAGAGTTAATTGGGATTCGTAGCAGTAATTGACATACTTTGGCCTGATAGGTTCTAACACTCTCACCAAAGATTTCTAAGTAGGCATCCAGGTCCACACGGCTGATCAAGATTTATATGTAATGCCTGCCTAGATAAACCTCCGGCTACCGGTGCCTTCACCCTTCCAATTACTACATGTCTACTGCTCGGAATCTAACTTTGACGGAATCTTCAAAATCAGAATTTTCAGAATCCTAAAATGGCACGTAAGGAACCATTACTAAGGATAGACGCTAGGAAGCCAGAAGAGATTAGTGTATATGTGTGTGTCGAGTGTTAAGGTAAAGGTGAGATCTAAGAGAGGCAAGTTTAAGCAGCATCTAAAGACATAATATAACTATTGCATGCAGACATGAGTTAATCATGTAGGACACCAAGGCATATAGTCTAGGTTATCCAGTTCTAATAACCTAATTCCCTATAGCCTAGGCTCTGATAACAATCTGTCACACCCCAACCGATGGCGGAATATGTTGGGGCGCAATGATTGTCCAGATGCACATGACAACTAAAGTAAGTTGTCATACTTAAACATGCCCTTTTTTATTAGTCAATTTAAGATATTGTACAATAAAATTAAACATGCATAAATACATATCAAACTGATTTGGTCTTTAATCTAGGTCCAACAATCCTAGCATGATCACAACATAGCTCAAGTATGGATTCGCTCAAGTATGGATTCTTGCAACATGTATAAGATAAAGTGTCAACTACTAAAGTAGTTGGTGGGTAAACACAAGTTTAAATAATATATGTAAAATTTCAACAGCAGCGTAATATGTGTAATGAGATATATATATAAACTAGTGGCTAAGATTAGTTCTTTTTAGTTCTCAAACCCAATTAGTTCTCAAATGATCCTCTCCCTATATAGGGTTAGGTTCAAATGAGAACTTTTTATTTTGAGAACTTTTAGAACCAAATCTCAACCACACATTTCAGGGGGGAACCACTACAATTCATGGGAGTGGGGATACATGTAAATAATTTGTGGCTCAAATTAGTTCTTTTTAGTTCTTAAACCCAATTGGTTCTCAAATGATCCTCTCCATATATATATATATATATATATATATATATAGGGAAGGGTTCCGTGTAGACCCCTTAAATTTTGTAGACCCCGTAGACCCCTATAAAACTCAATAAAAATAAAACTCAGTGTTGTAAATTTGGTTTTTTTTATTACGATAACTTTTTAAGAACCAAAAAAATAAATTAATTAATTAAAAAAAACAAAAACATTAAAAATCGAATATTTTAAGACAATGAGTTTTAAAATAATGAGTTTTAAACGCAACACTGAGTTTTATTGAGTTTATTGAGTTTTAAACTCATTGATTTTTAAAACTCGTTGTCTTAAAATGTTCAATTTTTAATGTTTTTCGTTTTTCTTTTTTTTTAATTGTCTTTTTTTGTTCTTAAAAGCTTATCGCAAATAAAAAAAACTAAATCAACAAAACTGAGTTTTATTTTTAGTGAGTTTTAATGAGTTTTATTGAGTTTTATAAGGGGTCTACGGGGTCTACAAAAAATAAGGGGTCTACACGGATCTTTTACTTATATATATAGGTTTAGGGTAAAATACATCAAGCAAAAACGCTACATCCATTGCGGATTGATCTGAGGCGTCCATCAAGATCATCCAACAGCCATGATCTATGGTGTTTCCGCCTATGGTGTTTTTTTTCCCCACCGAAAACGCCATAGGCGAAAACACCATAGATCTTGGCTGTTGGATGATCTTGATGGACGCCCCAGATCAATCCGCAATGGATGTAGGCTTTTTATGTGATGTAGCCTAACTCTCCTATATATATATATATATATATATATATATATATATATATATATATATATATATATAAAAGTTCATTGTAGACACCCTCATAAGTGTAGACTGGTAGACACCCTTTTTCACCATTAGATCTTTTGATCTAATGGTTGTGATTAATTTCTTTTTTCTTATTTTTTTCTTTTTTTACACTTTTCAAACAATTTCACATGTGAAAAAAACAATTTCTTTTTTTTTATTTTTTTCTTCTTTTTTCTTTTTTATTATTTTTTTCTTTTTTTCAAACAATTTCGCATTTGAAAAAAACAGTTTTGCTGACACTTTCGCATGTGAAATAACTCTTTTTCACATGTGAAATTGTTTGAAAAGTGTGAAAAAAGATAAAAAACATTAATTACAACCATCAGATCAAGAGATCTAATTGTGAAAAAAAGTGTCTACCTGTCTACACTTATGAGACTGTGGGGGGCATGCTCATCAGGCGGATCAGTGCCCGAAGCCACAACGTGAGCGTGCTCACATGGTGGAGGATGAGATGCCACTGGTGGCCATGATCACGGAGGCATTTACCTTCATATATGAAGTCAACATTGTGGGGGAGAACCCTGGATAGTATGTTGACACTGGTGCCACTCGTCACGTGTGTGGTGACAAGACCCCATTTAGTATGTTTAAAGAGGCGAAGGGGACCTAGCTTTATATGGGGAATAAAGCTACTGTCGGGCATCATGGGTGAAGGCAATGTGGTTTTGAAGTTCACTTCTGAGAAGGAACTGATGTTGAGCAACGTTCTGTACGTGTCAGAAATCAGGAAGAATCTCGTTTCTGGATGGTTGCTCAATAAGTTTGGATTTCGTATTGTAATTGAGTCTGATAAGGTCGTGTTGACCAAAAACGACATATTTGTAGGCAAGGGCTATGCCCAAAACTCTATGTTTAAGTTGTCTACAATGGTTATTAATAAAATGGCAAAAGCCTCATCTTCTACTTATATGATTGAGTTTTATGATTCAAATATGTGGCATGGTAGATTATGACACGTTAATTTTAATTTAATTCGCCGTTTAATGAATTTAAAATGTTTGCCAACTTTTAAAATAGACACGAATTCAAAATGCGAAACGTGTGTCGAATCCAAACTTACAAATCATCATTTAAATCGGTTGAACGAATAACCAAACCTCTAGACTTAGTTCACAGCGATGTGTGTGACTTGAAAGTCGCCCCCACGCGTGGTGGAAACAAGTACTTCATCACGTTTATTGATGATAGTACAATGTATTTCTATGTATACTTACTTAAGAGTAAGGATGAAACAATAAACAAGTTTGTCTTGTTTAAGAACTTGGTTGAGAATAAATTCACCAAGAAAACCAAGGTTTTGCGGAGTGACAGAGGAGGTGGATATGTTTCACCGTTTGCGGCCTTATGTGCACAAAGTGGAATTGTCCATGAGACCACCGCACCTTATTCTCCACAATCCAATGGCATTGCGGAACGAAAGAACCGTACATTGAAAGAGATGATGAATGCCATGTTGAATAGTTCTGGGATGAGCCTAGACATGTGGGGGGAAGCCATTTTGACGGCTAACTATCTCTTAAATAAGATACCCCGTAAAGATATGGATAAGACTCCTTATGAATTGTGGACGGTGCCTAGCTAAAGTATTAGCTCCTTTGCCTAAGGTGGACTGTGTGTTCATTGGATACACATAAAACAGTAGTGCATATCGGTTTCTTGTCCATGACTCGAAAAATCCCGATATACACGAAAGCACTATTATGGAATCAAGGAATGATTCATTCTTTGAAAACGTGTTCCCGTGTTTGTCACGAGAACACACGAGTTCATCGACACCATTAGTTGGTGACGACACTCATGAAGAACTATTTGTTGGAGACGAGGTTCATGAACAACCATGTGTTGGCAACGAGGTTCATGAATGACCTGCATCTAATGAGGGTGAGCTTAGACGAAGTAAGCGAAAAAGGGTTGAAAAATCCTTTGGGTCTGACTTTACGACTTACATGGTTGAGGGTGAGCCCAATACCTACCGCGAGGCGGTAAACTCTCCAGATGGACCTCAATGGAAAGAAGCCATCAAGTGTGAGATAAATTCTATCATGCAGAACCACACTTGGGAGCATGTCGATCTTCGTGATGGTTGTAAACCACTTGGATATCGCTGGATATTCAATAAGAAATTGAAAACATATGGCTCCATTGATAAATATAAGAGGAGGCTAGTGATCAAAGGATACAAACAAAAGGATTTTCTAGATTAATTTGATACTTACTCACCTATCACTCGCGTAACATCGATAAGGTTGGTGCTTTCTTTAGCGGCTTTAGGAAATTTGGAGGTTCACCAAATGGACGTTAAGACCGTGTTTCTATACGATGATTTAGATGAAGATATCTACATGGAACAACCTGATGGTTTTTCTGCTCCTGGACAAGATGGCTAGGTGTGTAGACTCCTTAAGTCTTTGTATGGCTTGAAGAAAGCTCCTAAGCAATGTTACCAAAAGTTTGACCGTGTCATGCTTGACAACGGATTCAAAATAAATGAGTGCGACAAGTGTGTCTCTGGAAAAGACACACCTAGAGGTTATGTGATTCTATGTCTTTATGTAGATGACATGCTTATCATTGGGAGCGATGATAAGATGGTCAAAGCTACTAAGGACATGTTGAAAGTAAGATTTGACATGAAAGACATGGGGCTCGCGGATGTAATACTCGGTGTACAAATCATCAGAATCCCAAATGGTATTGTCTTGACTCAATATCACTATGTGGATAAAATCCTTGAGAAGTTCTACGTGTGAGATAAGAGTGTGTCTCAAACCCCGTTTGATACTACTCTTCATCTTGCTAAGAATAGAGGAAAAGGGGTTGCTCAGTTGGAGTATTCAAGGGTAATTGGCAGTCTAATGTATCTTATGACATGTACCAGACCAGATTTGGCATATGTTATGAGCAGATTAAGCCGGTACACGAGTAATCCGTGCGCGGTACATTGGAGAGCAATGACTCGTTTACTAAGGTACTTAAGATACACGAGAGACTATGGACTGCATTATACCCGAGATCCAGCAGTTATCGAAGGATAATGCGATGCAAATTGGATTTCGGATATAAAGGATTCCAAATTAACAAGCGGGTATTTGTTCACGCTTAGTTATGTGGCTATTGCTTGGAAATCGCTAAGCAAACGGTTATAGCATGGTCCACAATGGAATCTGAGTTCAGCGCCTTGGATATATCTGGTGAAGAGGCGGAATGGCTACGTCAATTTGTGGAAGAAATTCCAAGGTGGCCTAAGCCAATGACGGCTGTTTGCATACATTATGACAGGAAATTGGCAATTGGGCGCGCTTAATCCGCGATCTACAATGGCAAATGAAGACACATTAGACGTAGACATAATAGGGTACGACAACCAATCTCTACCGGAGTTATCTCAATTGACTATGTGAAGTCAAAGGATAGCACTGCAGATTCATTTACAAAAGGCTTAAGCAAAGAGTTAGTTTTGAAGTCGTCAAGGGGTATATGACTAAAGCCCATTGGGTTGAGATTTGGTGCGAAGGAAAACCTAACCTATGAAAATGAAGATCACAGGCTCTGGGTTCAATAAGACAACTTAATCGCATTGGCTAAGGTCACTGTGAGGGAGTACCCCAAAATCTTAAAAGGGTCCTAGTCCATTCCTATCACCAAACAGTGAAGTGTGTGAGGTTAAGCATACGATGGTCAATGACTTTGTGTAAGTCATATAAGATTTTGAGTAAATCATAATAGCAATGCTTTTAATGATTGTGGTAATCACCTATGCAAGAGAGAAGTGCGGTCGTTTCGAATGAATTTGTTGGGCACAAATCCTAGAGCTCTAGCAGAACCATGCAAGTGTTCCAGGATCATGATTGGACACGAAAATGAGGGCTAACCAAGTTAGGGAAATTATTGTGTGAATATAATAACGGTTACACAAACGGTCGGTTGGTTCAAAGACATCGCGTCTTCCAAACACCAGTAACCCAAGTATGTTTCACAAAGGAAGGTTCAAAGGGGAATGTCATGACCGATTTCACATCGAGAATCCCGATCTTGAGAAAGAACAAAGATTAGATGAGGAGACGGGATGATGAGAATCTAAGATAATCTATAAGAAGAAATGAAAGATCAAACGATTCATTGATTATTGTCGAATGATTACAACAAACCGAATGATTACAAATTCGTCATAGGAAATCCATGGTCACATTGGGTTGAGCTCAAACCCAATGTGTGACTCTCTCTCTCTAAAATGGTGCTCACTCACTCTAAGAATCATCTCTTTTCATTTTTTATTCTCTCATGTTCTCAAATGAGCACACTCACCCTATATATAGAGAGCCCATGTGCTCACTAGCCCACTAACTAGTAAAACAAAAATAAAATGAGCTTATTACAAATAAACAACTAAAGTAAATTATTAATTAAATCAAAATTGATTTAATTAATATGAAGCTTGACTCGCTCGAACCGATCTTCCGTTGACTTTTACGTTGACCATTGACTCGAACAGTTGACTTTTCAAGAAAACGTCTTCGGTCAAACTTGCAAGCCTCGAGCATCACAACCCGCGTCTCTGAATCAAATCAAAATGGATTCTTCAACCGAATTATTCGAGAATAGATTTCATGGCTTCAGTCACACTTATTAAAAGTTCCAACAATTCCCCCTTGACTGACGCTGTCAAATCTGTCATACTGGTGAAGAACCGCTCTGTCGTACATCTTCGAAGAATAACTGATAAACTGGAATCTTTCTGTTGTAAAATTCCCCCTTTGAATAAGCTTCTTCTGTTCTTGTTGCTCTAGTTGAGATCCAAGTGCTGCACTTCACTCGGTTCACACAGTCGGGTACAATACTAAGAATGTTGAACATTGGAGAAAAAAATCGCAACAAATCGAATCAGATAAACCAATCAATCACTGAAAATGCTCCAACTTCTGATAATCGACCCAATAATCGAAACCCATAAAAGTTCCCCCTTTTCTCTAGATCCCTCTGAAAACATCCGATGCGGAAGCGGAAAATCAGATGCAGAGAGTGGAACCGTTCCGCTCAGTTCCGAAGAGAAAACGGTATTAAAATCCTGAAATCGGACAATCTTTCGAGAAACCGGAAGCCGGGTGCTGACAGCTGTGAAAGATCCATAAATACTGAAATTGTTCTGCATGACTAGGTTGGATGCAAAAATAATGTCCAATCGGTGAAAAACTGAGATCCCGAGCATAAACGCAAAAATTATTTATAACCGGAGTCTTCATAATTTTGGGTGAAGAAAATCGAGCTCGGAAAAATATTCCGTGAAGAATTCTGAGTCAAACGGTGCAATTTGGAATGAATCTGAGAAAACCGTTAATTTATTCAAGTAACGGGCCTTCCGTTAGAGATTTAACGGAATATTCCAATATTTAACTGAGATTCCAGTTAATTCGGTTAGATGACATCAGCGCTGCATCAGCTAAACAACTTGGAGTGAGACATAACGAAAAAGTCACAAACTTAACCGAGAAGCGAAACCAGCCCGTCAGTGGTCGTTAGCTAACGTGGCATGACGTCAACAAAAACTAGAAACCCGGTCGAAATATGACGGAATAAATCCATGTCCAATAAAATATTTTCTGAAATTCCGTTGCGTCGTTTCGTTTGTCTCGTAAAAGACTTATTAGAAAATACCCGCATTAAACGAAATAATGCGAAAAATATAATTAATGGAATTAAATCTCCAAAAAAATTCCATGATCCTTGTCAATTTTAACCAACCAATCAAAATTCAGCATATAGACAATCCAACGGCTGAAAAGAATTCAGATTGAAGGATCAGATCGAGATCCTTGTGTATTCCCGTCCACCAATCATGTTCCAGTAGCAACATGATCCTACGGCCCAGAACAAGCTGATCTAACGGCTGAGGCACATGATCTGCGTGAAGTAGGATCAGGCCAATGAGAAGGCGACAACATAGTATTCTCCAACGGTTGTTTATTCTGGCACTGGTCCCACCAATGTTTCTCAGCCAATAGAATTTCAACAGCAGAAAAGTTTACAACGGATTTAATAGAGAGGAGGGCCCACGTGGAATTTCCAGCGGCCAATCACAAGGTAACATCAATAAAGCGTCCAACGGATACCTTAAAGAGGCTGGTCCCACAAGATTGGCTAAAGCCAATCACAGCACAACAATCATCAGCTTTCACGAATTCTCTTGTGCACAGGCGGGTCCCACTACCTCTCTACAGCCAATCAATATTCGACAACAATATAGGTATGTGTAGGAAATCCGACAAATGAAGAGAGAGAATGCGCAGCTATTATTCTCATGCAACCAACCATATGCTGCCACGTCATCATCTCTTACCTCCAACCTGCGAAACCCTAGTTCTGTCGGAAACAATCACCGGAACTACGAAATCCTCGCCGGAAAACCGTGAAACGCTCATAAATCGGTGAATACACCACCAAAACTAACGATATTTAGCTCATTGAACTCGTGAGTCGATGTGACGCCCACTCCCAGACTTGGCACCAGGAGGGGTCACTCATCGGATTTACTCATGAACACGTGGCACAACAGAGATAAGCAGCGGAAAATTTAAAACTTTT
>JBCNJP010000065.1:23776-55507 GCA_039602395.1 Deinandra increscens subsp. villosa | reverse complement strand
ATCAGGTCCATTGCCCAAATAAATATTTTAAATGGGTTATAATGTTTCTCAAGATATAATATATACTATAATTAATTTGAATCAAATTGGATTCCTTAAATTGAAAGTAAAGCAATTTCTGGTTTTTACGCAATTACGGTACGCGATTCGTCATTTACAAAATTAAACAGTGTTGTGTGCATCTGGACAATCATCGCACCCCGACATATTGCGTCGCCGGTTGGGGGTAACATACGGTGCTCTCAATAATAGTTAAACGTACAATCCAAGACTCGATCAAGACTCCAAGGAAAGTCGTTGAGTTTAATATTTTGTTTATGTTAATATTGTTATGAGGTCACTAATCATGTTACATTAAGTAAACCTACATAAAGTGGCCTCGCTCATCAAGAAAGTGGAAGATAACGTGTTTCCAAACTAAGACTGAGTCACTTAAGTGGGTTGAGATGTAACCAGTACAACTACAAGATGGAATTACCGGAAGTGGAAATGGGTGACTGGGAAACACCCGAGCAAGTGAAGGTCAGTATTTATGTTGAAAATTCTATAAATATTGATTGCCCACCTATGTGAGTGTAATAATTTAGTCAATCATTACTATAATGATTTGCTTAACAGAAAATGAGTAGTCCATAGATTAACTTTAAACATCTGCTTAACAAAAAATGAGTAGTCCATAGATAAACTTTAAACAAAATCTTATTAAGTTAATGTTCTTACAAACTCGATGTCAAATGCTTAAAAGAACTGAAAACAAGTGGCTCAAAAAGGAAAACGAAGATCTAAACTACAAAAGAAAGGAAAGGATTGAGCGATTTGTCAAATGAGAGGTTGGCTGGCTTTTATAGGCAAAAAGGGAACCGGACACGGACTGTGCCTGGTTAGGGACACGGGTCGTGCTTGACAGTCAATCTTCAGTAAATATATGTGTTTGTGAGCATGGGCCGTGTGGGTCCAGAGATATGGGTCGTGATTATCAGCAGTCAGTGGCACGGGGTGTGTTGGGTCAGTCAAAGAAATCAACTACCAGAAGCTTGCTTAGGTGGGACATAGGCTGGGAATCTTCACAAAATCTTGCTTTTTACTGCATTTTCAGCTCCTTCTGTGATTTAGCTTGGATTACACTGAAAAATTAAAAGAAAGCAATATGGCATTGTTTTGTTATTGGTTAGTCAGAAATAACCCGAAATGTGAAGAATATTTGATATAAAAACATGTATAATTTGATGTATATCAAAAGCCAACCCAAAATGATATTGAACGTTTATTCACAAAATCTTGATTTTTCTTCTAATTTTCTGTATTTTCAGCTCCTTCTATGATTTTAGTCTGGAATACACTGAAAAAACTAAAAAGAAAGCAATATGACATTGTTTTGTTATTAGTTAGTCGAAAATAACCCGAAATATGGAGAATATTTAATATAAAAACATGTATAATTTGATGTATATCAAAAGCCAATCCAAAATGATATTGAACGTTTATTGGCAAGGTATTTAGAGGTGAACGGGTTTCCTTGAATTCTTGGAAATGTTGATTCGATGCACTGGAGTTGGAGGAATTATCCAACTGCTTGGAAAGGTCAATACGCACGTGTTGACCATGGTCATCCGACCATTATGCTAGAGGTAGTTGCATCACAAGACCTATGGATTTAGCATGCATTCTTTGGGGTGGCAGTGTCAAACAATGATATCAATGAACTCAATCATTCACCAGTATTTAATCAAGTCTCAGATGGAAAGGTACCAGAATGTATTATTCAAGTGAATGAGAATATCTACACGAAAGGGTACTATCTTACGGATGGTATTTATCCGGAATGGTCAACAATAGTGAAGAGTTTCACATATCCATCAGAGCATTCAGAAAATGAAGTTCTTCAAGAGATGCCAAGAGTGTGTAATAAAGGATGTAGAGAGAGCTTTCGGTGTTCTTCAGTCTAGGTGGGAAATTATTCCAGGTCCAGCAAGATATTTAGATATAATGCTAGCTTGTATTATTTACATAATATGATTGTAGAGGATGAAGGTCCATAGGTAACAAACTGGTCACTTGAGGAGCATGAACCCGATGTTACAATAGTGGGGGTAAGGACAAGATTTCAGGCCCAATTGGAGAGATTCAAAAATTTGCGTAGCAAAGACACTCACCAAGCACTACGAAACGATCTAGTTGAGCATCTTTGGGCGTATAAGCCACATTAATAATTTAGTTTATTTAAGTTTAATTATGTATTTTGTTGTTTTTATTCATGTATTTTTTTTTGAATTTTAATAAGTAGACGTTTTTTTTATAAAAAACTAGGCGTTACATTTAATATTTAATTACTTTATTTTCTATTATTTAATAATTTAATTGTAATTAAATATTTCATAAATAAAAATAGAAATAAAATGATGATGTGGAAATAAATGTGCGTTTGTAGGAAGTGCAATCTTAAGGCTAAAATTTATTTGTGGGAATGATTTGGAAGGATGAATAAAAAGCTGATGTGACATGCTGACTAGGAATGTATGTGGGAATGACGAACACCAGCATTGGAGACAGTCTAAGAGTGCATGATAGTTGAAATAAATAAGAATTGATTTTAAACATGAAAATAAACAATTAATTTAATGGGTTTGTGAAGGTTCTCATTACACACACCCTAATATGTTAAAACAACACTTAATACTTAGGGCATTTACAACAGCTTTTTTTTTTTTTTACATTCTACCTTATCTTTAAATTTTAAGGAAAATATAAGAAATATCTATTTTTCTCTCCTATATTATGGCATTCACAGCAGGTTATTTATCTTTTGTATTTATAAATCTCATAAAAACTCACATTTATCTAGGGTTGGATTCATTCAGGGTTGGGAATAAGAACTAAATAAATTGATTTGAACTAAAAAGAATATTGGGTCATAACAATTTTTATGCAGGCACTTTAAGTTTTTTTATTTATTTTTTTTGTAGAAGAAAGGCCCTTTAAGAAAACTCAATTATTTGTCTTCAGCAAGCAGGAAAACAAAGCTGAAATCAAAACCCAATTACATCGTAAAATCAAAATACGCCATTTGAATCGTTTCTTGAGTCTTGACCCTCGTTCAAACTCGAATCAGAAACCAGTTGCTTGATTCTTGACCCTCGTTCAAACTCAATTCGAATCCCAAACCATTTGCATGTAAGATCCTTCAATCGATGATGAGTGAAGTCTGAAGCTCTTGTTTTGCTACCATCTCCTAGTCGCGTCATCGGTAAGACAGTAACTTGGTAAGAATTTGCTACAACTCTCAAGAACCTTTGTCTTTCTTTCCACCATTAAAACCCCTCCTTCAATTTGTTTACCGATAAAGGAGATGAGGAGGAGGTTAGGAGCTTTAAATCTCCTTTAATATTACAACTCTTTCTCTTCAATTGATGATGCTTTATTGTGTTTATAAAGAGTGTATTTCGGGACCAACATTTGTTACTTTTCAAGCATCACACCTACATAATTGAATTTGGTGAATTAAATTGGGGACCACCATTATTTAACCCATATTGCATCTCGTTTAATTTAACTTATTTGAAAAGGTGAGAGTATGGTGGGGCAGAGAAAGAGAGAAGAAGCAGCCGGAAAAGGTAAGGTCACCGATGAGTGGAAGGAGGTCAGGAGCAGAAAACGATAAGGTCAACAAGGTCAATCAAGCCATTCGAAATGGAGGTCGGGGAAGGAAAAGATACTCGCGTCTTTTTTCGTCTCCAAACTCCCTACTGGTGTTAAACCAAAGGATCTGTGGAACAGTTCCGAACGTTTTGGGTAGGTGGTGGATGTCTTCATTGCATCTAGGGTTGATAAATGTGGTAATCCGTTTGGCTTCATAAAATTTATTAATGTGGAGACAAGTGGGAACTCGAAAAGAAGCTGAACAGTATACGTATGGATTTTTTAAAGCTCTCAGTTAATTTGGAAAGGTTCGATCGCTATGGTAAGATGGTTAATAGAAAGATAGAGGCCCCTTCTGGTCAGACATCGTTCCCTCGTTAGGCTGCGTGTAGTCGTCCGGTGATGGGGGGCTCAACGATTGTGCAAGGGGGCAAATCATTTGCGAATGTTGTGGGGTTTCATAGGGGGGGGGGGTCGAGAAGTCAGATAAATTCATCGCTGTCACTGAAACCTCCTCCAATGCTTTGGACGCATGGGCTGGAAGAGCGCTGTTACGAAAAGCAAAGGATATTAAGCGTTTGTGCACCCTTAAGGAGTGGATGTCGAAGCTGCTTATGAAAGGCTGGAAGATTAGGTTCTTAGGGGGTTTACACGTTTTGTTAACCTTCGAAACAACTGATGAATTGGATGATGTCCTAGATGTGAAAGCTCTATGGGAACCATGGTTCTCCAAGCTCGACGTCTGGAGAGGCCAATCGTACAATTTTGAAAGGGTGGCGTGGCTAAAGATTGTCGGAGTTCCTCCGGAACTGTGGTGCAATAAAGTATTCGATGATATCGGAAAATCAGTGGGCGTGATTTGTCAGCCTTCGGAAGCTGGCCTTGACGATAAAGATTTATCAGGGGACTATTTAGGGGTCATCGTTTCAACTCCTTCCTCTATCAAAGATATTTGTGTTGTCTCTTGGAAAGGGAAGAAATTTAGAGTTGCGATCACTAAAGTCTGCGAGGACTGGAGGCCTGAATTCATGACCAGTCATGATGTCACATCGGTGCATGGGGAAATGGAAGGGTCGCGTGATGTTCCCAATGTCGTTGGAACCCATGAAGTCTCTTCAGTACCTAAGGACGACGATAATCAATCTCCATCTAATAATTTTGTTGGTGGCCGTGGGTCCCAACCCCTCCAGGCAGGCTTGTTTCATGTCCTGGATGGGCCAAATACTTTTGGGCCTGTACCGAATAGTCCGTTGGAAGAGGTGGGCCCCTGTCACACCCTAACCGACGGCGGAATACGTCAGGGCATGACGATTGTCCATAAGCACATGACACTAATTTAAAATTTAATAATTCATTTAACCAATTCCAAAGTCATGAAATAAATACAAATAAACATAAGCAATTCAAATAATTCTTGATTAAATTAACTAGGTCCAATGGCATACTATGTGTAGCGTTGATCTGTAACACCCCAAATTTCACAGATACATGATATATATAGTAAATACGTGTTTATATTATAAATACGTGAGTTTAATTGATAAATGTGGTAAGACTATGCCTTAGATAAGTTGCATGTGTTAGAAATACATGTGTGATGGCCAAAATAATTAAATATGCATAAACGGATGTGTTAAACATTAACGAAAGTAAAGTATGAGATGAATATGTTCTTATATGAATAACATAATGATACATGTGTAAATTGATGGATATATACGTGTAAATACGTGTGTTAATAGTTAACGGAAAAGTAAAAGGACTAAAAGTGTAATTTATGCAAAGTTATAAACATATACGGATATTATACGTATCTATAATTATTATAAGTATACCGAGGCTTAGAATATAGTAAAGATATATCTTAATATGACCCATAACATAAAATGATAAGTATTGTAAAGTTTGAGGGGCTAGAACGTAAAATAGCAAAAGATATAAATAAATAAATATATATATATATATATGTACATACGTATACGTATATTATCGTATGAGTCCCGAGCCTTTGAAACTTTTAGAAATATGCCCCATAATGTTTTAGTACATAAAATAATAGAAATGTAGAAGTTCATGGGCTTAAATTGTAAATATAAAGTAGAGGGACCAAATTTGTCAATCTGCCAAAGATGCCAGGCGATACGCGAGACTTCTCCCTCCCCTTGGCGCGATACGCGATGGCCTACAGCGACAGATTCTTGGTTTTGGCTCGTTTTTTGACCACATATGTCGACTTGGTGAGCACGAATTCTCCATCTACGCGTCAGATTAAGCTGATTACTCACCATGGGATGTGAAAGGACATCAAGACGCACCTCCTAGTATAAATACAACCTCAGATTCGGATTTAGAACTCGCCAATTTCGTGATCCATAACCCAAAAACCCTCTAAACCTAGCAGAAACTTTGTCACAGCAATTCTCTCAAACCGGAAGGAATTAGGAGCTGAATTTCTGCGGTCACCCATTATTTGGTATGATCTAAAAATAACCTATTTTAGTTTTTGATAATATTATGTCTAAGTATGGTTTCTAAAAATGATCTAAAATTAGGGTTCTTGAGCTTGTTTTGCTAAAATCGGGTGATCGGGTGGGAATTAAGGTCTGAATTTCTGTAGGTAATCCTAATTTAATGTTTTTTAAAAAATCCCTAAGTTTATTTCAAAATTGGAAAAGGTTTGGTAATGGTTTTGTTAACGGGTCAAAAGTAGGGTTTTCATAACGTTGTTCTGCCCAAATTGAGTAAACGGTATTGAATTAACCTTTGATATTTTAAAGTATATTATAAAATGTTATAATGGATGATACCCTAAGTTTGTTTGAAAATAAAATGAGTTTTGATAAAGAAACGAGAAATATATGAAATTAGGGTTTTGAAATATGATTATTTAATATAAAATAATTTGGAGGGTATGGGTACTTGAATTTTGGTATGGAATTATGTTTATATATATAATAAGTATATATGGGGTTAAAATGGATAAATGATAAAGTATTTAAGATACCGAGTTAATCGGATATTTAGAAGTTCATGCGGACCGGAAGGGTAAGCGCCTATACACTAGGGTTTCTGGCATAGCGAGGGTGTCGCATAAATCCCAACTGGGAAATGGCATACCTCCTTGGGCGATCCCGGAGTGAGCGTTTACTTATAGGAATGCGCGTCTTCATATTAAAAAGGGATATTATGCCTATAAGGGTATTTTGGTCATTTTGACCTTAAAAGAAGTAAACCTTAATGATTAGATATTATTAAGATAATATAAGAGATAAATAAACATAGGATATGTTTATAATGTTAAACCTTGCGTTAATGCCATACGATATGCGAATTAGGTTAACCGAAGGATTTTGTCAGAGGTTCTATCCGAGTATAACGAGTAAAGAGATAAGGTGAGTTCTACGAGTCCACTTTTAAATGTTTTAAACGCTTTAATGTTTTCGGGCTGATATACATACAATATTCAACTGTTTACTTAGAAAGTATTTGAAATGCTTTTATCTAAAAGTTTGATTATCTTAACTAATGAATTGATGAACTGTTTGAAATGATACGTGTTATGTTATGAAGATGCTTACGAATGGTTAAACGTGTTAGTATTATATATGAAATGATGATGATAGAATAATGCATATGAAATGATTATTAGGGTTATGTGTTATATTTGCTTTGAAACTAGGTATCTAAATGATAAGGGTTTGTTAATAAACGCACAAGTGAGAATGTAGGATTATATTAGAACAGGAGATGCATTTGCTATATTATTATGTGGTGGATACGCCGCTGGTACATCCTGTATACAAGCATGGTAGTATAGTTACCCGGTATATCGAAATTGTGGAGGATACGCCGCCGGTACATCCTGTATACATACGCCTAGGTAAATTGGGGGATGTCAATTTGTTGCACTATATGAGTACATTATCATGTTTATTAGCACACCTAAGTCATTCGGATATCTAACTAGCGGCAGGTAGTAGTATTGTGGTGGTTAAGGAGATGTTCGATAGAATAGAACGTCTAAAGAGTTAAGATTACGTGAACAGAGGTCGCTACTGAGGTTGGGGGCTTCCAGATGAAGTCACCTGAGCAGTATTCGAAACTGGAAGAACAGAATGTAGGACGGTTGTCGTTGCTGAGGTTGGGGGCTTCCAGATGAAGTCACCTGAGCAGTATTCGAGACCGGGAAGGTATAGAAGAAATGGAGCGGTTGTCGGTACTGAGGTTTGGGTGAGAAGTATTCGAGACCAGAAGGTATGGAGGTGTATGGAATTCAAGTCGTAGGAGTTAAAGGTTATTGAGGTAGATGTTTTCTAGAGAAACGTGTATGATTATGATGTTATGTTATGTATGATTTGTTATGTGTTATACTTGATAAATGTATTAAAAGGGGATTTTGCAGGTACAAAGGTTTTAACATCACAAACGAGGTAACGTTTTTATAATGTAGAACTCACCAGCGTAAGCTGACCTTTTCCCAAAACCATATGTATGTCAGGTTTAGGTGAGACGTCTGGGAGCAAGGGCGGAGCCCTCGTGATAAGAGAATGATCGGACAAGCTATTAGAGGAGCTGTGGAGGTGCTGGCATAGTTGTAGATAAATAAAGACTGATATAGTTAGTCCCTATATAGATAGATTGTAAATTATCTCAATTACTTTACGTACTTGGCTTTATAATAAATAAAAGTTTTAAATTTTCCGCTGCTTATCTCTGTTGTGCCACGTGTTCATGAGTAAATCCGATGAGTGACCCCTCCTGGTGCCAAGTCTGGGAGTGGGCGTCACATGATCATACAAACTTGATTTCCAATAACCTGAAAAACACGCAAAGGGTCAACTATCTACATAGTTGGTGAGTCATAGGTTTAATACAAAATGATGTTCAATTCCCTCAAAGTAATCTCTACGATTATGATGTTCAGTTTTCTTAAAGAAACCTCTATGATTATGATGCTCATGAGACTTACAAGTGTTTAGTTCCCTCAAAGGAATCTCATCGATTGCTCATGAGGCTTACCTGTGACACCTCGTCCGAAAAACCTAGGTCAATCCTCTCTCATTTGACTTTTTAATTAAGTTTAAATGTGTATTAACCGATCTGATTACTGTTTAAACTGTTAATTACTGTGCCTGACTATTAACTGATGACGTAAACCTAATCCCGCGTTTGTACTTGAAGCATATACCCGTAAATTTAAATAACAAGAAAAATAAATATAAAATGTATTTTTATATTTTATCTGGAACTGGAACTAGTGTCGAACGTTTATATAACCGACACGGAAAACTGATAAGTGATCATAGGTTGAAAACTATTCGTTTTAAACAACCTGGACGGTCGAGCTTAAAACTGTTACAAACTGACAATACTGAAAACGTTAACCGTAACCCGTGTACAAAACTGAAAACGTTAACCGTAACCCGTGTACAAAACTGAAAACTATATTCGATTTCTGAAAATCTGTTATAACCAACTCGAACTATTGTTTTTATGAAATAAAAACATCACAAACTGAAATCGTTGTCAAGACTCAAGCCAAACTACAACCGAACACCCCATTGGGCCCGACTTGGCCCAATAGGCCCAATAAACCTAAAACAATTAAACCGAGCCCGAAACCTTAACCCGTTGCATAATCTTGATAATCTGAGTGATCGTGGCGATCCGTAAACCCAACCGATGCCTAACGGGCCCGGGCCTCGAACTCGTGCCCCGTTTGGACCCGTACGGTCCATAGCCGACGGACCGGCCTAATTACATGTTTCTTTTAAATATTTTGACCCATATCAAGCCCAAGTCCAATATGTTAATCTTAAATAATATTGGCCCTTCAAACTTGCATAAATTTTTATAAAGCCCAAATCTATTACACACGCTCGGAGCATATCCTCAAGGGTCTGGATTGTGCGTTCAGTTTGGCCGTCTGTTTGCGGATGGTAAGCGGTACTCATATCCAAACGAGTACCTAAGGCTGATTGTAGTGATCTCCAAAAGTGTGAAGCAAATCTGGGGTCTCGATCGGAGATAATAGACAATGGCACTCCGTGGAGCTTGACGATCTCGTCAATGTAGATTTGTGCTAACTTGTCAGTCTTGTCACTTTCCTTGAGGGCTATGAAATGGGCGGATTTCGTTAATCTATCCACAATGACCCAAATCATGTCATTTCCACGAGGTGTACGGGGCAGTCCCGTGATGAAATCCATGGATATTTCCTCCCATTTCCATTCAGGAATCGTCGGTTGCTGCAGTAATCCTGGAGGCTTACGATGTTCTGCTTTGACCTTCGAGCATGTCAAACACTTGCTGACATATGTAGCAATGTCAGCCTTCATCTTGGGCCACCAGTATAATCCTTTCAGATCTTGATACATTTTATCCGAACCGGGATGGACCGAATATCGAGACTTGTGAGCTTCGTCCATCACCAGCTCTCGAAGATTTCCGTGAAGAGGCACCCAAATGCGATCCTTGTAGTAACGTATCCCGTCAGACTTAACTTCTGAAGTTCCATCCACACCATTCAAAGATTCTGCCTCATAGTTTTCTTCTTTCAAAGCTTCCTTCTGGGCATCCCGAATTCTATCCGGTAACCCAGCATGGATCGTGAGTTGTAGAGCTCGAACCCTTCTAGGTTTTGCATGTTCTTTCCTGCTTAATGCGTCGGCCACAACGTTGGCCTTACCCGGGTGATACTTTATCGCCAAGTCGTAGTCGTTAAGCACCTCGATCCACCTACGCTGTCTCATGTTGAGATCTTTCTGCCCCATTATATGCTGGAGGCTTTTATGATCGGTGAATATCGTGCACTTGGTACCGTACAGGTAGTGCCTCCAAAACTTTAAGGCAAATACAACAGCTCCTAACTCCAGATCATGCGTTGTGTAATTCTTTTCGTGAGACTTTAACTGCCTTGACCCGTAAGCGATGACTTTACCTCTTTGCATTAAAACACATCCAAGTCCTTGGAGAGAAGCGTCACAATAGACCTCGAAGTCGTCAACACCATCCGGTAGAGATAATACAGGCGCGGTACAAAGTTTTTCTTTCAAAGTCTGAAAAGCTGTTTCTTCTTTTTCACCCCACCGGTACTGAACACCTTTATGCGTAAGAGCGGTTAGCGGTTGGGCTATCTGAGAGAATCCCTTAATAAAACGACGGTAGTAACCCGCTAACCCTAGAAATTGCCGAATTTCCGTTGGTGCTCGTGGTGTAGACCAATTCTTGATCGCCTCTACTTTGGCTGGGTCAACATGAATACCTTGCTCGTTGACGATGTGGCCCAGAAATTGAACTTCTCGGATCCAGAAGTCACATTTGGAGAATTTGGCGTAGAGTTTGCTCCTTCCTTAATAACTCTAATATTAACCGCAGGTGTTCCTCGTGTTCTTCCTTCGTTCTCGAGTAAACGAGTATGTCGTCGATAAAAACAATTACGAACTGATCTAGGTAAGGTTTGCACACGCGGTTCATGAGGTCCATGAACACCGCCGGTGCGTTCGTTAAGCCGAAAGGCATGACTAGGAACTCGTAATGACCGTAGCGCGTTCTGAAAAGCCGTCTTTGAAATGTCCTCCTCGCGGACTCTGAGTTGATGATACCCGGACCTTAAGTCAATTTTTGAGAAGTAACTGGATCCTTGCAGTTGGTCGAAGAGGTCGTCGATCCGAGGGAGAGGATATCGGTTCTTGATAGTGACTTTGTTGAGCTCGCGGTAATCTATGCACATCCTGAACGTCCCATCTTTCTTTTTGACGAATAAAACTGGCGCGCCCCATGGCGATGAGCTAGGCCTGATAAAACCTTTATCTAACAGCTCTTGCAGTTGAGTGGATAACTCATGTAATTCGTTCACCGCCAAACGGTACGGAGCTCGGGCAACCGGAGCTGCACCGGGGACAAGGTCGATTCCGAACTCGACTTGTCGATGTGGAGGTAGACCAGGCAATTCTTCCGGGAATACATCGGGAAAATCGCGAACTATCGGAAAATCTTCAATTTTCTTCTCTACGAGGTTTTGATCCGTAACCGTTGCCAGAACGGCCACGTGCCCTTTCCGAAGGTACTTCTGTGCCTTGAGGTATGATATGATTCCGGAGACAGTGCCTCCCTTCTCACCCTGAATCGAGAGTACTTCTCCGTTTGCGGTGGGTATACGTATGACTTTTTCTCGACAGACGAGTTCTGCGTGGTGCATGGACAACCAGTCCATACCGATTATTACGTCGAAGCTACCGATTGTAAAAGGCATCAAATCTATGTCGAACTTATGACCTGAGAGTTCTAAGGTACAATCCTGGACTATATGCGTTGCGTCAATAAGCTTACCGTTAGCTAGTTCAACGGTGTACTTAGCTCCTAGGGGTTCCATCTTGGCCTTAATCAATTTGCAAAACTTAGTTGAAATGAAACTTTTCTCGGCACCCGAATCAAATAACACATTCGCAAAGTAGTTGTTGAGGAGGAACTTACCAGTAATCACGTTAGCGTCTTCCTTTGCTTCACCGGAACCCATGACAAATGCTCGTCCGCGACCACCATTTCCCCCGTTTCCATTACCACCACCATTGTTGTTGTTGTTGTTGTTGTTGTGGCGGTTGTTGTTGTTGTTGTTTCCACCTTTCTTCAGCTGAGGGCAATCTTTCTTCATGTGCCCAGGTTTCCCGCACTCAAAACACCCACGGGGGCCTTCATTATTCTGCTTAGGTCGATTCAGCATGTCACCCCAACAATTTTTGGCAACATGTCCCATTTTTCCACACCGCTCGCATGTTGGTCGGTTACAGTCACCATTGTGGTGTGTGTTACACTTGTTACAGTAGGGTGACTTTCCCTTGTACCTGCTGGCGCCCTGCCCACTGTTACCTTGTCGGTTTTGGTTGCCACCGCCACCGTTGTTACCGTAACCCCCTTTGGAGTTATCAAACTTCTTGTTCTGATTCTGAGAGTTTGAAGACCTCCCAGTGTTGTTGCCAGAATTCGTGAGGTTACTTGGTTCCTCATCTCTCTGTCTCTTCCCATCTAGGGCAGCTTTTGGGGCTTTCCTTGGTGGCAAAGTTCCTTGAGCCACCGCCTGATCAGTCAGTTTGTGCGCCAGCCGGATTGCTTGTCGCACATAAGTGGGATTAGATGAGGTCACCATGCCCTTGATTTGTGGAACCAGTCCTTCCACATACAACTCAATTCGTTTATACTCAGCATCCACCATTGTCGGACAGAGTCGAGAATAGGCTTGGTAACGAGTGGTGTACTCCTCTATCTCTGAGCCCTCCATTTTGGAGTTCCCAAATTCCACTTCCAGTCTTCTGACTTGATCACGAGGGCAATACTCCTCCATGATTGCTTCCCTGAATTCTTGCCACGTCATGGCGTTAGCTTCATTGAGTCCCAACATATGAATTTGAGCATTCCACCATGTTAGCGCGGAATCCTCAAGTGTGCCCGTAGCATACTTCACCTTATCCCCTTCCGGGCAATTACACATCGAAAACACTTTCTCTGACTTCTCGAGCCATCTAAGCAGGCCCACAGCACCTTCGTCACCCTTAAATACCATTGGCTTGCAATCCATGTAGGCTTTGAATGAGCATTGCGGCTGTTGTCCTTGGAAATGTTGCTGAGCGGCTGCTAGAGCTGCTGCAACTCCTTGGTTGATCATGTTCTGAACCTGTGCAGCAGTAAAGGTTCCTGGGTTGGTTTCGGGATCTCTCCGTGGAGGCATGATTTCTAGCAAATCCATGCAAAATTTCCAAAGGTTAGTATACCCAATACTAGAAATCGTTAAGCATCATGAAGTGTTTCACACATGCACAAATACATAGGAACAAATTTTTCATGAAATATACATTTAGGCGGACAAACATTCATGCAAATATCTATTAAGTTAGTGGCCATAATAATCGACCCATCAAAACGCTAAATGTAACACCTAAACCACCAAAAGCATGACGAAATCGCCAAGAAGGAACCTGAAGTCGCCAAGACTAGTTGATGAGGTCGCCAAGCTTGGTGAGGTCGCCAAGCTTGGTGAGGTCGCCAAGAAGGAAGCCCAATTCTTGGTGAGGTCGCCAAAAAGAGAGAGTGATGGCGAGGTCACCAAGAACCAGCCTCGAAGTCGCCAAGGCTAAGCCTGAGATCGCCAGGCAAACGATCGCCAAGCACATGGCCAGATCGCCAAGGGAAAATTTCCAGATCTCCAAGAATACCGCGAGATCTCCAAGAACAAAACGAGATCTCCAAGAACAAAACGAGATCTCCAAGAACAAAACGAGATCTCCAAGAACAAAACGAGATCTCCAAGAATGATTTTCAATGACCAAGTGTGAAAACATGACATAAGACTATGTATGGATCCATTCATCCACAAAACTATAAAACTAAGGTTTACATCATGTATGCATACTCTTTCACCGACATATAACAAATGAATCAAATGAGGATCGTCTTCGGCACGCGTAGCAATGCTCTTATAGAAAGTTGCAACTAAAGTTTTCAAAAACAGTTACAGTTCAGAAAACACTTTTGAAATGTTCTGGTTCGCTGTAACCAGAGGCTTTGATACCAATCTGTCACACCCCCAGTTTCCACTAACGGAGTATAACCGTGTGGGGTATGATCCAGGACCAGGATCCAAGTCTTTAGTTACAACCAAGCCATAACAAAATAATATAATTTAGTATAAAACGTAGGCTACAGTTACAAACAAAGTTTAAATAGTATTTCAGCGGAAGCGCAATTTAAGTTTTACAAAAAGTTGTGTTTTTCCATATGTTAATACAAAAGTGTCTGGAAACACATCTTCCAAAAGGGTTTCCAAATAGAAAAGAGGCATTGCCAACGCCCGTGCCGCCGCCCGATCCGCCTAACGACCTGAAAAGTAAACAACAATCAAGTGTCAGCCAAGGCTGGTGAGTTCACTAAGGCGGTCTACACGTCACATGTAGACCTAATGTATATGAATAAAGAAAGGTAAAACACAATCGATAATCATAAGACCAGTAAAATTCCATATCGTAGGTAGCTAGCCTATAGTTATGTACACCTGAATTGTTCGTAACCGAAGCTGACAATGTTTTGATAGGGGGTACCTATGAACCTTGCCTTTCCGTGTCTATCCGGATCACGGTGGGTAGGCTAACATTGATCTCAGTCTGACCGCCAGTCGGGAGGGTGCATCACGTGCACCGCTGAGCGGGGGTGTCAATCCTGTAGGTCCGAAAAACTCACGAACACACGATATAATGATCTAACACGAGTGCGGAATCCTCGTGAGAGATTGATTCAAGAAAATAGTAGATGAAGAGACTAAGATCTAATAGAGAAAGATCGAATCTTGAATGAAAATCAAGCTACTATTGAAGCAATGAGAGCTGATCGTAAACTCACACCAAGATGAAGAAATCGTAAACTTGCAATCTCCAAGGCTTACCTTGATCATAAACATGAGGTGGTATTTATACCACCTCTTACAACCAAATGAGGCTAATCATAAACCCGTTTAGCCCAATCATAAACAACCAAATGGCCCACATGGCCCAATCTAATAGTAAACTAGCCTAAGCACAACAAAACTAGCCTACTAATCTAATGAAACCCTCTAAGCCCAGCCCAACGTATTTAATATTACAAGCCTCATAATCTAGCCTCTACAATCTTCCCCTAGGCTTGTGATATTAAATGTCTTCGATCTTTGAAATTCTTCTTCTTGAGTGGCTGGCATAGATGTTGATGAAGATTCTTTCCGCAGAAAATCTTCAATGGGTTTCATGACGGGCACTTGGGACTTCCTCTTGATCAGCATCAGCTCGAACTTCTTGAATTGAACAAGCAATGAAATGGAGGATCTCTCATTGACTTGCTTCTTTTGAAAGCACTGGTTCTTGCTGAATCTTCGGTAACTGTCTTGAATCTCCAAAACTTAGAGGGTAAATTTTGAAAACCTCTAACTTTGGAGAACTTGATTGTTGATTTTCAAACTTCATGATCTCTGACTGCTCTCTGTATCATTTTCTTTTTCAAAGAATTGAATTGAGATCTTCAGCTTCCCCTAAACTTGTGGGCATTTTCTTTGAAAAACTTTTGACATTTTTGGATACTTGTAAAGACACCAACAACTTCCCCTGAACAGTTGCTTTTCAGATGGAAGTCTTGACCGGCTGGTTCTTTAACTTTGAGCAGCAGCAGCATCTTTCTATCATCAACCTGTCTGACACACATTTCAAAAAAAATACTCCACCAGACATTTGATGACTGGTCTTTGGGTTAGAAGGTAATTATCATCAGTTCAGATGATTCAAATTAATATTATTTTAACCAAAAACCCTAATATAGATTACGGGTTTTCTTATAAAACTTCCCCTGAACCCAAGACCTTTAAAGACTTCCCCTTAGCTGATTACTTCCCCTCAGCTAAGGACTTCCCCTGAGATAATACATATTATCCTCGAGTTCCCTTCGGATACTATGTATTATGGAAGTCTTTTCGGATAATAAGTATCATCCTCGAGTTCCCTTCGGATAATACTTATTATCCTCCCTCCTTCCCCTAAAAATTTGTCAAGATCTGACGGAGGAAGTCTTTTCCATTAGATAATAAGTATCATCCTCGAGTTCCCTTCGGATAATACTTATTATCCCATACTCCTTCCCCTAAAAATTTGGCAAGATCTGTCGGGGGCATATTGTCATGCATTAAAACCCTTGAAAAACATATTTTGACTTCTCAAATCAACCTGGCCAAGACAAAAACACACCAAAAAGAACTTAACGACTCACACACGAAAGATAAAAAACTAAACAAATACTTACCAATATCAAACATGAGAAAGTTTACAAGGGATCAAACCGTATGAATCTGACTGAGGAACCCTTTTCAGCTTCAGTTACTCGACTAGTCCAGGTGATTGCCGGTATGTTTGTCCGTTTTAAACTCAAACCCGTTTAATCCCAACCGAATGCGTCATGCTTAATATAGTACAATATTACCGTCATGTTTAATTGTCCCCACACCCAATTGTACATAGCAAAACCTACCCAACCTCAGAGTTTATTGAGGATTCACAAACCCCCAACTTGAGGAACCATGCAACACCGACTATGACTACCACTTATTTTCATTAACCATCAGTTGGTGATCAGGTCGGCCGCTAAGCACGCAAAGAAGACCAACTGAGTGATTATTTTTCATTTTCTTTTCTTTTTCATTTATTTTAATTCATTTTCATTTCTTTTTCTTTTTCTTTTCTTTTTCTCATGTGGTGTTGTCATAGACAGCATAAACATGGCGTGTGAGAGAGTGAATACTAGGTAATTACCACTCTCAACTCATTTTTGTCGGGACTCAGTCTTTTAAACCATGCAACCTAGGATGGGAAACTAAACATATATATCTTTTAAGTTTACTGCACTTTCATTGGTGGTCATACGTTTAGGTCGAGCCTACCGAGCATATCACCGTGGAGCTTGCCTTTCACTTCCACCTTACGCGTGTCAGCCATCTCCAACCCGGTCATTCATTTTACTTCCCCTAAACTTCTCAAAACAAGACACAAACAATTGAACACAAACAATTAAAAATTGAAAAGCACACTATTTTTGAGGGGTCAACATTTTCATCTTCTTTACATTTCTTCCCCTTGCTTTTTGATTTTTAATGTCACAATTTTGTGAGCATCATCATTTTTTTTTTTTTTTTTTTTAACAAAATAAAACACACAAACACACAAACAAATTAAATGACTTTACACACATCTGGCCAAGCTAACTTTCAAAGTATTGATTTGAAAATTTTTTAGAAAATAGGGTTTCATGACATGCACACTTCATTGCATTTGAAGTCAAACACTTAATCAATCAATTGAAAATTTTAGGAAATTTGGTTTGACTCAAAACACCCTTTGCCGCTTCATTCACACAACCAAGTTAAGAACAGTACCTTTCATGCTGATTTTTACCTTTTACCTCTCAAGGAAAACATATCCTCCATTTATAAATTTGCTTGTCATGACATGAAGATATGTCTCCTAAACTGTGCCTGGAACAATCACTTATCAACAAACAAATTAGTAATAAAAACGTTAGTGATAATCCTCCTTGATCGTTCCTGCACAGAGTGAGAGATTAGTTAGCCAATGGTACCCAGGCCATTGTTTTTCTGGGTACACCTGAGGAATCAATAAATGATACTTCTTTTAAAAACATTCCTTTTGAAAAATCAGGAAGTTGGGATGGAACTGCCTTGATTTTTGGTTTCCAAGTTCCAGGTGATTTATCATTTGTTTTAGTCACTTTTGGAGTTGTGACTTTAGGTATTTCAACCTTCTTCGTTTTAGATTCAGTTTTCAAAACAGTTTTTGTTTTAGTCACCTTTGGAGTTGTGACTTTAGGTATTTCAACCTTCTTCATCTTAGAATCATTTTTCAAAGCAGTTTTAGTTACCTTGGGAGGGGTAACTTTGGGTTTTTCATACTTTGATTGTTTTGAAAACGGTTTCTTCACCTGTTTTTGAAAGTTTTTATAACTTGGAGAGCTGTTGTTTTGATTAAAAGATTTTCTTTCAGCTTTGGCAGCGCCCCAATGTTGATCAGAGGGTTTAACCTTAGGAGTAACAGTCTTCATTGCCTTAGGTTTTTGCACCATCATCGGCTTAGACTTTACAGACTCCTGAGATGAAACCCTTTGAGTGTTCGGATAATTGGGTTCATAGGGGCGATAAAGACAGTTCCTAGCAATATGACCAGCAATGCCACAATTAAAGCAAGTCTGCTTCTTTAGATAGAAGTCAGACGTGTACCCATTTGTTTTTGGTGGCAGATATGGAGCTGGTTTGCCTTGTGTCTGCTTCTTTGCTTTGTGTGCAGCTTCAGTTTTGACTTTCGGCTGGTTCCTCGAAGCCTGTGTTGAACCTATCTTCACTGTCTTTGTGCTCTCTGTATTTCCCGATGAAGAAATACCATTTTTGCAATTGCACTCACAGCTGCATGAACCAACTGAAGAAATAGGAGACACAGCTACTTCCTTGAGTTTTTCATCCTTCACTCCAGCTGTTGGCTTCACACTCGGATGCTTAATGGTGATCTTTGGCCTCTCTACTTCAATTTTAGAGTGTGGTTTCAACTCTATCCCAGCATCATCAGACTTAGAGTTATGACACCTGTCATATTTCTGGCACTCAACATCATTGTCTGATATGTCCTCCACTCTCCCTTCTTGAGTCCTTGGTGTAGTTCCAACCAAGACACTATCCATCGGAGGTCCTGCTTCATGCACTCCTGAGTCAGATCTATCTACCTGATCCTCCTCATAGAGCATTCCTATGATATCTCTAGGTATAGGTGAGGGAATAATAGCATTTGCAGCCAAGGATTTGTCAGACTTTTCTGACCCAAATCCTGGTGTGTGTTTCCCTACTTGACCACAAATAACAGCCTGAGACAGTTCTTTTCCAGCCTGAAGCATTCTCTTATTCCTTAATTGATTCATATCTAATTTCACCTGCATTTCATTGTTCATATGAGTCAATTCATCTACCTGTTTACTAAGGTCAGCTATTTTTAACTTAGCTTCGTCATACAGGATAGACTTCTCAGTAGCCATCTTTTGATATTTCACTATGTCTAGCTTCTGAGCTTTTACCTTCTCCTCACTCTTTTGCCATCTTCCCTTAAAAGAACTCCTCTCACATTTTATCTCAAATAATTCTAATTGATAATTTTTACAAATTCGCCTAAGTCCAGGAATTATACGAGCACAGGTGGGATTGGGGCATATCTCAGTATTGTCAATTTCAGCTTCAAAATCATCCTTGTTGTCAACCGAACTCATTTTCTTTCTTTAAATATGCAGCTTCTGAAAAATTTAGAAAAATTAGCAAAAACGGCAAAATCACTATTCAAAGAATAGTGTCAAAAACTTAAAACTGAAAAACGGAGGCCTTCGGAGTGGAATTTGGGGGTCCAAACGAGCTCCCCTGGACGTTAGTCTGGGGTAATTCTGGGGCTTGATGTCACGAACGTCGTGTAAAAATTTGAGCTTCTAACTCCAAACGAGTCAAAAGTTACGCCCGTTTCCGTGAAGTGTGAAAAAGTGACTTTTTGCCGCAAAACCCTGTTTCCGATCGTAAACTCTATTTCCGATCGTAAACACCCGTTTACGATTTTTGACAGCTGGATCGATCGTAAACACCTCCACCGCCTCAAACAGTCGTAAACACTAATTACGATTTTCGATTACGACCGCCGGAGTCGTAATCACTTGATTCCGATTACAAAAAAATCGTAAACACCCTTTTACGACTTGCAAAATCGTAAACGCCAGTACAAGACCAAGTACAGTCGTAAACACTTTCTTGTCGGGTCGTAAACAGGCAATCTTCAAGGAGAACTGATCGTGAACACCGAGAACACGAAGAACACAGCAGCAGAACCGATCGGAAACACCCAAAAACTTCAAATCTTCAACAAAAACTCGAACACAAACCCAGAAAACGCTTGAATCTATATCGTGAGAGCCTCGAATCAAAGATTCTTGGCTCTGATACCAATTGTAGGTCCGAAAAACTCACGAACACACGATATAATGATCTAACACGAGTGCGGAATCCTCGTGAGAGATTGATTCAAGAAAATAGTAGATGAAGAGATAAGATCTAATAGAAAAGATCGAATCTTGAATGAAAATCAAGTTACTATTGAAGCAATGAGAGCTGATCGTAAACTCACACCAAGATGAAGAAATCGTAAACTTGCAATCTCCAAGGCTTACCTTAATCGTGAACATGAGGTGGTATTTATACCACCTCATACAACCAAATAGGGCCAATCATAAACCCGTTTAGCCCAATCATAAACCCAAGCCCAATGGCCCAATCTAATGGCAAACTAGCCTAATCATAACTAACACTAAGCCTACTAATACTAATTGAAACCCTCTAAGCCCAGCCCAACTTATTTAATATTACAAGCCTCATAATCTAGCCTCTACAAATCCCCAGTAGTACTACTCAATATTACCTCGCTATTGTATATTAACGGCCCGAAAGTAAGGACTTTTGTATTAAAATCAATTCAGTGTTATTGGTCCCTCCGGATCACAAATCAATCATCGAATCATCACGAACACCGCATGAACACGAATTAGAGAAACCGAAATTTTTATTGGATCGAACATCGCGTTCGATTACCTTTACAATCTGCCTATACATCTATATATATACATACGACATGGCGGTTGAAGGCGGTTGAAGGCGGTTGTAGACTTTCAACTTTGACACTTACAACCCCTGAACTAATAACAAATACACAAAGATACTAAACTATACTTTCTAGTAATTACATAATCTACCCGTAACTTTGTGTGTCAAACTTGATCAATAATTAAGGCCAACAAGTGCAACATGTGATATTTTGTCAGAAAGTTACTCAAGTAAAGAAATACCTTTACCGTTGGGTTGCCATCCTCCACCGGATGCAACTATTTGTGCGTTATCATCCTAAACCGGATATAACAATAATAGTAAGTGAAACTCACCTTAGGGTGCACTAGTACTCAACACTTGGTTCAACAGGTTGGTCAAAGTCAACCTATTCGGATAAATATGGCCTAATAAAATTAGAAGGTTTCGCTAGGACGAAATTAGCACATAAGCACCTAAAAATGTTTCATGCAACCATACAAGTCGCTTAATGCACATACAAGTCCCAAATTGGGAGAAAATCAAGAAATTGCAATTTAAGTCAAAGTTGACCCAGAAAGTCAAACCTCAACCACTTAACTAGTGGCATAGCTAAAATCCACAATACTTGGAATTAGATCCTTAAATTTTACAGGCATATACTACATAACATTTAGGACTTGTTGCAAAAAGAATAAACCTAAAAGGTTAAGAAATGAGGAAGTTATGCGCGTACGAAGTTGGCTAAAAATCACATTTGTCAAACATTAACACACCATTTGGTGACATAGCTAAATTGCTCATTTCTTGGATTTAACTCCTAAAATTTGGCAAGCACTAACTACTCAACATTTAGGGAATGTTGCAAAAAGAGTCAACTCAATCGGATAAGTATTGAGAAAGTTATGTGTGTCGGAAGTTGGAAATTTTAGCTTTTTGCAAAATAGTCAAAGTAGGTTTAAAATTTGCATAACTCATTAAAAACTTAGAGTTTGAACATGAAACCTTCCAGATCTTACTTTTATTATATAAAACTCATTTTCATTTAACAAACCCCTCATTAAAACGAGGTTATCATGCTCAACCAAAAAGCAAAGTCTACTTTTCACAGAAAAATACAGCTCTGCGCACCTAACTTGCAGCAGTGTTTTGGATGACCAAACGGAGGTTTTAGAAAGTGTGCGAGTAGCCGTTGTAAAGCTAAGACATCCTAATTTACTAGGGAAAAATAATCAATCAGTTTCGAGCAAAATTGAGTAAGTTATGGCTGCTGCAAGTTGACCCAAAATTCTGGTCAAAGCTGTTAGAAATTCCAAGTTTGCAAAAGTCTAGCATTTCAATTTTTATGCTATCATATGGCTATCCAACATACATTAACGCAATTGTAATCATAATAACACGAGATTTCTGGTCCTAACATGGTCATACCAAATCCATAGCAAAATCTCATCATGTAGTTAGCAATTAAGCACATTGCATTCAAAACTCATAACCAAACACCTACTCAACCTCAAGAACATATAAAGCCTAATCCAACCCTCAATTTCCGTACCCAAATCCCCCCAACAAATTTGTCCCAAAACATGAACTAGCATATCATAACCTAAATCGAGTTTCATGAGCATACAAACACTTCATTTAACACATAAACACCCAAAATTACACATGCAACTAAGAAATTTGGATTTCAAGTTCTAGGGCTTACAAGATTTGGGGAAAAATCGCAGGTAGAGGGAGAAGAGAAGAAGATGGAGCTTCCTTGTAGGTTCTTGAGTCTTGTAGTAGCTTGAATCCACTTCCTTGGGCTTGATTTCCACCAAATTCGAAGTGTGGGTGTTGTGTGTGTGAGAACCGTGAACAAGAGAGGAGGAGGAGGCGCTGATGAACGTGAATGGGGTTGGGGGATGAGTTTTGTGCAGATTTTGATTAAGTATAAATTACCATTTAAGCCCCTCAAGTTTCATTTTAAGCATAAGGGTATAAAACTCACTTTTAAGTGGGTTTTTACTAAAAACTTGAAAGGTAAAACCTTAAAAATGTTTTCTAAGTGTTTTTAACTTGTTTAACATGCAATGTTTAGTCAGGATACATAAATTTAACATTTAGACATAAAATTTCAAATTTACACAAAAAGCCCGGTTTCGCATAAAAATGCAAATTTTCACAACTAACACATAAGGTCACGAAATAAGTTCACGAAACAAGTTACTAAAACTAATTAGCAAGTAAACATAAATAAATATGAGATCATTCAAATAACGGGTCTCGGTTTCGCTAACGGGACTAACGGAACTAACGGAAAAACTTAACAGAGTTAACTTGGGAAGTTGCAGTTGTCACAGCCTCCCCATGTTAAGGAATTTTCGTCCCGAAAATTAGTTAGTACCTTGGGTTGATGCGGAGGCTTGATCGAACAGGTGAGGATACTTCTTTCTCATCTGGTCTTCCCATTCCCACGTGAACTCCGGTCCGCATTTTGAATGCCATCTGACTTTAACAATTGGGATCTTGCTTCGCCTCAATGCTTTTTCTTCGCGTCCCATTATCTCAACAGGTTGTTCTATAAATCGGAGTTGTTCGTTGATGTGGAGCTCTTCCAGCAGAACTATTAAAGTGTCGTCAGCCAGACACTTCTTCAGATTCGAAATGTGAAATACATTATGTACCCCATCCAGCTCAGGTGGCAAGTCCAAACGATATGCCACCGTTCCAATGTTTTCCGTTATCGGGAAGGGTCCTATATAGCGGGGGTTCAACTTCCCGTGCTTTCCAACACGTACAACACCTTTCCACGACGATACTTTCAACAGTACACGGTCACCCACCTCGAATTCTAATGGCCTTCTGCGTTTGTCGGCATAGCTCTTTTGCCGGTCTCTTGCAGCTTTCATATGGTTTCTGATTTGTACGATCCGTTCCGTTGTCTCGTACACCATCTCCGGTCCTACAAGTTGGCTATCACCGACTTCAGCCCAACAGACCGGTGATCTACACTTCCGTCCATAGAGAGCCTCAAAGGGAGCGGCTCCAATACTGGAATGGTAGCTGTTGTTGTAGGAGAACTCGACCAGTGCCACCACCGCCATCAACCATCACCATCACCCGCCTCCACTCCTCCCCCCTCTACCCTTCTTCTCGGCACCCAAACAGCAACCCACGACCACCCCTTTCTCTCCCCCTCCTTCTTTCGTGAACAACATCACCACCACCGCCACCAGCTACTGCCATCACCACCGCCGCAAACCACCTCCCCCCTCTCCCCTTTTCTTCTCGGCAACCACCCCTTACCTCCCTCCTTTCTCTTTTCCTTGCTGCGTGACAGCCCCAACCACATACCACCATTACCTTCTGCTGCCGCCGTGCTCCCCACCTTGTTGCTGAGCTGCCATGGCCGCCACCTGCTGTCCGCCGCTGCTGTTGTCGGATCTGCTGCTCCTGCTGTCGCTACTGTGCCCACCGTGAACCACCACTCCCAACCGCCACCTTCTACCCACTCACTCATTGTGAGTCTTTTAAACCATTCACGATTACGTGTTTATTTCATTTTAAATGTTCCCAAACGATCCCCGAGTCTTGACAATCGAACTGTTTTAACATGAAGTTTTTCTTTATAATAATCGTAAAACCAAACCACACTCTCTTTTGTTTACTTTCCTTAAAAACCTTAAGGTTATAAGGTTTGAAAAGGTGTTTAAAGGCAAACCTATGATTCATGTTACTAATCCTATGATTTGGTTTGAGTTTATGATGATTACATTATGTTAGCATGATTTAGTGTTGATGTTATCATATGCTAAAAGACTATATATGGTTGAGTATTGTTAAAATCATGTAATAGTAGGTTATAACAATGCTAGAATTATAATTGTGATTTAATGATTAATAATCTCAATAATAAGTTAATATATGCTAATGATGATCATCATGGACTAAGTGTAATGTTAGTGACACATGTGGACTAAGTTAGTGTTTAAATACATGCATGGGCCTAATATTAGACTAATTGGACATTAGGAAGGTTATATACAAATTTGACATAAAATGATAACCTTAAAACCATTTAAATGAATTTTATGGATGAAATATAAAAACTAGTGATTTTATAAATTACTTGGTTATTTAAACCATAAAAATATCACCATAATCATTTTTATATAAAATAGTCACGTTTTATAGAAATATAATTTCTAAAAGACAAGTTTAAAAGACTTGTTTAGATTTTATAAAAATAAAATGAATAAAATATATATATAGATATATTTTATGTTCAAAAATGATAAAATATCATATTTTTGAACAATTGACAATAACTATAAAACTTTGGATAAAATGGAGATATTTTATGTTGGTGAATTTCTATAAAAATCTTAAAAATTAAAACCCTAACTTTATTGGATAAATAAAGTTATTTAAAAATGATTTTATAAAAATAAAATCAAAAGACTTATAGAAATTATGAAAAACATATTTTAAACATTTTTGATTATTTTAAAAGAATCAAAATAACCAAAACGTTTTAACCGGATCAAATGTTTATTTTTAAACGTTTGAAAGTGAAACGAAATCATTAAACGATTTAAAACGTTTTACGACGTACCAAATCGTACATAATTATTTTCAACAATTAATCATCCTTATGAATTTTAGAAACCCTAATTTGAGTTAAAATCATTTTGGTTTGTAAATATAATTATTTTAATAATAATTATATTTATATTAACTCAAAACCCTAATTTTCATAACATGATTTAAATATTAAAAACCTTTAATATTTACCTACTTATGTTAAATCATTTAACTTGTAATAATTTAATAAAATTATTTCGACAAGTTAGAATAATTATTTCAATAATAATTATCAACCCTAGTTATATATATTTCGACAAGTTATATATATTATAACTTAACGCGATTAAATATTCAATCGATCGAACGAACTTAAAAATAAAAATAAATATTATTATTTAAAACAATATTCAAGACATGATTGAACTGATCTTCATGATACGTTATCGCATGTTCATCCTTTGTATTTATTTACATAAATGCCTTAATACGTGAACATTAGCATTTACTGATTTTAAACTGATTAACTAACATGTTTTCAAACGCTACAAACGGGATTATACGTCAAGACTTGACCGGTATCATTTGGGTAACGTTCGTTACTCAAATGATTATGTGGACCCTTATGCATATTGTCGTATGTCTTATTAGGACTTTACTTGCTAGTTGCCACTCGGTAATCCATCATCATCACTGAATCATGTGAGTTTCACGGCCCCTTTTCCTTATAACTGTTTTACACTTATGGGGGAGAAATCATGAACTGATAAAATGCTTTTTACTTAATGTTATGGTTTACATGTTAGCCGTATGACTACATGTTCCATTCCGTATCCCAAACTATGGCACAGAGACGTTATAAACGTTTGTACAACTGAATCCCACTATTAATTGAATTCGATTAGTTCTGCTCGAAACGATAACTAGTGAATAGATCTATTTGGGTTGACAACCCTGCCCAGGTTGGTAGCTCCAATCCTGACTTCGTGCATTGTCAAGGGGTACACGTCAGTTATTCTCGCCTGTTCGGTATTCTTGGGATAGAATGTCATGAGTGGGTAATCCGTTAGTATTCGAATTTGAGGTTCATGGGAGGATCTTACAACCACGACAGTAAAACAACGTAACATTTAAGTATACCGTAAACTGTTATTCCAACATACCGTAAACTATTATTCCAACATACCGTAAACTGTTATTCCAACATACTGTAAACTGTTTTTACAAACTTACCATAGAATCATAAACCTGTGAACCTCACCAACTTTATGTTGACCTTTTAAACTCATGATTTCTCAGGTATCTAAGCTTATCATGGGAGACGTGCAAATGGGGCTTCACTGTAACTTTTGACCCTGCTTTACCGGAGTCGTAGTCCCGACCTATCTTAAATAAACTGCTTTATGATTTCAATATCAAACTAAGACTTTTATTCAAATGTAAGACAATATCATTTCACCACGACTTTCCGCTGCAACATGAATGGTATTATGTTCTGAATGACGTTTGAATTTAGTAGAAGTTGTTCTGTATATCTGCGACTATGATTCCGTCTCGCTCACACCCAATCCGTTGACCGGGGTGTGACATTACCAGTACAGGTCCCTAGAATACGATATAATGTAGATAAATACACACAATTTATTTAACAGTACTTGACTTGCATAATGATAATAAATGATTAAAAAAGGTTTTCACAAAGTCATACCTGAATAAACATTAAACACACATATTCATCACATAAACAGATATCAATCACATAACAGATCTTCATCACATAAACAAATATTCAACACATAAACAGGACGCCTGATTGATGGTTCACAAACCAACAATCGGTAACAAAGTTTGTCCACGTGTTCAATCCCTCTCAAGGAACCTCTACATATTCTGAGCAGTTCCTCTCAGGAATATCAGCGTTGGGACCACGTTTAGTCCCTCGCAAGAACCTCAACGTCATCATGTTCAGTTCTTCGCAAGGAACCTCACGATTAATGCTCCGAATCCTTAAGCATAAAGTATCCCGCATTGCATACAATATCAAGCATGAAAAAGTATATATTCACACGATATTAAACATATACATACAAGTAAATGTATTCAAAGTATTTGACTTTGCATAAAAATAATGAATGTTTGAATGATTAAAGTTTCGCAATGATTCACGATGATAAGCATCATAAATAATATGATTTACTTGAAAATAAAGTATTGATAAATGAAAATGTTTATGCGTGTTTTTCACCCCAAAACGGTCTGGAAATTTTAAAGAAAAAGGGGCTATGAACTCACCTTAGATTGTAAGATTGCTAGCTTGAAGTAACGAGGTTGTTTCAAGTGCATGAATGACCTACGATTGAATAATGAGTTTGATTATCCTAAAGTTACGAGGACGAGTAAAGAACTCTAGACATTACGGGTTTTAATGGATTCGTTGAATGCGAGGGGATGAATTAAAATTTATTTAGACACTTGATAAATAAATGTTGAATATAATTTGAAATGGAATTAAAGTAAGTAATCAATGTATTAATAATTATATTAAGAAAGAAACCAATAATTAATTTCTCATTTATTAAGAAAAATGTTTTGTAATAATGAAATAATGACTTTGGAACGATGTTTCATTTCCTTTAATGATTTCCCCTAAATAGTCATTAAAATTGTTAATCCATAACGGTTATTCTTATAGTAGAAGAACCGTTTGAAGTAAATTTATATTTTTCTAAAAAAAACACTCAAAATTAAAAAAAGGTCTGAACTGTATACATTTCATAATATATATTTTATTGAAAATATAGTTTAACATGATTAATCATTCATTTCTCAAACGAGTATATATTTAAATCGGACGATAGATTTATAAACAATCTCAAGAAATGAATATATATATATATATATATATATATATATATATATATATATATATATATTTCTAGGTGAAAGTTCAAATACAAAGGCATTTTTCCGTGTGAAGCGTGCGAAGGAATGAGAGGTCGACGCGTGGCGTTTTCTTTCTGGACGCGGAGGGGCATTTTTGTCAATTAAATATTTTTAATTAAAATATACGGAGATTACGTCACAACGTTTCTTCATGCGGCGGTGTGTTATTTGTTGTAAGGTGTTTATATCGAGTTTCTTCATGCGTCAAAATTAAAACAACATGCGTGATTATAGGGAGTCAATTAACTAATTTTTTTAACTTATGTTCATGAATTTTTTCTTTTTTGTAAGAGTTTTTCCGTTTGCGTTTTTATTTAATAACAGCGTAATTTTATTTTGTTCATTTTTTTTGGGTGAATTTTTTTTGTGTGTGTTTTAATTATATGTCGTTGCGTGCATGGTTTGTTGTGACCTTAAATTTTATGAGTTACTACATGCGAGAAATTACAAGTAAAATACGTTATAATAGAATCTAAAAATTTTCGAACATATGTTCATGTATTTTCAGTTGGTGTCATACACAATTATAGTGTGCGTAATAATAATGTATTTTATTGTTACAATTGTCTATTTTAATGTTGATTTTGATTTTTTGCAGAATCATTGATAAATGTTAAGTAGGTTTGTTTTAGTTTTCTACTAGAGTTTTTTGTGTTTGTGTGATTTATTTTAATATGTGCGTAATTTTATCGTTTACGTGATTTAGTTGTAGTTGTGTAATTCTAAGTTCGAATTGTTTTTTATATATTGCTGGTTCTTTTTAACATAAATGAAGAATAAAATCAAAAAATAGAAAAATTATTATTATTATTATTATTATTATTATTATTATTTGATAACAGGAGGGATACATTTCTACTGATAGGCTTGTAAAAAAGACTTTTTTAACTCAAGAGAGGCACTCATAGTCTCAAGTATTTTGTTTATTGTTTCCATCTGCTCCATATCCGTTTTGTCCTGGTCTATCATGAACAAACGGGCAATCTCTTGAAGTGAATTCTTTGGCAGACTGCTTATCTTCTGCGTGATTTCTTATCTGGCTTGCGTGTTTTCTTGGAGGCTTTCGAAACTTTGTTCGAGGACGTCTATCAGCAATTTCTCCTTGTTGTACTCCAGCATTATTTGCCGAGTTAGTTTCTCCTTTAGCGCGTTATTGTTGTTGGCTCCTGTGGTGTTGGAGGAAGATGAAGACATTCTTTTTGCTTGTCTGTGTTTTTGTGATTTGATGTGTAATTTAATGAACTGTGTTTGCGTGATTTCAAAATGCAATCGAGTGCCTAGTTCTATAGACGGTGGATGATGAGATTCGCGTGGTATTAAATGCGTCACCTGCTATTTTTATTTATTACCATATTAATGGGGACGGTTGGGGGAGGTGAAATGGATCGATTTTAACTTTTTTAATTTCTGAGTTTTATTATGTAATTTTTTTTACCCGTCGTTTCATTTTCCCTCCATTTTTTTGATCTGTATATATATATTTTGGTCTTTCTTCATGCACATTACTTACTCGACCCACAAAGTCCTCAAATCCCCCATATATCTCAGACCTAAATTCAATCTTCTCATCCTTTCAACATAAAAAGAAAAATGGCTTCTTCTTCATCTAACTATAACACTGCGTCTAAAAACACAGTCATGCAAATTGTTGAACAAATGCATGCGAAAGAATCGAAGGATGATCGCATAATGCGTAATTCTTTCGCCATGATCAGGGGTCTTACTATCAACAGCATCCAAGGCCACATCAGGATTCTCTAGGAGCTTGTGGACGAACCGGAGTCGGCGATGAAAGAGGCTGCTGCTGAGTATATTACTCAGCAGCTGAAGCTGAAGGAGGAGATGCATACCCTCCTTAGTGGTGTTCTCGACAGCACCATTAAGAAGGGTAAGGACAGGGTGGAGGCTGCTGAAATATTTAAGAAGATTTAGGCACCCATTTTTTTGGGTTTTTTTTTATGTTCTTGTGATGTTTTTTGATCATTTCCACTTGTAAATTCTTATAAATATTAATATATGGCACTGTTTTCTTTTTAATTTATTATAAGCTTTTTGAATTATATTGTTTGCGTTTTTTTATTTGAACATCATGCATTATTGTTGCGTCCCAGAATCCCGGGGTAGGATTGTTGGAGGTTAGCTACACGTGGAAAGGTCTTGTGAAGGTTCCTACAAAACAGAAGCACCGTTAGCCTTGACACGAAGGGCCCCGAAGGGGGTCTTCGTGATAACACTCCGGCGTGAGAGTAAGTCTTTGTATAAGGAGAGGAATTAAGTGAGTAAGGAAAATGTTGGAGAGAATTTGGATCCTTTACCCGATCGTCCAAGTGTTGTTTATATAGTAGTCTTCGAGGGTAGAGTGGTCATTACTCCCTCTCACGTCTCCTTTCCTTGCATTAAATGCTTGATGGGGTGCAGGGGCTTCGAGCGCCGAGAAACAGGCTGGACTGGCGAAGATGTTGTTCACGATCGCCTGTCCCATCGTACTACCTCGTACTCGCCTGTCCTTCTTGTCGGCTAGATACCCTACACCCACTCGATTATTTCCTTTGCCGAGTCTGTCATCATCCCTTCCGCCAGGGCGATTACCGAGGTGGCATCCTTGGCCCGTCATCGAGAGCAAGGGCTTCCATGTAGCCCGTCGCCTCGGAAAGAGCTTCTTCGTAGCCCTTCTATTTCTGAGACCCTTATGAATGGCCTTTTGGGGGTATAGCCCAATAAGTCCCCCCAAGTCCAATTCTTTTGAGGTCCCAAGTGAAAAAAGGGTTGGGCTGAATTTGTTTTACCCTAATCCGGCCCAGTTTTTACTTAAAAGGCTTCAATAAGTGGTTGTCCCATCACTACTTATGGGTTTTACAGTTTTACCCCCGGGCAGTTACAGCTGGACCCACATTTTGTGGGTAGAATTTAACCCGGGTCGTGTCTACCACGTGGCGGTTTCTCCGCTGCTTTCGACCCACGCCGTTTCCCTTAAATTCAAAGATCACTCTTGAGTGCAATCTTTTCTTCTTCATCTAAACTGCTGCCGATTGATTTTTCTCCATTTGTTGTTCTCTCGACTTGCAGGTTAGTTTCTTCTTTTCGCATTTTCTTCTCTCTCTTTTTTTTTATGGCTCGAGTGGACCTTCTGTCCGTCCCCTCTGTGATGACGGCCGACGAACTCAGCACTTTCATCGCCGATTTCGGCATTCCTGATCATCTAAACCCAAGGCTTCCTTTGCCGGAGGAGCGGGCCACTGCTGTCGCTGATCGGGTAACTGTTTACGCTGCCACTTTTAGGCAGTGTAATGTTCGGTACCCATTATCCCCTTTTCTGGTGTCCGTCCTCCGGCACTATCAGTGCCATTTTTCGCAGGTCCACCCTCTTGCTTTTCTCAAAATTATTCACTTTGAGGTTGCCTGCAAGGCTGTTG
>JBCNJP010000065.1:1984-23276 GCA_039602395.1 Deinandra increscens subsp. villosa | reverse complement strand
GATGGAAGAAGTCAGGATGCTCACTGCTGAACTTAAATTGGTTAAATCAGATTTGGAGATTTCAAAGGAACATGAGAAGGAATTTGTGTTGAAAAATACTTCTTTGTTGAAGGAAGTGAATATGCTTAATGAAGTTCTTTATTCAGTCAAAGAATATGTAAAGATGCTTGAAACAAAGAATGAAACGTTACTGGAAGAAAAGGAGGAGTTGTTTAAAGAAGTCAAGAAATGGAAGGATGAAGCAGAAGACACTGCAAATGATTTTTAAAATTTGTTTGATAAATCAAAAATCAAGCTTGATCTGCTCACAAAGAATTCTGAAGAATATATTGCTAAAATTGAGGCATATCAAGTTGATATGGAGAAGTTGTTAGATGAGAAGAGAGAGTTGGTTAGTGTTAATAAAGTGCACACTGCGAATCTGGAAATCCAAAAGCGAAATGAGGATAAATTGAAGAAAGAATTATTTGAAGGGCTTGATAATCTTCGTTTGCAAAAGTTTAAAAATCATAAGGTTGCAAAGAGATTGATAGCTACAAAGAAGGAGTTAGCTGAAGCTCAACAACAAATTTCTGGCTCAAAGATTCAAGTAATTGATGCTAATCGAATGCTGAATAATGTCTCAAATTCGCAATTGTTCACGAGTTTCTTAGCAAATGATGTCAATTTTGAAAGAATGTTTGACAAAACCGCATCACCCCCCAACTAATATCAAAGAAGCGGTTAAAGAGGTGAAAGAAAAAGTGGAAGACTATGATTATTCAAAGTTTTTATTATCAATTTCAGAAGAAGAGAAGCTTGTGAATAAGAAGAAAAACAAGAAAGCTACAAAGAAGAAGTGTGACACCCGAGAATTTCAAGGTTAACTTCCGTTAGACAAATCCGTTAGTTACGTCATAAGTGTTAACTTAGTAGCTAATGCATAACTAGGCCGAATACGTCCACGACCCTTGGTTGATCACCGAACCCGTCCATATATGTTATGTGTTCATCATTGATTGTCTTTATGTGCAATGTGATTTAAATACATGACTTATTATTGTGAATAGCATGATTAATTGTAAATACTTGATTATGTGAAAATTGCCCAAATTTGGTAGTCAGCGAAACTACCGAGCGAAATTACAGATTCGCCCGGTAGAAGGCTAGACTGATCAATGTACCCGAGACCAGAGCTAGTTTCGCCTGGCCAGCGAAACTGCCAGCGAAACTAGCCTCTGATATAAATAAACTTAATAAACCCTAGTAGCCTCATTTGCTCAAACCACACAACAACACACACACACACTCTCCTGGTCAGCCGAGAAGATCACCTAAGGACCAAGACCCCAGCCTCAATACCATCATCTCACCTCATTCATCGATCCTAGAATCATCCGTGAGTCCCAAAAACTATGTTTTATGCTTTTCTATATGTTTTCTCCTTAAAGCATGACCAAACCTTCATGATATTGCTTGATCTTCTGTAAATATGCTTTAGGATGCTAGATCTACCATAAAGTCAGGAACTTTACGTGTAAAAACAAACCATGATGATGATTTATGCAATTTTGGTCATTTTAGGGTTTTGAACCTATTTTAGAGATTTGATGATCAAAATGCATGTTAAACTTGATAAAGCTGCTTGATTTATGTTGGTAAATGCCTATGGATGCTAGATAATGAATTGCATGTATGATCAGAAGCTGTTAGGTTGATTTTTAGGCAAATCCGTATGTTTTTCGCGACCAGCGAAACTGCGTGTTCTCTGGGCGAAACTAAGTAGCGAAACTATATCTCCTTCCAGCGACACTGCCCAGCGAAACTATAGTGTCGCCGGTTAACCTGACCAGACCAGCTCGAACGAAATTACCGAGCGAAATACCTGAACGAAAGTTCAAACCAGTTTCCCTGCGAAACTAGGCTAGCGAAACTGCGTCAGCAGTTTCGGGCGAAACTAGCCTAGCGAAACTGTGTCACCGGGCATTGCCTAGCGAAAGTGCTGCCCGTGCACCTAGCGAAACTGCCTAGCGAAACTATGCTAGCGAAACTAAGACTTGACCTAAAAACCAAACTTGTGAAATTTGCTTAAGTGTTATGCCATGACTTGCATGATTATGCCATGATGAAATATGCTTGATATCTGATTTATATGAACCCTTGTTTATGATCAACCATTGGCGTCGTGTGTCGGTATGTCGAGTCATAGTTGCAACGTGCTATGTTATGGGCCATAGTGACGTTAAGTAAAGATTAGACACGAAACTAATACTTAAGACCTAAACGTGTTCATAGGTCTTCGTTAAACAACAATATTTGGATTACTTGAAGTGTAGCAGTGCAACCAAAGGTGAGTATCACTAACCCGCTTACCGTGAGTCCGTTTGGGCCACACCGAATAACTTAACGAAAAACAATGCTGATAAACTCGAGAGTGCTAGGCACCTCCCTGATAAACTTGAGAACACGGGATGCTCGGCACCCACTTGATGAACTGAAGTGTTTATTGGGAAACACTTGCGAACTCTGAACAAACTATTTTTGAAACAAAACTGAAAACGTTTTAATATGGCTAGTGTAGGTTGAAGTCTAAACCATATGATATCACATGTTTTCTAAGGATGCCTTATAACTTAAAAGTCCTCAACTAAAATTGTGCCATTAATTGTAAAGCGAGGGGATGTTGGGTAGATCTACTGGAGTTTGACAAACTCCGCCCCGTGGCACGGGAAGTGCACGGAGGAACAATATCAGCCTATTTGACCGTGGTCCCGAGAGGACACGGGGGAGGCAAAAACCGCGATGACGTAGGTCCGCACCGTACGGGATGGCTCGGCCCCCACAAATAAGTCAGCTTTGGTACAAACTTCCTTAGAGCATGGAACAACGGATTAGCTACCCGCGATATCGGTTGAGTCCTTTAACTTTACGGAACTAGTACATACCCGATGACGTAGGTCACGGACAAACCATTTATAAACTGAGATTTAATTACGAGCATTGCTTTTCACAAATAAATGACTTGTAAGTATACCTTGACACGAATTATGATTATGAGACTGGGCCAATGCATGACAAGCCCACTGTGAACTCACCAACCGTTAGGTTGACACTTGCGTGGTTTAAACTTTTGCAGATCGCTAAGGAGTATCCGGAGCGGGTTGGCATGGCACGTGAAGACTCTTATTTTTGATCTAACTTAAGTTGGGAATTTATAAAACAAAGAATTTGTAAGGCACGTGGTTAGTGCCAGGATAATTATTTTCCGCTGCGTATGTAATTTAAGACTTTGATTTATAAATTGTGTTTGAACTAACCCTGATTCGTTTAGTATTTGTAACTATGGTTGTGGATCCTGGTCTAGTCGCGCCCCTTAACGGTATAAACTCCGTTAGTGGTATTTTGGGGGTGTGACAAGAAGGGAAAGAAATCTGAAATTCCTCCCGCTCCAAAGTTTGTATCTGGCTCCACGTCAATTGAAAATGAGAAATCAACTACATCTAGTGAGAAGATTTCATCTCAACCTGATTTTGATGAGACGATATTCTATGAGAAAAATAATGTGAATGAAGTAAAAGCTAAGTTTTCAAGGTTGGCAAGGAATGGACATCAGAATTCAAATTCTGAGGAGAAGATTTCTGACAAAAATGTTGGTTTGGGTTTTAGTGCACAGCATGATCAAACTGAGGAGGTTTCAGCTTCAAAACCACAAAATCTGAATAAAATCAAGCTGAAGCAAGTGAAGAAGGAGGTTTTCAAGGCGGATAAGGTTCAACCCGAACGGTTTTACAAACTCAAGGGTTCGGAACAAATCTTTTCTGATAAAGAATTTACACTTCACTTCATGGATGCTCAAAAGATTTCTGAAGTTTTTGTGAAGGAAGGGGTTTCAACAACCTTGAAGAATCAAAATGCAAAATTTTCTTCTGATGGTTCTATCTCTAAAAGCCCAACATCTAAATGGGTTCATGATCACAGACATCAGGTATATGATTCTTCTTTTAATCATGTTAGAGATATTCATGTTTGTAATCCTATGCAGGCACCTAAACGGTGGGACCAAACTAAACGCATATGTTATATTTGCCGCCAAAAAGGGCATATGGCAAAGGATTGTCCAATTTCTGTTGTTTCAAATCAAAGATCTCAAAAGATACTAGTTTTTGGTAAACCTGTCCAAACAAAGTTCTTTGATGAACAAGGCAGAGTTTTTGATGAATTTGAGCCTGCATTCTTTCTAAAACAAAAACGTTTTGTTCCAATTTTTCAAAAGGTTTAAAATGTAGGTTCTTCATCAGAGACACCTGTGATTAATTCATCAAAAACTGAATTATCAAAACAACAACTCTGGAACCTAAGGTGGTTTCAAAGCAAAACCAGGACACTGGTTGACCAAAAGCAGTCACATTGGGTCAATTTAAAAACTAATGAGTTTGACCAGTGTGCAGGTACTTCTAGAAGACCTATCGACGATTGCAAAGTTGTTAATGGAGGAGTATTCTGCTTAACTTAAATTTTCTGATATATCTTACTAATCTGCAAGTTTTCTGAAACTTTAAAATGCAAGGTATCTGTGTTGGTTGATCAATTTTCTTTCTTTATGTTTCGTTTTTGTTTTCAAAAGAAAATTGATAAAAGCCAAAAATAGAGACTTGTTTTTGTAAAATGAAAAATCCAAAAATAGAGTTTTTCATTTTAAGGGGGAGAATTGCATGTAAGGGGGAGAAATTGAGAAAATGCATGTTATGGGAAGAAGATGAATACATGCAAAATATATGGTGAAGGTGAATACATGCAAAATATATAAAATTTTGAGAAATTGATCATTGGAAATTGATAGTACATTGGCTTACGTTTCTGACTCATAGATAGAGTAGATGAAAGAGCCATAAGATCATTGTTTGATATGCTTGGTAGGCTCGACAAATCAGAAAGTATTCAGATGTGATATACACTAAATACTAATGCTTGATCATGTGGATAACATCATGAAGCGTATTTCATGACAAAAAGAGAAAAATAAGTGTGAAAACAAAATGAGAAGTCACCGTGTATACATGTGTTCATTTTGCAAAGATTTAAACTTGTTTGATTTTCTTTATTTTGTCAAACGGTCGGACTTTCTCTGCATATCGAAAGATCGACCTTATTTTCTTTGGTGTTTCGTATAACTCATCGGACTTTCTCTGCGTGTATGGGAGTACCGACCTGATTGTTGTTGGGTTACACAATTTCAACTTGTTTTATCTTTCTTATTTTGTTAAATCCGAGGCCTTATCTGCGTATCGAAAGATCGACATTAAGGTAGACGATTTAACGTTCTTATTTCTTTTTGCATTGAACACAGTTGACAATATCATAAAAATAATATGCTTTGTGATAATCACAAGTATAATCACACAAGAAAAGGAAGTAATCACACAAGAAAAAGAAAATGTTTGAATATGTCTCATAGTGTGGGATACACTGGTCAAAGCAAATCTAATCAATAACTTAGCATATCCAAATGTTATGAGTATGATTCTGCCTAAGTTTAAGATGGACAAATTATACCGGCAATCAACATGACTTATGTGCTTTAATTAGTTGAAATTGAAGTGTAGTTCAGTGCGTTATGTTCAATATGATCCCGTATAGTGATTTTTCTCATACCAAAAATAGAATTTGATTTTGTATTGCAATTTAATTTCATTTCAGAAAAGTACAAAAAGATTTTTGGTGTATTTTAGCATAAATTTGGAAAATCAAAAAGACTTAAGGTTTGTTTTTGATATAAACTTTCTAAAAGCCAAAAATATTTTGTTTCTGCTTTATTTTCGATCTGATCAACACGTGATACAAATCAAATTTTCAAAATCATATCTTGGAGTCTTGAATAGACTTTTTGTGCCGAGATTATTTAAATTTTGAGCAGTTTGCTAAAGTGAAAGATATTATAACTTCAAATCTTTTGAAGCTGCTGATAGAGACAGAGATACACCGGACATCGTCAAGTATTCAAGATCAAGTTACGATCAAGTTGAGGAAGAGTTTCTTCGAAGATTTATTTCATTGGATGGGCGAATTCTGCACTTGAGGGGGAGTTTGATTGAAGATACAGTTTTGATGATGTTAACGATAATGCACACGACGAGGGGGAGTTTGTAGATACATAATATGTGCGTCGTGTGAAGTATCAAGTCAAGACAAGATGAAGATCAAGGCAAAGAATAGCTGCCATCCGAACCTGGTCCAAACCTGGAGTTCGAATCAGGCGAACCTCAAGTTCGCCTGAGGTTCGGCGAGTCGCATATATATAAAAGTTTTGTCTTTGTAATCTGTGACGGAGCATGTGAGAATTGTGCTTAAGTGTGTGTTTACAACAGTGTTTCTCTGAGTCTCCGTTCTTTGTGTTTCTGAGTTGTAATTGTTCTATTGATCAATAAAACAACTCTTAATTACGTGTTTCGTATCCGATGTAGCTAGATTGAGTAGACGATCCGATGCTCATGCATTTTCATGAACCAAAAGAAAAACTAAAATGCGAGTTAGTGACACAATTAATGTCAAGGTTTTTCAAACCATGAAAATCTATCATTGTACTGACTTTATGATACCTCATTATGATCCAACATCACTTGGAACTTAGTATCATTTCTAAAGTAAGACATTAACGGTTATAAGGTTTCATATTGCCATGACAAAGTCATTATTATCTTAAACTCTCAATGTCGTTGGTTATAATTGTTTAGTTGTGTTCTATTGGATAGAAATCCTTATAACTTATAACTAGATAATAAATGTTCACAATCTTTGTTATCACGTAAATGAGAACTTAACAAAGACAATATATGTATAAGGGAATAAACAAGGTTCCACTAGGAGTTCTAACTACCAAAACTCAATCTTATTATTGGATCTTATCCTAAAATGGAATATCTGAGCATAAAACATTTATAACTCACATAACTGATTATTTATTCTTGTACTTAATTAAGGAGGAACATCTTTCTCACCTTAAACCTTTTAAGGATGAAGTTGAAAACCAACTTAACCATATAATGAAAGTTATGAGATTAGATATAATAGATTAAATACTAAGATTGACATACAAATAATGGTAACAAACTTAATCCGTTAGGATCATAGAAGTGTGAACCAGTAGATCATGTATCATGTATGGAACTTCTTGAAAGATACATCTTTAAGCTATGCATCTAAGTATCCTTACATACATGATAATAAATATGTCATCTAAGTTATACATCTATTCCTATAGACGAAGACACTATATACAACAACTCATATGCTAAACAAGGTTACCTAATAGATCCCCCTAAAATTCTTTCTGAAATCCAGACATGAAGGCAGCTAAGTATAAAGACATATAATTAGTTGTTAGCCGTGATTAAACCTTAAAAAATCCTCAACACTAAGCATGTTGCATGCCAAATTCCTAAGAAATTCTAAAATTAGTGGGAGCAATCAAAGTCCATATCAATGATTTCTTTTCCGAGGTCAGTGGGAATAGTAAAAGTCCTTATCCATGACTTGCCTAAAAGTACAAGAGGCGGGGGGAGAGACAAAGTCAAATTTAATCTCTGAATTTAACTTCGATCACACCTCTTGTACACCACGCTACCATAACACTGATCCACTTCCACACACTTAGAATATAATGTTACTCCTAATATACCTGACTTAAATAATCAAGAGGAAATATATGAAACTATTAATGTTTTTGCTTCAACCCATTAGATTCAGCTTAGTAGGTCATCAAGGCATGAAGTTGCCTATTAACTTTGATGATTATGATCCTACCTTAATAAAGCTTACATGGATATTGAAAAGATTACTAATCTTACCTCTTATACTAGAGCCATTATTAGCAATCAATCAATCATCTGATGGAATAAAGCTATTATTAATGAGCTTAACTCCCTAAATTAGAATAACGTTAGAAGTTTAGTTTTCTATAGCGAAACTAAAATCCGAAAGGAGAAATTGAACGTTATAAACCGTGGTTGGTTTCTAAAGTCTATTAACAAGTTAAGAACTCCTTTTCTAAATGATTCTTTGAGAGACCATCATTGTCCTTATTGCTCACTCATAATTACGAGTGACATTTAATGGACTTACAAAATAGCTTTCCTTAATACTCACTCAACATAAATATATGTTCATAAACAAAACTCAAGGTTTCAAGCCTGAATGTTAAAGAACACTTAGTCTTTAAGATGAGTAAATTCATATAAAGGGCTAATATAAAGCAAACTTACAAGTGAATTTAAAGTTTGATGAAATTATAAATGTAATCATTCTTCATCAAGAATAAGTGGATAAATGGACCTACCTTAAGATGAGTGGGAGAAACTAATACAACACTTGCCCTTAGATACATTATTTTAGGCAAGTAATATATTAGTTTTGTTGCATGAGTCAAGGCGACTTATAATTCTCGCATAATTTTGATATTAAAATCTTGGAGATGCTTCTTGTGCAATAAGCATCAAAATGCACCAAGACCAACTTATTGAGACATTAATTAAGTCTTATAAAATTTAACTATGTGTTCAGCACATTACAACATATAGCGTTGCTCACAGTCTGTAACTCTTGTAACTAAAGGAGATTAATAATAAATGTTCAAATAATTAAATCTTATACTTCATTAGTTATAAGTATTATGTATGTTCAAGTCTATACTCGTTTAGATATCGCCAACATTGCTCAAATACTAGAAATGATGAAAATCATTAGTTCATCATAAAGCATCTAAGATGGCATTTCACTATCTATAAGAAACGAAAGACTATAATTTGAACTATAGAAGAAGTGAGAAACTTAAAGTAGTTGACTATCTCTAAATTTTGACTTTATTGTATTTAAAGGAGATGAAATGTCAACTTAGGGGTATATCCTTATGTCCACGGACAGATTTATCTAATGGATTATAAATGAGTCATAAGAAACTGATAACAACAACCTAAGTTATGACATAATATGTTTGTCACTAAACGTTGTTGGAAAATTTAGCAGTAGACTCATTATTCTGAAACTCCAGATAAATAACATATTGAAGACTTATTGTAATAAAGTCAACTACCCTAATCTTTTAAAACATTAATTGTTTGACTGGAGCTGCACTAAATTTCCGATACAAGATTATTGTTCATTTAAGAACAAGTAGAGGAAACTAAGTCCTTGTATTGAAAACATTCATGATATGCTTAAGGTACCTATAACTAAAGTTCTATCCTCATAAATCTATTTTAAGAGCTTATAATGAAGACGAGGTTTAACCATATCTCAATATGAATGACTAATTATTAATTATTCCTCATCCGTTTTGATTTGTTTGTCTCTGAATATGTTACGCATGCCTAACGGGACATATAGACAGTTTATATACAAATCAAAGTTAAGGGCTTATTCTTGTCAATAATTCTGAATGTTGGTTGAATTTTAAATTTGGGATTGTCGTATGATTAATGGGGGTCTTGAATTGAATAGCCAATTCTATGACTGTATTTTTCTGCTGCAGTTCTGGTTTAAAATTAAAATGAGTATAAACACCTGATCAGGCTTATCTAATAACTCATCATAAATGATTACTCGACCAAGTGGAAGAATGTTAGAAAATATATATTTGGTATATATTTATTAATATTAAATGGCTATTATAATCATTTATCTTAATTAATTATTGATCTCATTACTCTACTTAAGCATTTATTCGATGGACGTAATTGCCCTTACTAGATAATTAGGGTTTTCCCTTGGGTGTATAAATGGAGATCATAGGGAGAGATTAAACACCTTAATCACACACATATAATTCGTGATCCCGCTCCCCCCCCCCCCTCTAAATTCGTAGCCTCCAATAGTTAGCAAATCACCATCCTAATAGTACACCTTAAACGGGAACTCGATCAGCGTACCAGATGGATTAGCTACACAGCACTGACATCAACGATCCGCCAAACATGCAATCTTTAATTATTACTTGTTTATTATTCATACGATTCAGGATTCGTTTAACACTATTGCCCTCTTTCATGAAATGTTGTGTCCCGATGATTCATTGCGACTTTTCAATCTATATAAAAGATTTATTTTGGTTTAATTGATATTTGCATTATCTGTTAAAGATTTTGAAATACCTACAAAATAACTTTTATCTGAAAATAACAAAACATGATTCCAAATGGATCAAAACGTACCCCACTAGGACATTTTCATACACCATATGTCATGCTTTCATTGTTCTTTGAACGTGTATGCTAGTTGCTCTATTCACATTCCATACACATGATAATTTTCAGTCCAGGGGTGAATCCTTATTAGGCCCAGGGGTTCCCGTGGACCCCCTCAACCTCGTACGTAAAGTGAAAAAATATGTGAACGGTTTTTTATATAAAAAAAAATTGTGAAGAGGAGTTAATAAATACTTAGTGTGAAAAAGAAACAAAGCAAGCAACTAGTCTAGTGGTAAGACCCTTGTTTGATTTTGAAGAGGTGCAAGTTCAAATCTTGTCCTCAACAATTTTTTCCCAATCTTTCTTTATTAGTTTTAGTGCTATAAATGAGGAGAGTAAATGAGGGGTATTTTATTTTCCACCGCTTTTTTATTTACTTTTAATATAGACCCAATCTTTTTAAATACATTAATTCTAGACCCCTTTTATAATGAAATATTACAAGACTAGGTTTGCTTGATTTGGAGAAAAAAAAATTTCACGTTTTTTACGACGCTGGTCTGTGCTGGCTGTGCTGGTGGAATTGTGCTGGCTGTGCTGGTCTGTGCTGGCTGTGCTGGTCTGTGCTGGCTGTGCTGGTGGAATTGTGCTCTTGTTCTGGTAGACTGGTCTTTCAGCGCTGGTCTATGCTGGTATGTGTTGTGCTATGCTGGTGTACAATGTCAATGTTTTTTTTAAAAATTAAAAAAAAAGATGTCTACGCTTCGAATTAAAATCTGAAAATTTTTAGGACCCTAAATCGCAGCTAGTACTACCCAAAAATTTAAAAAAAAAAAGAAAAAAAAAACTAGAAAAAACCCGGTTAAAACGTCAAAAAAAAGTTTCTTCAAATCGAGCAAACCTAGTCTCAAATTAAAGATAAAATCACGACTAGAATTATGGTGAAATTCGTTTTCGAAAATAACGTCGTATGAAAAAGTTATGATCGTTTTAAAAATTGGGGGAACTTGAATAACTACCAAATATACCACATATGGGGAGAAATCTGGACATTCCTAATATGCCCCTGTGTGTACCGGATGTAGGCAACTTTGCCTGATGCACGAGAACCTTTCTCTCTCTCTCTCTCTCTCTCTCTCTATATATATATATATATATATATATATATATATATATATATATATATATATAGGGTAAAATACATCCAGCAAAAACGCTACATCCATTGCGGATTCATCTGGGGCGTCCATCAAGATCATCCAACAGCCAGGATCTATGGTGTTTCCGCCTATGGTGTTTCATCATAGGCGGAAACACCATAGATCATGGCTGTTGGATGATCTTGATGGACGCCCCAGATGAATCCGCAATGGATGTAGTGTTTTTGCTGGATATAGGATAACTCGACTCTACATATATATATATATATATATATATATATATATATATATATATATATATATATATATATATATATATATATACTAGCACGGTGCCCGCGCGTTGCGGCGGCGACAGTTTATAGCGTGTTATTCGTCCGTTTTTGACGCGATATGATGGCACGACAATTTACAACATGATATTCATTACTGTTAGCACGATGCGGCGACGACAACAATCTACGCAGTACTTGTTTCTTGTTATTTATCAATCCTCTCGTGATAAGTTCGTAATATAGATTAGTAACTTCCAAGTTTTATTATTTATAAAACTTAAAGTAATTAAATAAACTTAAACTGGTTACTAAACCATGAATAGACCAGTCTGACCTAATCAAGAATGTTAAGGTTAATGACAAGTAATACGCACTTGTTGACATTGTCACGTGAACTTTTTTTTTTAATTTTATTTTATTTTATTTATTTTATTTTTTTGGTGATAGAGGTAACTAATTGATTAAAGAAATTCTCAATTCCTTAACGACATTAAGTTGAGGAAAATATTGATTTTAACTTTCAAGTCATGTTGGCATGGTGCAATGGTGTCCGCATGATAGGTTAGAGCTCGGGTAACTCCCATTGGGGAGACTCGGGTTCGAATCTTTATGGGGGAGTTTTACACCTAATGATGAACCGCTTCGGCAGAAAGTTTCTCCGAAAACGGTTTCTGGAGGTGGTGTCCTGGCCGACGGAGGCACGGTTAAGACACTCGGTTCACGTTGTGTTCAACTGAAAGAGCTGTTAAAAAATATCATGTTGGCAGCAAATATGTCGTTGAAAGAAGAGGGTCTATTTACATCTTTTACAAAAAAAAAAAAAACAACTTAGGTTAATATTATTGTTTACTACAGTGGCTTAATCTAATTCCTTTGGGTGGCTAGAGATGAGTTGATCATATATGGAAACGGCGTCACTAACATGCCCCATCTAATTAGAGAAGCGTTTTTATAAAACTTAACCAAGGTTCTGTTACAAAAATTACATATAAAGCATTTAACAGTTGTAAACAAAAATGGCTATAGCATTCAAGCTAGTTACAAAATATCAGCTTTCATGGTGACGTGGATTTCTTATATATCATCGCCCTTTTACCATTTCCTGCGGTGGCCAAAAACTGGTATGCAGTTTTCCAAAATGGCTTCTTGTTAACTGCTACGTACTGTGCCCTAGTCAGATGGACCAGCTGCAATGTTTATATTCCATTTAGTTTTTTTTGTTCCATCCGAATATTTTCTATTTTGTTCAAACTTACCTCTTTGAAGAGCTCTTTCACTGGTGGCTGATGCAAAGGCTCAATGGCTGCTGAATTTTATATTTTGAGGTTGCTACTGGCTGCAGATTCAGGTGTGTGACCGGGTGTTTTATCCACTGCAGTTGCTATTCTTTTGGACACTAGTTCAGGAGTGCTTGATGATGGGTCAACCTGCCTTTTGTTACTACTCTCCTGCATGAAAATGAACATCAACAAATTGGCAGCAGAATGTCCGGGATCGAGCATATGATTTGATGAAATAGAAATGGGTAAAATGGGTCGGAAATTTAATGAAACGGGTCAATGGGGTCAGAAATTTGATGAAAACGGGTCAACATAAAAACCCCTTTTTCATGACAAAATTACCTGCTTGCAAACCTGATGATTGGAAAAACAGATGATTATACCAAAGTGTTGGTCCGGGATCCACAACCGTTCACGATATTTCGATCTCAAACAAGTGCGGAATCCTTGTATGAGATTAATTCAAGAGAAAGTAGATGAAATAGATTTGATGTAGATGATAAACAACAAAAGATCAAATCTTGAATGAAGAACACACTTTCTTGGATTGATGATTACGATCGGAATTACAAGAAATAAGCACAAAATCGTAAACCAACAACTACTTCTAATCATAAACTAAAGGGGTTTATATAGTACCCTTACACAAAACCCTAAGCCCAATCGTAAACCCATAAAAAAATTGGTCCAAGAAGCCCATAATCGTAATCTCTCTAAGCCCATTAACAAGTAAGCCCACATCTAATGTTCATGCCTCATAAAGTATAGCCCAATAATCTTCCCCAAGGCATGAACCATTAGAGCGTCTACGGCAGCAGCAAATCAAATCTAAAGTGTTAGGCTTCTTGCTGGACCACCATTCACGCTCCATGATCCGGTTTGCTGTACCATGAAAGATTCCAACCCTTATAGCATTTTCAAGATCATTCTCATCACCGAGAATGGGTTGGGAGGCGAGGAGCTTGATGTCACGTTTACTAAATCTCATCAGATCGACTGGATCATAAAAGCGAAACTCTCGCATGTTTTTGCAGACCACCACCACTTCGTGTGTCGTTGGATCATAGAACCAGCTATCAAAGTTTTTCACTAAAGTCCCATCTTCAATTTCATCCAACATATTAATCACTCTAGTCCGTTTGGTGGGTGGTCGCCTTACTTCACCAACAGGCTCTCCAGTAACTGGGTCGGTTCCAGTTTCTATCCACCGAACCTGTTTAAGATTAAAGTTCACAAAATTTTCTGCCAAATGGCTCATCAGGTTGTTACGAACTAGATCTCCATCTTCATTTCTCCATCTGTTTATAAATGGTGCCCTTAGCAAGTTTCTGATTTCTGGTTCGGTCTAGGAGTGAAATTGGCCTCTTGTTTTGTAGTACTCCACTGGACTGTAGCCACTTCTAATCACAGTGAACAGCTTCTTCTCACTATCATAGTGCCAGCACAGAATAGGTTCACGACTTCCCCTTTTGTTGATATCACTTTTACCGACATCAATCGAGTATAGTGTAGGGGGAGGTCCTTGGAAGAATTCCTTGAACCAGTTCTCATGACCTTTGGGTGCTGTTGAGATGATTCTACCTCCTTGAGCGTAGTCTGATATTACAATGGTGTCATCACCTTCACCTTCAGTCACTATTTCAGCAGTTGGAGGGCACCGTGAGCACTTGGACCACTAGACCTCTATAAGTCTTCTACCTTCTTTCTCAGCTCTAGTAGCCCTGCATACAAAAATGCAATACTGGCTTCGCTCTTGCTTTCCTTTTCCTTCAACTTCTCGTTTTCTTCTTTTAGCTCTTTTATCTCACCTTCTCTCTTCCTGTTTTGAGAAATAAGGAAGTTAATCTGAGGATCAGCACTTATCCTGAGGTCTACAGGAAGTTCACTGGCATGAGCAAGGTCTTCAACTAGTGCTTGGTACGGACGGAAGCTTGGGACAACAGGAGGCTGGCTAGATTCAGCAGATAAGTTCACTCTCACTGGACTGGGCTCCACAAACATGCTGTCCACATCAAAGAATTGCCTTTCATCATGAACTGGGCTATGTTCATTCCGAATAGGACTTTCGATCTGCATGGGAGTTGATTCCGGTACATCAACCTGACGATCAGCCTTGTCACACCCCCAATTTCCACTAACGGAGTTTTACCGTGTGGGGTGTGAACCAGACCAGGACCCGAGTCATTAGTTACATTAAACATAAGTTAAGGGTTCAAAATGTAAATATATTTTCAAACGGGAAATATCAAAACCAGAGTTTAAAGTTTAGTGGAAGCGCATAAAAGTCATGTTGCGCAAAACAAGCGCTCGATAAGTAAATACCAGTTCAAGTTGAAAAGATTTGAAAACGAATTCCCAAAATAAAAGGTTTTAGCCAACGTACGTACCCAAAATCAGATTCTCCTAGCGTCCTGCAAAGCATGCATAAGATCAAGTGTCAACTAATGTTGGTGAGTTCACATAAGCACATAAGTATAACTAGTATAGTTATGTAGTACGAATACAACAGTTTTTATTCGTATGTAAGCATGTATATTAACAGTACAATCCATATCGTAGGTAGCGAGCCTAAGTTCATGTCACTAAAACGTTCGCAACCGAAGCTGACCAATTAGTTGTAGGAATAATTCCTTACGTGTTTTGCCTTCCCCGTGTCTTCTCGATCACGGTAAGTTAGGCTGACATTGTCCTCAGTCCAACCGCCAGTCGGGTGGTGCATCTCCTGCCCGCTGAGTGGGGTTTGTCAGACCCCAGTAGTACTACGCAATATCCCCTCGCTATTTGCTCTTAACGGTTCGATAAGTAAGGACTTTCAAAGATAAGCATTTTACGTGAACATGTGATATATGTTGGATTTCTACTTTAATCATACATAAACGTTGTCGTGTTATCACCCTAACCCGGGTGTAACGTGTTTGCATGTGTTATCGTCCAAACCCGGACGTAACGTAAAAGGATGTGAAACTCACCTTAGGGTGCGCTGCTACAAATTTGGTTAGACTTCCGAGTCTTGCGTAATTACCGAGCACCTATTGAATTCATATACGTAAGTGTGTGACCGCACATGAGTAACATAGCCTAGACGACGGTATCGATAACAAGTAATTTTCAATTATGACGCATGTGACAAATTCGATACGTGATAAAAATCATTTATTCGAAAGCGGTCAAAAATAACATAAATCATGGACACAAGAATTTGTGAAAATCAATGCGCGTATATTATTCCAAATAATTATAAAATGTAGAGATGATCGGATAAATAAATATATATATATATATATATATATATATGTATATTTTTTCGTAAATATAAATATCGAGGCGTAGTCACAAGTGTGAAAATAAAGCGTCCTAAATATATATTTATATGCCGTGTAAAAATTCCGACAGTTTAAAGATAATATTTAAAACGTACGCTTGTGTATATGCATGACAAAGTAATCAAATATATAGTTATATATATATATATATTTCTATGTTTAAAACTAGGTTATAGTAATTAAACAAAACCATAAGTTTTTAATTCTTTTAAATCATAGGGTTTCCATAAAATAAAAATCCAACGAGTACCCTTACGGGGTCTATGGAAACTTCACGGGTCGAGATATGATAATTGTTTAGAAAGTTTGAGTTTTGGACCAAGAAAAAGCCTAAAACCATTAAAAAAAATTAAAACAAGCGAAGTGGGGGTCAGGGGACTCGAACTCGTGACCTGGTGGTTACAACACAGCGCCCTAGCCACTGGGCTAGGAGTTCGTTTGTTAACAGTTTGGCAGCCCATTCATTTTATTCATGCAGCAACCAGAACCGGTTCGGAAAAAACAAAACAGGAAAAGAAAGTATAGTTGGGGAGAGTCGAACCCGAGACCTCTCGGGTCACCAGGTAATGCGCCAACCAACTGCGCTACCATCCCTATTGTGTTTTTACCCAGCTAGTTAATTATAAATTTAATTCTGAATCGGTGTCATCTTCTTCACAACACACCCACCCCCTGTCGGACCACCATGGATACACCTGAAACGTTCCGAACCCAGCCATACCCGACATAGTACAAGGATTACGAATCAAATGGGGAGTTTTTTTTTTTTTTTTTTTTTAAGGATTACCTTGATGCTAGAGACGAACAACAATGCGACTGTGATGTGAAGGCCGAGCTCGAACGTGATCTCGCTTTCGAACACGTACTCGGATTACAACCTTGATATCTCCCCGATGGCTCAGAAGTTGACGGTGGTGGACTAGATAGTGGTGCGAGCCTTTCCAGTCAGATCACTACGATGGGCGGTGCGAGTTACGGTGGTCGGACGTTCAATTGGTGTTGTTTGCGGTGGTTCCCCGGAGCAACAGGGCGAGAGGTTCTAGGGAGTTATATTTTTCTCTTCGAATGATTGGAATTAGAGACTTGAGTAGATTCAAGAGAGTATTGACTGATTAAACTCGTAACCTCCATCGGTATTGAATCTGAGATCCGTTACGGGATGAAGAACGTCGCCGACTTTAAAGTCTTTAAATTTATGGGTTTTGGTATTTGGCTGGTTTGGTCCCTCCATTAGTTACAAGAAGAGATAACATGTTCCGAAAACTACAGAGTTGGTCCCTACAAGTTTAGCTAGCTAAAAGGGAAGTTTAGGAAGTTGCAAAAATAAGCCCTCGAGGTTAAAATCCGTTAGTTAACGCTAACGGGGTTAGTGGGGAATAACCTTAACCGTAAGCATACGAGAGTTTGACCGAATAGAATCAACGTAATATATATATTTAAAGTGTGAACCCTAATTATTACACATAAAATCATAAATACAAGTTTATAACTTATATTAGTGATTCACATAAAATAATAGTTATAACCCATAACTATAAGTTTTAAATTCCTATAAAATTATAGAAACGGTTCGTATTATTGCGCGACACATCGTCACATAAAATCATAAAACGACGTGCATATATATATACATATATACCACGTAAAATTAATAAATATATTTGCCACATAAAATGACAAAACATTTTCGTGAAATCATAAAATATAATTTATATAAAATTATAAATTATATACATTCAAGTTGGTCAACCGACGTCTAGACTCATGTGCAAAGCTCGTGTAACTATTCTAGTTAACTAAGGTAACGGACGTTATCAAAATATAACACACGTTATTAACGGGATTAGCTTAGGAAATTGCAGGTTGTCACATCATCCCCTTGTTAAGGAATTTTTGTCCCGAAAATTGCCTTAAGTTGCTACGGTTTCTATGAAAGGAATAGAAAAAATTTAGGGTTGCAACATCATCCCCTTGTTAAGGAAATTTTGTCCCAAAATTTAACTCATACCTTGATTAGATGTTGACGCTTGGTCAAATAGGTGAGGATATTTCCTTCTCATCTGATCTTCTCGTTCCCACGTGAACTCCGGTCCACGCTTAGATTGCCATCTCACTTTGACGATGGGAATTTTACTTCGTTTCAATGTTTTCTCCTCACGTCCCATGATTTCCACGGGTTGTTCGATAAATCGCAATTGTTAATCGATTTGCAGTTCTTCTAATGGGACTATAAGAGTGTCATCAGCTAAACACTTTCTCAGGTTCGAAACGTGAAACACGTTGTGTACTCCATCCAATTCAGGAGGTAGATTTAAACGGTAAGCCACCGGACCAATGCTTTCGGTGATGTCGAATGGTCCTACATAACGAGGATTCAACTTTCCGCGCTTTCCAAAGCGTACGACGCCTTTCCAAGGCGAGACTTTCAACAGTACTTTGTCGCCGACTTCAAATTCTAACGGCCTTCGGCGTTTATCTGCGTAACTCTTTTGTCTATCTCTTGCAGCTTTCAAGCGGTTTCTGATTTGCACGATTCTCTCCGTGATTTCGTGCACTAGTTCAGGTCCAGTGAGTTGACTGTCACCGACCTCGGCCCAACCGACCGGCGATCTGCATTTTCGTCCATAAAGGGCCTCAAATGGAGCGGCTCCAATACTGGTATGGTAGCTGTTGTTATAGGAGAATTCTACCAGTGGTAAATGAGTTTCCCAATTCTTGCCGAAATCGAGCACACATGCTCTGAGCATATCCTTGAGAGTTTGAATGGTACGTTCAGTCTGTCCATCTGTTTGAGGATGATACAGTACTCATATCTAAGCGAGTGCCCATCGCTGCTTGTAAGGATCTCCAAAAATTTAAAGCAAACCTAGGGTCTCGGTCGGAGCTAATAGACAAAGGCACTCCGTGAAGCTTGACAATCTCCTTGAGGTATATCTTTGCAAGTTTCTCTGTTTTGTCACTTTCCTTGATAGCTAGGAAATGAGCGGATTTTGTTAATCGGTCAACAATAACCCAAATCATATCGTTACCGCCAGAAGTACGGGGCAATCCCGTGATGAAATCCATCGATATTTCTTCCCATTTCCATTCAGAAATTTTAGGTTGTTGCAGTAATCCTGCTGGCTTTTCGATGTTCCGTTTTGACCATTGCGCACGTCAAGCACTTGCTAACATATCTAGCGATGTCAGCTTTCATATTGGCCACAAATATAACCCTTTTAAGTCTTGATACATTTTGTCTGAACCTGGATGGATCGAATAACGAGACTTGTGGGCCTCGTCCATCACCATTTCTCTAAGATTTCCATGGAGAGGTACCCATATACGATCCTTATAGTAACGAAGTCCATCAGACTTAACTTCAGAAGTTCCATCGACGTCACGTAATGATTCAGACCCACAATTTTCGTCCTTTAGGGCCTCTTTCTGAGCATCCCGGAGTCTATCTGGTAGCCCCGTATGGATCGTTAATTGAAGAGCTCGAACCCTTCTAGGTTTAACATGTCCCTTTCTACTCAAGGCATCGGCCACTACGTTGGCTTTTTCTGGATGATACTTTATTGCTAGATCGTAGTCGTTTAACAATTCGACCCACCTATGTTGCCTCATGTTGAGTTCCTTCTGTTCAAATATGTGCTGGAGGCTCTTGTGATCAGTGAAAATCGTACACTTGGTGCCGTATAGGTAGTGTCTCCAAAATTTTAAGGCAAATACAACAGCTCCCAACTCTAAGTCGTGAGTTGTGTAATTCTTCTCATTGGGACTTTAGTTGTCTTGACCCGTACGCGATGACTTTACCTCTTTGCATCAAAACACATCCGATTCCCTGGATTGATGCGTCACAATAGACCTCGAAATCGTCAATCCCATCAGGTAAAGATAATATAGGTGCAGTACAAAGTTTCTCTTTCAAAGCTTGGAAGGCTGCCTCTTCTTTATCACCCCATATGTATTGAACCCCTTTGTGCGTAAGAGCGGTCAATGGTCGAGCTAACTGAGAAAATCCCTTTATAAAATGATGGTAGTAACCCGCTAAACCTAGAAATTGACGAATTTCCGTAGGACCTCTAGGGGTAGACCAATTTTAATGGCTTCGACCTTGGCTGGGTCAACGTGGATACCTTGTTCGTTGACGATGTGACCCAGAAATTGAACCACTTGGATCCAGAAATCGCACTTTGAGAATTTAGCATAGAGTTGTTCTTTCTTTAACAATTCTAAGATTAACCGCAGGTGTTCCTCGTGTTCTTCTTTTGTCTTGGAGTAAATGAGAATGTCGTCAATAAACACTATGACGAATTTATCCAGATAGGGCTTGCACACACGTTTCATGAGATCCATGAACATAGCTGGTGCATTTGTTAGCCCAAAAGGCATGACCAAGAATTCATAATGACCGTAGCGTGTTCTGAAGGCTGTTTTTTTTCGATGTCCTCCTCACGAACTCGAAGTTGATGGTAGCCAGACCTTAAATCAATCTTAGAATAGTAACTGGACCCTTGAAGCTGGTCAAAGAGATCGTCTATTCGCGGAAGAGGGTATCGATTCTTGATAGTGACTTTGTTAAGTTCGCGGTAATCAATACACATCCTGAATGTGCCATCCTTCTTTTTGACGAATAAAACAGGTGCTCCCCATGGTGACGAGCTAGGTCTAATAAAACCTTTATCTAGCAGTTCCTGCAGTTGTGTGGATAGTTCATTCAATTCGTTCACCGCTAGACGATATGGTGCACGCGCGATCGGAGCTGCTCCTGGAGCGAGGTCAATCCCAAATTCTACTTGCCGATGCGGAGGAAGGCCAGGTAATTCCTCAGGAAATACCTTTGGGTAATCACGTACGATCGGAAAGTCTTCAATTTTTCTCTCCACCCTGGTTTGGTCCGTAACTGTGGCCAGGATTGCCACGTGTCTTTTCCGAAGACACTTCTGCGCTTTAAGGTATGATATGATTCCGGAGACAGCACCTCCCTTTTCGCCCTGAATTTAGAGTACTTCTCCTCCTGCTACGGGTATTCGTATGACTTTTTCTTGACAAACGATTTCCGCCTGATGTTTGGATAGCCAATCCATGCCCACTATCACGTCGAAACTACCG
>JBCNJP010000064.1:124484-152000 GCA_039602395.1 Deinandra increscens subsp. villosa | reverse complement strand
CATGTCATGAGTCATCACACACTTGATTGAGTCGCGAATCGTTGGTGAATTGCCCATAATCAAAGCGTACGTCAAAACCGACCAAAAACGTGTTATGTTTGATTGATTGTTGATCATAATTCAATATATGGCATGTTTATATTCAATGTTATTGGCTTGAGTGTGGTTGAGGAGATGGGAAATGAAAAATGTGGAAAAACAAAAAAAAACCGGCACTAAAAAACGACGAAAAATGAAGAAACTGGAGCGAAAACGGTGAAGGAGCAAAATTCTGGTCGGGAGACTTGTAGGCGTATCGCCTGGAACTCCCAGAGGTTGTAGGCGATACGCTTGGAAGTGAAAAATCAGCAGAACCCTAATTTTCGGGTATTTAAGCTTCTTAAGTCATTGCAGCCCCCATTTTTCACCCCTAAACCTCTCTAAAAACCCTAAAACGGCCATGGACCTTAGAGATCATCTTCCTTGAAGACTTGGGGCTCAAGTTTGATGCTTTATTGATTGGATTAAGTTGGTTTTACTCCCTTTCGGTATGTAAACTCAAATCTATGTGTTTAGCTCCTTAAACCCTCATTCCTTCCCAATCAAGATCTGAACTTTATGCTTGATTATGCTTAGATCTATGTTGCTTTTGACTGATCCATGGATTTTATGTTCAAAGATTGCATCTTTATGTCAATTTAGGTTTAGATCTATGATGTGTTTGATGATCCACACTAGATCCATGTATAGATTTGTATAAAGCTTTAGACTTTATGATGCATTAGGGCTAAACATTCATGTTGCATATTGATTATGACTAGATCTATGAAATAAATGCTAAAGGTTGCATTTTTATGATGAAATTAGGTTAGATCTATGAATTTACAAGATGATATAACATAGATCTAGGGTTTATTCATGCAAGGTTGGATTTTTATGTCATAAATTGCCTAGATCTACAATATGCATGCTACTTAGGGTTTGATCCATGAGATTTCATATCAAGATTATGTTTTATGATTGGGAATGATTAGATCTACCAATTTGTATGTCATCTAGGGCTAAATCTATGTGTTTAGACATTATGGTTGGACTTGTATGCTCTAAACGACTAGATCTATATCGTGCTCTATATTTAATGTTAGACCTATGTTGTTTATAATCAAAATCAGCCCCCTCATGTCATGAAACGTTTAGATACATGTCTCATATGATTAGAGATGTTTAGGATTATGCCATATATGCTTAAAAATAACTAGACCCATGTCATGTACTAGTTTGATAATGTCAAATGATTAGATTTGCATGATAAGATTATTTGTTATGCTCATGACCATGTTTAACCACGATGACCTCTGCCTGATCATGTTGACTTATGTTTGATCATGTTGACCCTTGTTTGACCATGTTGACTTCTGTTTGACCATGTTTGACCATGTTGACTTATGTTTGACCATGTTTGACTTTCATGTAATTAGTCAAATTAGGACCTTTAACCTTGTCCTTAGATTAGGATTGGACCTACGACGTACGTATCCCCTCACCAGATCACCAACGAGTTGTCGAGTCGGTCGTGTCGTGAAATTTAAGCTATTTAATTAATTAATTGGTTATTGATTTATTCTTCCTTTATCTCGCTAGTCGTCAAGATTATCATTGGGTCTATCTTTCCTCATTTCATGGTGTCTTTTCTCTCAAATTGTGTCTCCGCATCAGGTGAGTATTCATAGCCCCTCTTTCATTTCAATGTTTTGGGGTGCAACATGTATCGTATTCAAAACCCTTACTCGATATTCTTTACTCGAAAACTTCATGCGAACTCTATGTTGTTATTTGTGATTTGGTATGTGAACTTGTGTGCTTATTTATGTTGTGTTGTGGTTGGACTCATACTCATACTCATACTCGTACTCATACTCGTGTGACATTAACTGTGAAAAGACGGGGTTACGGTAATAGATCTATTGGTTTGACAAGCCCACTTGGCCTGCCTTGGCTTGGGCGCCTTGTGATTGGAAACCTTGAGGTCAGGGTTGGCTCATATAGCTGGTTACTCTATCTCATTCACTGGTTTACTTTACTCGATTACACTTAACTCATTGATTCGCATGCTTTAATCTATGTAGTACACTAAACCTATGTTTACTCACCAACTATTCGTAGTTGACCTTTATTTTATACATGTTGCAGGACTTGCTGTTAGTTGATGACCTCTTGCTGATGACACTATAGGAACACATGTGGACTTAGTGTGACCTAATTAATAAAGTTAATTTGATTTGTTGTTGTTTATTTATATCATGTATTGTATCGATTACTTATGTTTTATGAAATGGGTTGATTAAGAATATCGCAACATTAAATAGTGTTGTGTGCATCTGGACAATCATCGCGCCCCGACATCTTCCGCCGTCGGTTGGGGTGTGACAAAATAGGTTGCACAAGTTTGGGTTTTGGGTCAGGTCACAGTTTCGCTACACAGTTTCGCTACAGTTTCGCTGCGCAGTTTCGCTGCGCAGTTTCGCTGCGCAGTTTCGCTATGTGCACGGGCAGCACTTTCGCTAGGGCATACCCGATGACACAGTTTCGCTAGCTAGTTTCGCTCGAAACTGATGACACAGTTTCGCTAGTCGCTAATAAAACCCGTTTTTAAGACCAAAAATCAATCTAACAGCTTCCATACATCATGTAATTCAATATCTAGCATGCATAAACATTTACCAACATCACAGAGGCAATTTTAACATCTTAAACATGAGTTTTCATCATCAAATCACCAAAAACACCTCAAAGCTCATTTTTAGCACAAAGTTAACCTAACTAGCATGAATCTTCATTATGGCTTGATTTCACACGTAAAGTTACAGACTTTATGATAGATCTAGCATTCCTAAGCATCATACTACAAGCATACGCGATTTCATGAAGATCTAAGCATGCTTTTTAAGGAAACACATAGAATATGCATGAAAATGGTTTTGGAGACTCACAGTTTGATCTAGGATCCGAATGGGTGATGTCTCGAGGTTGAGATCACGACGGCTCGTGGTGTTTCTCAGCTTACCAGAATTCAGGAGAGTGTGTGTGTGTTTTTTGAGAAATGATGTAAGTAAAATGAAAAGATTAGGGTTTTATAAAATATATAGGTCAGGAGCTAGTTTCGCTGGCAGTTTCGTTGGCCAAGCGAAACTGACTATGAATTTGTGTAAATCGAAAGTTTGACTACCGAGCGAATCTACAATTTCGCTCGGTAGTTTCGCTGGAAACCAAAAGGGCCAATTTTCAAAATTAATTAATTAAACACGTTGTACATAATAACAATAAATAAATAAACACATAACACATATGGTCTAGTTAAGCATTAGTTACTAAGTTAACACTTATAATGTAACTAACGGAGATTGTCTAACGGAAGTTAACCTTGAAATTCTCGGATGTCACACTATACTTCCCATAGCTATTAAGGTTGCAACTATATCTTCAGCCTCTTCACTTAACTGTTCTTCTGGTTTAACCTCGGGTGGCTGATCAGACCCAAAGATTGAATGACCAGGGCCATATGTTGGATCAGGAGAGTTTTCATCTATTTGAATTACCTGCACCCGGGTTTCAGTTTGAAGTTCCGGTTGAACTACCAGTTGAGCTTCCACTTGGACTTCCGGTTGAACTTCCAGTTGAATAACTTTTAGACCTTCAGTCACCACCTAAGGTTGGGTGACTTCAGGTTCTTTATCTGTTAACTCCAAAATCTCTGTTCCTTCTTCTTCACCGATCAGATTTTCATCTCCTCCTTTAGACATAGTAGCAACTGCAACAGTTGCAGTGCTTTCTTCAATATCAGCTGCTACCTTACTGGTGGAAGTAGTGTTCCTTTAACTCATTTAGATTTGAAACTTCATCAATCAAATCAGTGTTGTGATTTCTGTACTTTGCCACTTGTTCAATGCAAGCAGGGCTGCATAGGTTTTCTAAAACCTTTTCAGGAATAGAATTTACCAGATCTGAAGTAGAGTCTTGTTTGGCCATCAAAGCATGATTTATTGACTCAAACTCAGCAACAAAATCTTCCCATTCAACACATGAGGTTTGATTGGCAACAACAGCAACCACATTCTGGTGGTTTTGACTTCCGGTTGGTTTTGGTGGGATGGGTTGATGACCTGAGTTGTGACCAGAACTGTTGTTGTTAGAATTATTTCCACCATGATTCTTCATTTGGACATGACCCTGGTTTTGCCCTTCTCTTCTTGGCTGTGAACATTCTCTTGCAAAATGACCAAGCTAGTGACAGTTGTAGCATTTCACCTTGCTCTTTTCTAGGCCTATGTGAGCACCCTTTCCTCCCTTGTAGGTTCTACAAGTTCTTTTGTAAAATCTTTGAGCCCTGACAGACACCATAGCAAGTTGGGTCAAAATATCAATTTCTTCCAAATCATCAGCATCTATACACTCAAGATCTTCACAAATGAAGCCTTAGTATGAGTCAGTTGCGACATGAGCATTGTGAGATTTGTCAAACGTGTTTGAAAAACTCTCCTGACATCTTGGTGTCTCAGGGAAACTGACTATAGGTGACTGGTATGATGATGAGTTTGAAGATCTTTGATTGTGAAAATCGGTAGTTACTAGTGCAGTTGAAAATAGCTGAGTTGACTCAGAAGATGAGTTTTGTTTAAGGTTCAGTTCCATTTCATAAGTATTAAGTATGCCATGAAGTTCACTAAGTCTCATCTTTTTCAAATTTTACATTCCCTGATGCTAACAGTGTAACCTGTCCACACAGAGGGCAAGGAACGTAGAAATTTTCTGTTTACATCTACTTGGTGTAGTTTTACATCTACCTTTTGCAGTTCATCAAGTAGGGAAACAAATCTTAAGTACTGGTTTGTCATTGATTCACCAGTTTTGAAAGTAAAGTTCTCATATTTCTGTTTTAAGACATCTTTCTTGTTTTCTCTTACTTCACTAGTTCCTTCATACATTTCACTTAAGGCATTCCACAGGTCAAAAGCAGTTTTGTATTCTTTAAACCCACTTAAAATGGAATTAGGAAGTGCAGCCTGTAAAGTCCAATATGCCTTATAGTCAAATTCGAGAGCAGCATAGTCAGGTTTAGGTATTTTGACTTCTGCATCATCAGCAGATGGAACCATGGGTGAGTAAGGGCCTTCAGTAAAAGATTTCCAAATACGACGGTCTAAAATCCTAACAAACCCTTCCATCCTGAGTTTCCAGGCACCAAAGTCATCAGTAGTGAACATTGGTGGTTTGTTGGCACTGCCGTTTGAAGATCCTAAACTTAGATCACTCATTTTGAAAACTTTAGAAATAGAAAAACAACAAAGCTTGTAAAGTAGGAAAGTACAGTATCGATGGTATCCCTTATATGCGTCAAGAAAACACTTCCATCGGTATCCCGCTAAAGAATCAACTTTTAGGTCAATTTCCGGAAGTGGATAACAATCCTTAGGACATGCCCTATTAAGATCTTTGAAGTCAATGCACATTCGCCAAGATTTATCAGGTTTTAGGACTAAAACATGGTTCGCAACCCATGTTTGGTAAAGCACTTCTCTAAGGATGCCCGCTTCCACAAGCTTATCCACTTCTTCCTTAACTACATTGTTTCGAGTTTGATCATAAATTCTTCCTTTCTGCTGAACAGGTTTTGCACCTGGATAGACGTTTAATTTATGTTCAGCGAAATGTCTAGGAACCCCCGTCATATCCGATGCTTCCCATGCGAAGATATCCACGTTGTCTATTAATAACTGAAACAACTTTTTCCTTGTTTCTCCTTGCAATTGTGATCCAATTTCAATTGTCTGATCTGGAAACTTTGCGTTTATAACCCACCTACTCTTTTCTATAGTATCATTTTTAATATTCTTCAACCCTTCGTTCGATGTCAGGGGTTTCTCAACCAAGGCTACTTGTGGATCTGCATCTGTTTTGACAGTTGCGATTCCTCTTGGTGTTGGAAAGCGAACGAGCCCATGTGCTGTTGAAACTATAGCGCCCAGAACTTTAAGCCCAGGGCGAACAATGATGACATTATGAGTAGAAGGAGTTGCAACCACAATAAAAGTCATCATCTCTTCACGGAAAAGCTTATCATCACCAAAGATCACGGGAAGAGTTATTTCTCCCATCGGATGTACCACTTCTCCCGAGAAACCAATGAGAGTAGAATTGTGAGGCTTTAGCCTTTGTTGCACATCCAATCCCATTTTTCGGAAACAAGACTCATACATAATTTCTGATGCACTTCCAGTATCGAGATAGGTCCGCTTCACTAAAAACCCAGCAATACCGACAGTCACAATTACTGGATCTTCTCTAGATTCTTTACCAATCAATGGTGGAAATGTAATCTCTTGGCTTTTCCACTTTTGTTCTTCAAACTTTGTTTTAATATTACGATGCCACGTGTTCGACCCTCTTCGTATCATTGCGATCACAGCTTGTTTAGCAGCTGGAGGACGTCCCTCCTTAATATTTTTAACCAGATGCGATAATTTTCCGGACTCTATGGCTTTTTCAATCTCGCCTCGCAAGTGTCTGCAATTGTCTGTATCATGATCACGATCCTTATGATAATCACAATATTTACCCATGTCACTTCCTAAAGGATTGTAAGTCCTTTGAGGTTTTGAAAATTGAACGTTCTCCGTCGCTAAAATTTCACTTGGAGTTTTTGTAAGCGACGAGAAATCATTAGATCTGGGCTCCCAGGCCTTCTTGTATCCTCCATAATTGCCCTCTCCCCTACGATCATAGGGTTGAGATCTAAATTTTTTCTAGGATTGATTTCTTGTTGGTGCAGTGGAGACACTTGCATTTGCATTCCGGTAATTACCACTCTTCTGAGACGGTTTTTGGGTGTTGATACCTTGAATGTTTCCGGAAGCGCTTCTTCCTTTTATATAGGTCCTAACAGGATCCATGAGCACCTCCATTGTTTGAGGTAGGTCCTCATGCAATTTTTCCACCAAGTGCGTATGTCGAACACCATGGCAAAAGCCAGATATACGTAATTGATCTTGTGCCCCAGATATTTTCATAGTTTCATTGTTAAAACGCATAACGAAACTTTCAAGGCTTCCATCATTCCTTCTTCGGATGTTATGCACTTCCGTTACCTCTTTTTTGCACTTCCGTTGTTGACTAAATTGCCTTAAGAATTTCGTCCTTAGGTCTTCAAAGCCACTTATCTGTGCATTTGGTAGTGCATCAACCATACTCTTGCAGGTCCAGTAAAGGTCTGTACCAGCATGTGGCACCATGTTTCTTCTGACCATCGTTCAAGCCTCCCAGCAGTAATAAAATCAAATACATGATCATCTGGATCTGGTAGTCCACCATACTTCTTTATAGAAGTTGGCATCTTCAGCTTTGCTGGAAATTTAGCATTTGCGATCCAATTTTGAAACTTAGAATGCTCTTGCATTGAAGCAGGAAAGTAAGGGACAAATACATCCTTTGCTCCTGATGATCACAAAGTTCATAAGTCAGAATTAAGATGAATGCCTTTTTTAGAAATTAAGGTCTTAATATTACAATTCAATCATAGCAATTATAGCTTATTTAGAATTGATCACATCTGCCTCTTACATGAGGTCTTTCAGGATGACATTTCCAACACAAATATAATTTGTTCGGAATTGTCATACAGTATTAACTTCGCAAGAGATCTTAATGTAATCACTTCTGACGCGCATACGTCTTACTCGGAAGTCTTCACTTGCTATCATAATCACTTCCGATGCGCGTACGTCTTACTCGGAAGTCTTCATTGTAATATCAATTTTTTGAAAAATCACATCGACACCACTTCCGATGCACATGTGGCTTACTCGGAAGTGAACATCTGTGTCTCATTCTCTATCTTTCTATCTTCTTCTCTTTTTTTTTTCTACAACTCAACTCGTGAGTGTACATTTGAATTTTCTAAAATTCGAATTGAAGAAGTTTTTCCCGCCTTTATTGTTGTTCTTACGACTTTCCAGATTTTTTTAGGCAATCTTCATACGAGCCTCTTTGAATCTTCAAATCTTCTTCCAGTATTCATTCAACGAATTTCCAGATTTCGCATTGTACCATACGCTCCTTAGTTGTGTATCCATTCATAAGGATTTCACATTATCATTAAACCATTATCATATCACAAAGATCAAAATGCATCAAATTACCAAATCAACAATTGATCATTAACGTTTGAATTAAACAAATTTAAATTAATTTTATCAATCCAAAATATGTGTATCGGTCAATTGTTTTCAAAAACGAATTTCTCTATTCATTCAGAGCGTTAAAATCGATACCTGATGATTTTGACTGTTTAATAATTGTACGATCTTCATTTAGAAGATCATCTAGATCCTTCTGATCGGCAGTTCTTGCAGCATCCTTCATTTAGAAGATCATCGATACCTGATGATTTCTCTATTCATTCAGAGAGTTGCGCGAACTTCCTGCAGCCATTGTTCGCGTTTTTCCTTGTCCTTTAACTGCTTCAGAATCTGCAAATTTCTCATCAGGAAATCTCGATCAAAACCTCGTAAGACCTCAACAGCATTATTCGGATCCACATTATCGTCCTCATCATCATGATCCGAATATGGATTATCGTCAGAGTGATTCAGTAATTGAAACACCGAAACTTTTTCACTAGGTTTTCCAGCTGATCCTTTCGAACTATAAATGTTCTTCGGTGATCCTCCGAGATCAAAAATGGACTTCTTCTTCACTGACTCATCCGATTGCTTCTCCATTTTTCACCAATTCCTGAGAATTCGGATGGCGCCAATTGATGAACCACAAAATCTCACCGCATGTAAATGAGAAATCACAATTCAACTAGGAATAAGCTAATCTATGAAGATTAATCGATGAATCAATGGATCTATTAATATCACGAGTATTTGAGTACAAAATGAGGAAAACACACAATAAATGTGTGGTTTTCCGGAATCAGAAGTTACATTGCTAGTGAATGAATGGGCCATTTATAGAATTATTGAAGTCGCATCTTCGTAAGTTGGCTGGATGCACTTGCATCTTGTTCATCCGCAACTGCATCGCCTCCGATTTATTCTTTGTATGACACTTGCTCTCGAGGTCTTCACCATCGGAAATGTTAATGTTGAGCCATTTGCATGTCCGGTCTTGACCTATCCTCATCAACATTGATTATCTAAAGTCATAAATGAAGATACTTCTATGTATGAAAACAGATCAAAATAGTCTGCTGATCTTCTGATGATGATCCATCATATACTCTTGCTATGGAGGAATCAGTGCCAAAGACTGTGGCTGCTGACAAAAGAAAAGCCCCAATGCAGTATACTGGCAAGAGAATTAAACATGTGTCTAGACCAAAGATGTTGGGGCAAATGGGATCTTTCCTTGCTGATGCGAGAAAATCCGGTCATAGCAGTCCGCCTAGAAAGAAGCAAGAAGTTCCTAATAAATAGTCTTTAGTTCCAAATCAACCAACCACAACCACTGCTGGTGTTCAACGTTCTGTGCTCCAACAGTAAGAAAGATAATTATCAAAACCTCATCAAGTTCTGCTTCTACCACGTCTACTACTACTCCTGTTTCCTCAACAATCACTGCTGCTGATTTGAAGCTTGCATTCCACAGTTCTAGGCTTGATGCTTTGGAACGTACTAATCGTCAGCAAGCTGAAGAAATTACTGAATTGAAAGATATTGTAACAGAATTGAGAGAACGGTATAAAGTCAAAGATCGTGTGATTGCCTAGTTACAATAGATTTCTCTTTCACTGGGTTCGCAGTTAAATCTTTTGTTTAAGGCTTTACCTGCTCAGGCGGAGATAAGACCAAACCCAGAGGATACTTGCACAGATGATGATGTCTCCAAATACTTAAATGATTCTAGCAATGATGTGGAATATGAAGAGGAACATGTAGAAGTGGAAGATACGACGGCTGAAGAATATCCAGATGATCCTAAGGTTTATGGTAAGTCCACTGATGATAATCATTCTAGAGGATTCAATTTTTTTGGTAAAGATGATGAGGAAGAAATTGAAAAGGAATTGAAGAAGAAAGAATCTGAAAATTAGACTGAAACAACTGAGTCTGACAACTTTTATGAACAACAAGAAAAGAGGAAATTGTTTAATGAATGGATGAAAGAGCAAAGGGCTAAGAAGATACCCTCGGTGAAATCTACAAAAACTGTGAACTAGAAGCGTTTCTTTGAAAACAGAGGTGAAGCCGTTGGTAATATTATAAGTTGGATGTATGATTCACAGCTCAAGTGTTATGCAATTAAGAAAGAATTTGGAATTCGGTATCTAAAAAGTGCAAAAAGGTTTAATACCTTGCCGGTCTATGATGTTAGAGAGTTAACCAGAAAGCCATTTCTAAACTATGGTGAAAATGTTTCTGCTGAATTCTTCAAGAACAAATTGCTTGAAGAATGTCAAGGAAGATTCAGATTTTTAACTCCTCAAAGACCGAAGTATACAGATCATCCAACGAAAACTCATCCAAGAACTGGGAAAGATGTAGTAGTGTTGAAATATAAGAAGCCAATTCAATTAAAGAAGATACCTTTAAAGAGGCTTGAGCAAGATTTCATCAAGACGTTGAGATGGTGGTATTATGATGAACGAACAGGAGAAGCAGTAATTGTGGTGAAAGAGGAGAACAAGGTGGTGAGGATCATTGATCCAATGTGGTTGATAAATTTATCTGAAGCATACATCGACAAGCTCTATCACAGCAATATTCTATATCAGGTTGAAGATTCTGATCAAGCGTTGCAATTTCAAAAGGTGATTAGAGTTTGCTATGCTTTCGGAATTCATGCTGGCAATAACAGACATCAATTTTGGAAGAAGACTAATTCAAAAGCTTCTGAAGGCTGGCATAAGACAAGGGGGAGTTTGTTAGAACATGTTAGAGTGTCTGATGCTAGGTCTAGGCGTTTTGAATTGTATTGACTGTTTTGTAAAGTTTCAGTCCCAACGTACCAGTTGGTATGCAGCTTCAGACCAACTGGTATGTTGGTAAAGTTGGTACGCTGGATAGGTGACTATAAATAGGTTTGAGTCGTTTGTTCAGAGAGATTAGTGAGTGTAGTCAGTCTTAACTGCATGTTTTCAGTGTGTAACTCTCTCTGTTTCTATCTGTAATTGTTTGTTCTCGAAATCAATCAAACAAGCATTATTTAGCTTCTTGTTCATTAAATCGACCATATCATGCAATAGTAAGATCCGTATTTGGTTTTACAATGATATCATACACGGTAACGAAAATCAGCTAACGCAGTACTTGTCTTGCGTAAGAGTTTTAATGGGTGAAACTAATGAAACTAACAAAAGCATTTTGAAACGACACTTATAAACGGAATAAGTTTCGTGCTTTTATCAATAACAACTGAAAAAATGTCTGAATAGAGACATAAGCATCTTTTTCTTGTACTTTTACTTTAGATGTAGATTAGATTATTTAATAATTAAATTTTAAATAATATATAGTTTGTAATATTTAAATAAAAATCTAAATATATCTTTTTCTTGTTATTTATACATTTTAAGATATATGTTTAATTAAAAACCAAGTTATATTGAAAAAAAAATACTTAAGGTTAGTGAGCCTTTTGTGTATTTGATGTTTTTAAACATCACATCGGTACTTCACACATCATATTTTCAAGAATTTAAGAGAAAACCCAAATATATATATATATATATATATATATATATATATATAGGGTGAGGTTCATTGTAGACAGTTTCGCATGTGAAATGACTCCTTTTCACATGTGAAATTTTCTGAATAATGAGAAAAAAGAAAAAAAGAAAAAAATAAATTAATCACAACCATTAGATCAAGAGATCTAATGGTGAAAAAATGTGTCTACATGTCTACATTTATGAGGTTGTCTACAATGAACTTTTCACTATATATATATATATATATATATATATATATATATATATATATATATACACACACAGCCGTGTGCCCGCACGTTGAGGTGACGACAGTGTATAGCGTGTTATTCGTCTTCTGTTCGCGCGTTGCAGCGGCACAACAAACTACAACGCGGTATTTGTTTATTTGTTCAACAGTTTAAAGCGGCACGACAATTTACATCGAGGTATTATACATCAATCCTCTCGTGATATATTGTATTGTACGACTATTAGTTAAGAGAAAGTAAATAGTAATCATTAGTAACCACATAATGTTTAGAGATAAATAGTTTGATTTATAAATAAGAGAGTTTAAAAGAAAAAAATTCATTTTAGGATAACTAAATTATTAATTATTTAAAAGAGTGCTTGATATTTCACGATCTTACAAATAGTGCGTTATTCGTCATTTGTTCGTGCGTTAAGAAGGCCCGACAATTTACATCGTGGTATTTGACGAACCACAAAATCTCAGCGCACGTAAATGAGAAATCACAATTCAACTAGGAACAAGCTAATCTATGAAGATTAATCGATGAATCAATAGATTAATTAATATCACGAGTATTTAAGTACAAAATGAGGAAAACAGACAGTAAATGTGTGGTTTTCCGAAATCAGAAGTTCTATTGCTAGTGAATGAATGAGCTATTTATAGAATTATTGAAGTCGCATCTTCGTAAGTTGGCTGGATGCACTTGCGTCTTGTTCATCCGCAACTGCATCGCCTCCGACTTATTCTTTGTATGACGCTTGCTCTCGAGGTCTTCGCCATCGCAAATGTTAATGTTGAGCCATTTGCATGTCTGGTCTTGACCTATCCTCATCAGTATTTGTTTCTATTAACGCGATGCAGCGGTGACAACAATTAACTAACGCAATATTTTTTTATTAGTTTATCAATTCTCTTGTAATATATTGTATGTCTAATGGTTTTTCTCCTTTATTTCATGTATTGAGGATTGATGCAAAACACATTTGGTTGTTAATTTGAGGTTTAAAAGCATGTGCATTATAGTATTGTATAAATTCATACATCAAGGATCAAAGAGACTGATTCTTATTTTCTATTGACCAATTCAAACCAATTCGATAGTCCGAAGCATAAGAACTAAAATGTACTTTTACTTTTAAATTTAGCTCTAAACCTTTTTAGTCGAACTATGGAGTGAAACCACATATGAGGATCTTGTTATACAAAGATCGAGTTAAGAACAACCTTTTTTAATGAGACTTGAACTCTCAATTGCTAAGGAATTAGTGATGTTTAGCCATAAGCTCTTTGGTTAGCATTTTTATTTCCTTGAAGTAATTAGTCTCAAATAAACCTTATGGTGATTGTCTTGTACAAAAGAGGATGAAAATACACCGCTTATAAATCAACTAATAAAGAACATTTGGGTACATTTTAGGCTTCGGTTTTACTTCAACTTCATTCACACTGAGTTCATTCACGCTGAGTACTTAGATGGCATCTTGCATCTGCCTCATGGCTTTAAACAAAAAAAATTAAAAAATTACTAAGAGAACATATAGAATATAGACCAAAGTAGGCATGAAAGAGTAGAAAGATAACATTCCTTATCATATTTTAGCAACCTATTTGCATTTTTATTACCAAGTTGTTCAAGATTATATTGCTAAAACATGGAGGTGTAAATTTAATTTCTGTTTCATACAACTTGCTTAAATACGATTGCACAGAACACATAGGATAAATGAGTCTAATAATGATGGAGGATTATAGTTTCTCTCCCTCAAATATGAAAATGCCAAATGGTTTAACCTAATGAAGCATTATGGATTGTTTACCTCATGTGCACCAGATTCCCCGATCTCCATTTTTTCATCTTCTGCAAATGCAAAACAACAATAAATGATCATAAGACTCTACTTTGTTAATGTGTATGCATATATAATCAAATTAAGTTGATAATAATGTGCATCAAATCATATTTCTTTATTCAACAGTGGAGGTTCCTGTTAGCTTTGGATTTGATAAGGACTTCAAGGGAAGCACAAGAATGTATTTTAATGGTGTGTATTCATTTGATCAGTGGTACTTAAAGAGACCAGATTGGTGAAGAAACTGAGGTCATAATGAGGCACAATTGTTGGCAAAACAATACCAACTTGACTGTCGGTTAAGTGAAACCTAACCTCTTCTTTATGCGTGAAAAAAACAAACTGTGCGCTAAAAATCTAAAACTGACCGAAGGAAAGAGCAGTTTGAGTCTTCCAATGAACCAATCTAGTTTATAAGAACATGTTGCTGTAGTATAATGAATAGAAACTAAACAACAAAAACACTCGAATGAACTTTCAGATATGTAGCTGAGCATTCACAGTAGAATCCCCATCCACATCCCTATAATTTATACTTTTATCATTACTTTTTCTCTGTCTTCCACTCACAACCACAATTAAATAATACATTTTTATACCCTTATCATTACCTTTTCTCTCTCTTTCACTCACATCAAACATCAAATTTGACAAAACCACTAGTTTTTTCATCAAATATAGGGGTGAAGAGTAACTTTTCTCTCTCGTCTACTCACAACCACTAACAAACAAACCCCAAATTTTAGGGTTTCCACTCACATAATTATGGGGGCTCTACTGTGAATGCTGCGAATTGGTGTTGATGCAAAAAGCTCCAACTACCGGAGAGAAAGCTGATGCGGCCATTGGAGAATTTGGAGTAATAAGTCTGATAGAATTAGAAGGTTTAGAGCATTCACAGCCCATTCCCTATCCTTATCCCTATAATTTATATATTTATCATTATTTTTTCTCTCTCTTCCACTCACAACCACAATTAAGAATACTTTTTTATACCTTTATCATTACCTTTTCTCTCTCTTCAAACCTTAAATTTTAAATATTTACCAGATTTTTCCTCATTTTTCCTCAAATATAAGGATTCCCCAGATTTTTCCTTAAATATTTCTCTCTCCTGTACTCACAACCACTCAAAACTACACCTTAAATTTTAAGGTTTACCCTCACAACCATTATAGGGAATGGGCTGTGAATGCTCTTTAAGTGCTTATAAACACATCATGATTAACACCAAACCTGTGATGATCAATAAGTTATGAACCTGCCATCATCAGTATCCAACTGAAGCTTCAAGAGAAGATAACCATAATAAACAAAAATTACCAAAAAAAAAGTTCAAAACCTGAGCTTTTAATCTTGATTCAAGTTAGACTACAGCGACTAAAACCACTTTAGCAGCTTTCAATCTTGATTCAAGGCATAGAACAGCTTGAAAACCAATTCATAAAAAAATTAATGCCAACGAAGTAACCTACAAAATTAGCAATCAAATATCAAATTAGTAACCTAGATGAAAATTCCTCAATTAGATTAGCTTTTTGATATCTTTCATGTCCTCTGCATGTGAAATCTTTAATTGAGCATGCACTGATGTGGTAAAACAACCCATTAAAGTCTATTGGATTAAAATTAACACATGTTAAATTCCACAATCATGAGAAGGAAAAGGCATACCACATTAATTGATCTGCTTCATAGGGCCAAGCAGTACTCCTTCCTTCCTGCATAGATGTACAAATTTTAAGAAAGCTTCAGGTTGTATGAAGGCTATAAACACTACAAAATCCTTGAGTTTGATTAAGATTAAAGAAAAATATCTCAATCTTATTGAGCCATGCATGAAATTCATGGTAAGCAAACAAAAGGATTGAAGGTACATTCTTAAAATGGGCTTCAACTGAATGAAATATCCTGATATCATACTAACTTTGCAACCTCTGTTCGAAATAGAACACAATGCCAATTAAAAAAAAAAAATTCTTAAAGGTACCACCAAGCACATCAACACTAAATCCTATGAAATTCCATACAAACAACCACAACCTACTGTAGTAAAAAAAATCCTAAAGACAATAGTAAACCTCATGATCCTCGGTTCATCCCAATATATAATAACCACATTCAAAGGATTAAAATCGCAAAGCTTTATTCAAATAAGAAGAATGCCAATCCAGATTTGGGGCTGATTCAACATTTCTTGGACAACTATGAGTGCTTTATTCAAAACGACGTGTTTTTAGAGCATCGATTCTTAATTAGTCTTAACAACATGCTCACAAAGCCAACATCTTTTATATGCAAAATGGTGTATAGTTTCTACAAATCTGACCCATTTATCAAAACTTAAAAAACTGACCCGTTTATTAGAACTGACATGTTCGACCAGTTTAATAAAACTGATCGTTTCATTCGTTCAATAAAAGTGACTCTTTTGACCAGTTTAGATTATCAGCAGAAGCAGCACGCCTGCACAAGATTAGGAATGGTTTAAGATTTTGAACGGAAGTTTGTATCCTGTTGGTTTTTTACTATTTGGTTTGGATAGTTTTGAGGTGCAGATTGGTTTTATTCATTTTCGATAAATTTTCGCAAACCCTTCCCATCACACCTTTAAAAACAAACAGCATCTAAAACAATGGTATTTAGAAATTGATGAAATAAAAGCTACTAAAGTGCTTACTGCTGTTGAGCAACGTCTATTTGCACTTCTGGAAGAGCTAGGGAAGGAGACTCAACAAAATGCAAGTCGGGGTCCCTGAAAACATCATAATTTAAATTAGAACAACTATTGTCCCTTATCTTCTAAAACAGTATAAAAAGCTTCACTCTGATATCAGAAATAATTAGGCACCGCACAAGTTTCCTGGCCAGATAAAGGAAAGGCTTCTCAAAGTTGTAATTACTCTTGGCTGAGATCTCATAATACTACAAATTCTTCTATGGAAAGTAACCCGATTCGCCTTCACATGGCATTTCTTCACATCAACCTTTTTTCTACAAAGGATAATTGGGATGTCTTCACAAACTCTATAAACAACAATAACCATCAAAGGTGTGAGGAAAGGATAATCATTCTTCTTATTATACAACAATGGGAAACAAAATAAAAAATTCTTTAAGCATTACCGATAAAGATCTAATTTTGAGAAATAAAAATCAAGCTCACTGTTTCATATCACCTCCTTAAATCTGATCGCCCTACTTTTGTTAATGGTCCTTCAAAAATAATCTAAACAAATTTCCATTAGAGAGTAAAACAAAATGTTGGACCACAAATTAGAAGCTTAAATGAGAGAAAAGAGAACTTTTAAAAGATATCTAAAATAATAACACCGATGAACACTAAACACGGATATTTGTTTGTACCTCAATCATTCTATAGTGGAACAAAATTTGATCTTCACCAAACACCACCCTGCATATCCTGTTTTTATGGGTGTCATCTAGGCAGCCATTAGATAACTTGCATTGCATTTTGTTATTAAACTTTCCTGACCTTGTGTGTGGGCTGATCATGTTCCAGCAGGTCGCAAAAACAAATACCAAAACCAAGTAATCCCCATGAAACCTATATGTGAGCAGTAGCTAACCCATCTTAAAAAAAATTCAGCGCATGCAAACAGACAAAGAGACTATAATAACATAACAACATGAGGAGAATAGGAGAATCTACAAACAAACTTAACGGAGCAGGACAAAACATCTACACAAAGTCAATACCCTGAAATAAGAAAAGAAGATAACATGTAATAATATAAAAACAAATAGCAGCTGAAACTAAATGAATGATATATAGCTGACAAACACAATAAAAAAAAACCATTAAAGAACTACATATAATCCAAGGATAGGCCTATTTAGACTACTCTACTATGTAAAGTCTCTAAATTTTTAGAGCCTTGCCAAACTTAAATAGACTCCTCAACCCATGCAATAACCCAACAAATAGCAAACAGGAAACCCACACAACAGACCTCTTAACCTATGCGAGAACCCAAGAAATAGCATTCCAAATTTGAATAAACTCACATATATTAAACCTCACTACAAATCAAATGTAATAATATGCAGACAATTTACCAACATGGATAAAACATAAACACACTTTCATTACATGTACCACATAACAACAGTTTTACAAAATTTACTCTGACAACACACCTCTTCTTGTGAAAACCCAGTGTCCAAAACCACAACACCGCCTATGAATTTTACTCAGCAGTTTCACCTTTTTATCAAGAACTTAACTTTTTGTTTCTCCAAATGAATTTTGTTTCTTAAAAAGGATACTTTCTTTTCAAATGTGGTCTTAGTTTTCAATATTCAAGCACACACACTCTAAGATGTAAATATTTATCAGAAGCTATAAGTAAAACAGATTATGTTATTTCAAAGACTGTGGTTATCAAATTTTAAAATCAGATTTTCGTTTGAAAACATATTTAACCAAGTAAAATCAGATTTTCACTAACCAGACATAAATCATCAAACATATCTCAGATTTGACTAATTAAGAGCAAGGTAGAATGTACCGACATACATATATACCCCTTCATGTTGATTTTGGAATGGACTTCCAGGCCTCCACTGTAAGCCAGAATGTGAGAAGACTCTGGGGGTCATACCACCAGCTTCACAGCCATTTTTATTGTCACCTCCATCACTGGTTTTAGCCCCACCTTGAAGGAGCTGTAAACATAAAAACCAAGAAAATGTTAGAAATCCCTGCATATACACATAATCGATACTAATATAAATCATAAACATACCTAAAACAAACGTAAATCACAAAACTGAAGGGATTGACATCCCAATGGAAACGTACCTCAAATGGGTTTCGTCAAAACTCCAATAATGTAATCAAATCATCCATGGAAGCCAAACTTGCGATAATCAAAACCTGTAGGTGATTAGAAACTGGGCAGACGCATCAGTGTTTAAATAGATTTGGACTTAAAATTTATAGAATCTAACTTGAATCGTATGGGATTTGGAGGCAAATGTCGTGTATCGCCGCTGAATCGAACCATATATGGTCTGAATATGGATGAAATCGAGGATGTGCAGCAGCGGTGAGAGAAAACAAGACCCGATGAGGTCTTTTGCAACTGATTTCACCATCGATTTGGTTAAACAATTATGAGGGTTTTCGAAGAAAAGGAGTGCGTCTGAGGATTTGAAATTCAAATGGGATTTGAAATCAATTTGGCTCAAAGTTGTGCAGATGAACCAAGATATGAGAATTTGAAATTCAAATGGGAGAGGGTCTGTGGAGAAAGAAGGTAGGGTTTCTTAAAATAGGTTACTTTTCTCTGGTTAATCAAAAGAAACGAAGATAAGGCTTGAAAGTGGAACCGTTCGATTGTGCTTCTTCACCATCACTGGGAAACATGGCTGGATTAAGGTACTCTGTAAAGGCAACGGGAGAAAGAAGGGTGGGAGCCTTACCAGATTTAGGGATTTTCAGGAGCAGGAACCAGAAATTTCTTGATTTAGGCGTTAACATCAGTGGATCGAGTTTTTTGGTTATCAGTGATGCCTTTGTTGAGATTCGATCTCAACCCTTTCCAACCTAATTTTTAAGATTTTGTGCATAAAAGACTTGTACACATTGCTTTCAAAGTTGTAAAACTCTTAAAAATTCAACACATGAACTTTCTCTCTTATATATATATAGGAGTGGGAATAAATACTAACCCACCCTTAGTGTCATAACCAAATAACTCAACCTCAACCATTGAATTAATAATAAGGAATAAATTTGACTTTTCTCTTAAAACCCTAAATAGCTTATCATATTTTCCATCTTCAAAAATTTATCCCCCGCAACAACCTCCCATCCGTCAAGAAGTTTTTGCGATGAAGACACCGGCACGCCGGCGAAGATCCCATCACGACTAAGACCAGCCGCCATTGTTAGACTTCGTCACCGACGAAGGGCAGCCTCACCAAAGACCCGTCACCGAATTCGCTTTCACCGACACCCCTTGTCACGATTAAAGCCAGCCACAGATGAAGACCCTTCACCGAATTACCCGTCACCGACGAAGAGTAGCGTCATCGAAGACCCATCACCGATGTCTCTGTCACCGACACCCCCGAGACGAAGACTAACAGCGGCTGCTCACAAACCCGATGAGGTATGGATGTAACTTTTGAGGTTCCAATTTTCACACTATTTTAATTTTTGAAGGCCAGCGCCTGATCAGATCGTTGTGGATGTAATCTCCACCACCAATACCAATTTTAGAGGTTCTAATATTAAATCATATTTGTTCCATTTCTATTTCTATTTGTTCCATTTCTATTTTACAGTAATTTTTATTTTATGTGATTTTTCGGTGCATCAATTTTTGAGAGTGCATCAATGATGTTCATGAGGAGTGTTCACAAAGGATTTTTGCTTTCGTGTTTATTGATATTTTACAAAACCAGTGCCACTGATCATCACATCACTGGTAATGGTTATAACATCAATGTTTTATTTTTGTTTTGTTGAACCTTGATGCTTTTGCAGGTTGTAATCTGTGTATATCTAGTTGTGCATTTAATTTTTTTTACTCTATCTTATAGCACTAGTGCTTATTGATCATCACACCACTGTTAATGGTTATAGAATCAGTGTTTTATATGCGTATTGATGCATTTGTAGGTTGTAATACATGCATATGTAGTTGTACCTAAGTAGAAACATCGATGCTACTGGTTATGAATGTGTGGGTGTATGTTAATAGTTATGACAGTGATGTTAATAGTTGTAACACTAGTGCTACATCGCACGTTTGAGAAAATGATAATAAAAAAACGTCGAGACTATACTTGAATTAAAGATAAAAATGTGACGAGTTTAATGGTGCAATTTTTATAAAAATCCGAAAAAGTATAAAAAAGTTACAGGCTTTTTAAAATGAAGGGGGTGTTTTATGTGGTTGTATAAAATTTCTGATTTGCCCTTCTGAATAAAAAAATATAAAGTGGACACTTGGCATGCTCATGTTAGATCCTAATTTTTTTAACCACTAAGATGTGGTTAATGAGTTATTATATTAGAGAATGGTTATTAATAATTCCCTACCCTATATAAACCAAGTTATATTGAAAAAAAAATACTTAAGGTTAGTGAGCATTTTGTGTATTTGATGTTTTTAAACATCACATCGGTACTTCACACATCGGTTTTAAATAAAACCTTAAGTAACTTTGAAAGCTAAATAAAAATAAATTCATCCCATGGTATATTTGATGTTTTAAACATCATATTTTCAAGAATTCAAGAGAAAACCCAATATATATATATATATATATATATATATATATATATATATATATATATATACAAGCAAGGTGCCCGCGCGTTGCGGCGGCGATAATTTATATCGCGTTATTTGTCATTTGTTCGCGTGTTACCTCAACACGACAATTTACATCGCGGTATTCATTTTTGTTAACGCTATGCAACCCGATAACAATTTATAATGTGCTAAATGCATGTTCTGTAAAAAAGATAATAGACAATTTACAAGACTTGTGACATAGTATTTTGTAACTTACGCAATTTTCTATGTTTTTTAATCCTTTTGTGTGAACTTATTTTGGAACACATTCAAACAGAGACAATAATGTGCAAGACGTACTTAATAAGATGTCATATACATTTCAATACATACTTAACAATGTGCAAGACATTAGACATACTTAATAAGATATCATATGCATTTCATGTTTGTAAGGTTATGTTGTTATTCTCAGTTAAGTCTATAACTCTTGTTTTCACTTCAGGCGTATTTCATTTGTGTAAATGTTTATAAAGTTATGTTGTTATCCTTCGTTAAGTCTAGAACTCTTGTTTTCAACTTCAGGCGTATTTCACTTTGACCAGTTGCAAGTTAGTCAACCCAGTAAACTTGGTTTCATAATTTTAAAAATCAAACCAGACCCACACCAATAAGTTCCATTTGGCTAAAAACAATATTGATTTTCTTCTACTATTAAAGGGGAACAGTTACCAACTAAGATCATATACAATCATTAAACAACACTTTAATATTAAGTCAAGCAACGACATACATATTAGATATGTTTTACCGAAACCTATTAATTCTAACTATGAAACAAAGTTTAGAAGTTACAACTTCTCTTCAAAACTAATATCTGTAAAGTAAACCCATTTATTCAAAACCACCTTTAGTGAATGAAGTCCTTAATACAGTCCCAATAGTTTAATATTCACACAAAACACCTGTTGATAAAAGAGAGGGTGCTAGCTGGTAGGGGTGTTCAAAACCGGATATCTGAAAATTCGGATATCCGAATTTTCGATATCCGAAGTTTCGGATAGTTGATTTTCACTATCCGAATCCGTATCCAAAATTTCAGATATCCGAATTCCGGATATCCAAAATTTCGGATACGGATTCGGATAGTGAATTGGATATCCGATTTTTTCAAAAAAAAAAAGTTAAAAAATATATATATTCAATCTCTAAAATTGCTAGTGATAAATATCCAAATAAGCAAATAGTCTAATACAAGTACATTAAATAGTCAAATACCAACAAAAAATAAAAAATGTCTTCATTTTGAAGCTCGAATCCGTGTGCAACAAGCTTGATAGCAAACTACAAATCGGCGGTGTAAGGCAATGATCCAGTGAGGGTCGAGATTTGAAGGATGACGGGACCCAAAGAGGCAAAGAGAGTGAACATCGGAGTTTAGAACTTTAGATTTAAGGTTTCTTAAGTTAAAAGATGGTAAACTAAATAATATATATAATTTAATATTTTAAAAATATATTTATTTCGGATATTTTCGGATATTAGAATATCCGAAAATGTTCAAAATCAATATCCGAATCCGAAAATTCGGATATCCGAATTTCGGATATCCGAATTTTCGGATATTTCGGATATTTCAGATTCGGATTCGGATATTTTTGAACACCCCTACTAGCTGCAAACGAACCGGGTTCTCATACTCTTCTTCATGAATAATGAACGTGGTTTCTTGCTTATAACAAGGACCTGCAAGTAGCGAGGTCTATATGAAACATTATGTATAAAGATATATAAAAAATCAGATATACAGAAATACAACAAAAATGTCCGTTTGACCCGTTAGAGATCATTTATAACCTGCATCACATAAATATAATTGTGGTAAACTATCTTGCTTCAATGCGTATGCACACCTGGCTTAGGCAAATTGTATCAATTATATGTATATGATGGAATAAGGTATATTGAAGCTAATTTATAGGCCAACCAAGTATGGAGATTACAGTACATAGTTTCATATTCCATTTCGGACCAATTCCAGCTAGAAACATGCTGGAATAACATAAATGAGGTAACATTATAGAGTTAGCTTGTAATGATTCTGAATAACGATCAAGAAATGCATATATAACAGAGAAAAAACTTAAGATAGTGTTAAAAAGAAAAAATTTACCTTTTTAACGATGTAACATGAGAATCCAACCTAATAAATAAAGAAAATGCAGAAACAAACCGTCTCCAGTTCTTATAAAAAATCTAACAGGTTTACGTATATGGCCTATTTATAATAATCGGACCGAATTATAAAAGCTGACACCCCTAGCAACCCCTATAGTACACTGAATGCAAATGCATTGCGTTAAGGAATTCAAGTAATTATATAGTAAGCATAACATAAAACTCTACAGAATAATGAGAATATACCATTATATATGTATGTTTGTAGATGTACTTCAGCTATTAACTGAATGTACCAATTCACCTGCTGTAAAATCATCAAACCAGATGGCAATCACGACTTCAGCCCTAGCACCGTAAACTAGCATCTACAAGCAAAGACACATAAATGAACATAAAAACCAAGCCAAACTGAGTCCAAATACATTAAGCAGAAAAAACAGTATAAAATTAGTTCTAAAACAACAACCTAATAATATTGCTCCATTGTTAAACATCCTACAGCCCAAAAAACTGTCCTTTACACAACATTAAAACCATCTAAAAAAACCAATAAAACATACCTAGTTCTGTGATCAACCCATTTCAGATGATATGGAATCCCAACTTTGCGTTCAAATGAAAAAAAAAGGTACATTACTTTTTGAATGAACTGATGTAGGAGGTTTATGCATTAAGAAAATGTAACTTTAGAGACATGTGTAACATTTCTATTTAAAATTACTTTAAAAAAATTGACCCTTTTGACCCATTATATAAGAGACAGAAAAGAAACCAAAATAAAAGATCATTGGAACAAACTAACTAACTTTAATGCCAATAACCTCATAAACGCACATGTAAGTTAACTCGATTTTATAATTTCGTTAAAAATCATTTTGTTAATTTCGTACTTGAGTTAATACTTGAGAAAAGTTAAAAAAGCCAAAAGGGTTAGCAAGTCAAACTAATTTGACCACGTTGACCTGCTTGAAACTTGAAATACACCAGGCCAGCCCATCAAATCTTGACTCCTCTACAGGTAACAAACTAAAGAAGGCAACGATGTTTGCATGAGCAGAAATATGAGGATGGAAAGGGAAGCATGTTGTGATGTACGAACGTTTTGATTTGATCAAAGTATACTAACCTTGACATGTGTGCTTGGAAACTGTGACGTACGTAAAGTTTCTTTGTTTCATCACTGAATTTATGGCGGGTACACTTAAGATTAGAGCATGCTGGTCACATGTGGCAGTGGTTGATGTGATAAGGTAACCTTTATCTCACCGTCTATGGATACAAAAAAGTCCAGCTCCACCAACTACACACACAAATTATCAATCGATTGTAAAATTAAAATGAAGTATTTAGAAGAAATATAAAAAGATCATAAATGGTTAAACCCTACCTGATCACTAAAAGCAGCATTGCGGGACATGACTATACCCCCCATCGTGTTCCTGCAGTAGCCATGGAAGTCACTTAAAAAAATTAAAAAAAAAACCTTATCAAGGAGGTCTTCTCCAGTCTCAAAATAATAAAAAAAAGAAAAGAAGGAGAAATCTACATATCATCTGAATTCAATTAGGATATACAACTTTTATGAACCGGAATAATAAATAAAAATAAGTGATAAACATTAGAAGTTAGCATATTTCCACCTTGGAGTATGATTGACCGATTTATTCTAAATATTTCTACCTTTGTTAAGCTGCTTCCTAATATTTCAAAAGAATAACGTCATGAGCCTGGATACATAAATAGTCATGTGTCTGATTGAACACTAACCTTGTGAGTAGGTCGTTAAAAATGGCAGATGGACAACATAAAATCAAATGGACAGTTTGTTAAATATCTATGAGTCGATATGAAAGTATGCTATAAATAAACCAGAACTATATAAATTACCATATCATATCCCAGCAAGATTAACAAATTCGAGTCCAAGCAGTTGAGCATCTTCTTTAAACCTGTAACCCGCAATAATTACACAACTTCAAAATAGGCTACTGCCCCAACAAATGTGATGGCCAATAACCACTCCAAATACAGATCACTGAAAAATTATGATTTTATATACATACACAAAGCAATCTGATCAAAATTTAATGAAGTGATAATAAATTATGGTTATTATATTATATTAAAAGTTAATGATAAAGAAACATTACTGATTCTGTTGATGAAACATTACAAATAGCTAATTAGGGATTTATCAGCAAGCTAATTGGGAAGTTAGACTTTCAAATTTAGAGAAAATGAAAAGAAAACAGGAGAGAACGAAGTGAGAGATGAATCTTAAAGCTTTGCTTAGAAAGCTATTTTTCTCCGCTGTAGAAAATGCCTAAAATATCTAATCTTCCTCTTGATATGCGTCTGATTTTGGAGAGGATAACAACAAATCCGAAAACAAAACAACATTAAAACCCCCAAATCGAAGAGGAAACAAAAAAACGAAGAAATCAAGATCTGAGAATACCTGTCGAATGATGAGGTTAGTAAAATCGAAGACCAGAAAGTAAAATCAGAGAACCATCAAGGAAGGTTGAACAATAAATCAAATCCAAGTCAGATCTGGGAGGTTTGAAGTTAAATTTGATTGTTTAGAAAACCCTAGACCGATTCTTCCAACCCGAAGACAAAGATGACGACCCTGATTATTTCATAAACACCGACCGATTCTAGGAGGCAGAAGAGAGAAGGGAGATTTGGATTCATCGCGTGAGTGAAGGGTAGGGTTTGAGAGAAAGATGAAAAAGGAAGGCGAGGAGGAAGACGGGAGAGCGAGGAGGCTGCAGTGAGTGAAAGGTATGGTTTGAGAGAAAAAATTCATTATATACCTAGGGTTTGGCAGCGTGAAAAATAGTTTGGAAATGCTTAAAAAGTTGTACATGCTGCTCCCTCACTTGTAAGCGTCTTAAAAATTAAGACACCTTATCAATATGCATTATATATATACTAGTAATGTACCCGCGCGTTGCGGCGGCGGCAGTACATAAGCATTATTCGTCATGTGTTCGCTCGTTATGGCCACACAACAGTTTGGGAATTCATTTGGGAAACAACGAACGCAGTACTTGATTTTTGTTCGTTTATCCGTACCGTCGTGATATATCTTCGAATGTACGTATATTGGTTTTCTCATTTGTATCATCGATTTAGCTTATGTACCCTTGTAGAATTAAAACAAATAATAGCAAACAGCCATGAGGCCATAATAGATACCTAATTTATATGTAACGTTAAAAAAAAAAAAACTAATTCATATATGCTTGCTTCCTAGGCTTGAAGGATTGGTGATATACGAAGAAAACCATTACCGAAACTACCGTCATCATGAACCTTGAAAAACCGTCTCAATTGAAGCCAGTTTATAATTCAACAAGTCAAACACACACATTTAAAGATATCATCTTTTTGTAACAATTTTTAAACATAATGCAAATCACTATACATGAACCATTCATTTGATATAACCCCAATAGTCAACAACACTTGATATAACCCCAATAGTCAGTCAATAACACTCTGATAGCTTCTTCCTTGACCAACAACACCCAATCATTAGGATTCAAACCCATGAATTCCCTTTCAATCAATTTTTAGAATTCTAAACGGTGACTCAATCAAGATAAACATAATCCGGATCAACTGATCTATAACTCATAAGCTTAATGGATTTCTGATTTTACCTTGATTTGGCCTAACTTGACCTTAGATAGAATCCAACATCTAAAACATGGGATAACATAACTATAGAACAATAATAGCAAACTTCAAAAAAAGACTCATGAGATAACATTTATCTTTCTTAGACTAACTGAATCAGGCTTTATAGGCAAAAGCTAACTCCGAAAGCACAATAGGGAATATACAAAGCAACATGACATATTAATGTAATGTAATGAGATATGAGTTTAGATCATCTCAGACTCCTTCCACCTCTCGATTCCTTCCACCTCTCGAGTCCTTGGCTGATGATCCATCAGCATCTACTGTGTAGCTAAATATAAACCAACCCAATCCACATCCCAAATAACAAGTGCACAACTCATTAGCTCCAAAACATAAAAAGTAAACCAGAAAGACCTTGAGTCAAACAAGCTAAACCCCATGTGATACATCCAAAATCAGTTTGATTATCCAGCATAGATTCAAAAGCTTAGTGGCCTGCAAAAAAATCAAATTGAAAACAATGAATTGAATAAAAGATTCAGATAACTGAAAATGTTCACGTTCCATTGGCATTGATAATAAACAAATGATGAAATTGAACAACTTGAAGAGAACCAACATTCATCT
>JBCNJP010000064.1:104484-119484 GCA_039602395.1 Deinandra increscens subsp. villosa | reverse complement strand
ACATGCATTTGCATTTTCTCAATTACTCCCCCTTACTTACAAGTCTCCACCTTAAAATGAAAACTCTATTTTTGGATTTTCATTTTACACAAAAACAAAAATCTATTTTTGGGTCTTTGAGTAAATTTAGAAACAAAGGAAAGTGATCAATCAACACGGATACGATGCAATTTTAGAATTCAGAAAATTTGCAGATTAGAAAAAATTTGTCATGAAATATAAATTAAGCAGAATACTCCTCCATCAACAACTTTGCAATCGTCGATAGGTCTTCTAGAAGTACCTGCACACTGGTCAAACTAATTAGTCCAAAAATGACCCGAAGCGAATCGCGTCTGGTCGACCAGTGTCCTTGTTTTGTTTAGAAACCACCTTAGGTTTCCATTGTTGTTGTTTTGGTAATTCAGTTTTTGATGAAACAATCACAGGTGACTGTGATGATGAACCTACACTTTGAACCTTTGAAAACATCGGAACAAAACATTTTTGTTTATGGAAGAATATAGGTTCAACGTCATCAAAAACTCTACCTTGTTCATCAAAGAACTTTGTGTGGGCAGATTTACCAAAAACCGGTTTCTTTTGAAATCCTGGGGATGAATCAGCTGGTGATGCATAACCCTTTGCCATATGTCCTGAGCAACGGCAAATATAACAGATTCGATTCGTTTTATCCCATCTTTTATGTACCTGCGAAGAACACACATGTATATCTCGAATATGATCAGAATGAGAATCATATACCTGATGCCTGTGATCATGTACCCATTTGGATGTAGGGCTTCGAGATTGAGAACTTTCAGAAGAAATGGTAGCTTTGACAAAGACCTCAGCAATCTTCCGAGCATCAACACAATGAAGTGGAAATTCTTTTTAGAAAATAATTGAGCCGAACCCTTGAGTTTGTAAAACCGCTCGGGTTGAATTTTATCAGCTTGAAAAACTTCCTTCTTCACTTGCTTCATCTTTAATTTCTTAAAATCTTGAGATGATGATGCTGGAACCTTCTCAGCTTTGTTTTGCGTCCTGTGAAAACCCAATCCTTCATGTTTTCCAGAAATGTTCTGCTCAGGTGTAAGATGTCCTTTCTTAGCGAATCGAGAAACTTCAGCTTTTAATTCAGTTACATTCTTTTGATCATAAAAGATCGTTTCATCAAACTCCGGTTGAGACTGAAGCTTGTTACTAGAAGTAACCGACTTCTCATTATCAGCAGAAGATGAACCAAATACAAACTTTGGTGCAGGAGAAACCTCAGATTTCTTTTCCTTCTTTTTCTTATTCTTCCTGTTCTTCTTCTTCGGCACAACTTTCTCATCCTCGCCAATAGATGATGAAACCTTTGAATAATCAAATGCATCAACTTGTTCCTTCACATCTTTGACAGCTTCTTTAATATAAGCAGGGGGTGAAGCAGTCTCATCAAACATTTTCTCAAAATTTTCATCGTTAGCTAAGAAGCTTGTGAAAACTTGAGAATTTGAAACATTGTTGAGTAATCGGTTAGCATCAAGAACTTGAATTTTCAGATCAGAAACTTTCTGTTGAGCCTCAGCAAATTCCTTCTCTTTAGCAATCAAACGCTTCGCCACTTTATGTGTTTCAAATTTTTGTAAACGAAGATTATTAAGTCCTTCATGTAACTCCTTTTTCAATTTATCCTAGTTTCTCTTTTGAATTTCCAAATTTGCAGTTTGAACTTTATTCACACGGACCAACTCCTGCTTTTCATCCAACAACCTTCCCTTGTCAACTTGATACACTTCAATCATAGCAGTTAATTCTTCAACATTCTTTGTGAGCAAATCAAGCTTGACTTTTGATTTATCAAACAAATTTATGAAATCAGAAGCAGTATCCTCTGCTTCATCCTTCCATTTCTTGACTTCTTTTATCAAGTCATCCCTTTCTTCACAAATCTTAGCTTTTGCAGCTTCCACATCCCTTTTATCTTGTTTAGAAATTTCTAAAACTTCATTCAGCAATTTGATTTCTTTAAGTAAACATTCATTCTTCAAAACCAATTCCTTCTCATTTTCCTTAGAAATACCCAACTCCGAATTAATCATTTTGAAATCAGCAGTAACTCTTTTGACTTCATCAATCAGAAATTCTTTGTCTTTCATCAAAGCTTCAATCTTAGACTCAAATTTTTCATTCTCAACAGCGTCATATGAACTCGAATCAGAATAATAATCATCTTGGTCATGTGTTACAATTAATGCTGATATATCATATCCAAAATGTTGACCCCAATCATAAACACCATCATGTTGAGCCGTCAAAGCTGTTGTCTTGCTTGTGTTACTCGTATATGGTTGAGTAAAACCAGGCTTGGGTGATTGAGGAAAACCAGACTTGCTTGCATGAGCCTGTTGACAATCTTTGGCAAAATGTCCAAGCTGTGAACATTTATAACATTTTAGCTTATACTTGTGAAAACCCAATTTATCACCAGAAAGATTTCTTCCATGTTTCTTGAAGAACCTCTTCGATCTTTGGCATAACATAGCATATTGCCAAGATATATCCAATTCAGTTAGCTGATCATCATCAAGTGCATCAAGATCATCGCTGGTTAACTTTGCATTTGCAACATTCTTAATAATCAAACCAAAAGATGATGAGATCAAAGCAGAAATCATTTTAGCACAATCTTCCGTTGATTCAGCAGAAAAAGTATTATGATTTGAAAGATTTGGAATTGTAAAGCTACAACCCCGTGACGACTTATTATCAGAATTATCAGACATTCCAGTCAAGAAAGCTGTACTAGGTGCAGAACTCAGACTTGGTTTAGCTTTAGCATTCATGCTTGCTGTATTCTCACCATGATACAATTCTGGATTTTGCAAAGTAGCAGTTGACTTCTTCGAGTTTAACATTTCCATTTCTCGAGCATGAAGTTTTCCAGTAAGCCCGTGAAATGTCATTGTAGAATAATCCTTGTCATGAGTGAGCAGCAAAACATAATTCTCCCACTTTTCGGGTAAAGCTTCCAAAATCTTCTCTTTCAAATCAGCATCAGATTTCTCAATACCAACTACTTTTAATTCACTCATTAGATGTGAAAATCGTGAAACGAGAGCAGTAATATTTTCATTTTCATAGTTTTGAAAATTATCAAATTCTTTGTTCAAGACTTTCTTTCGACTCTTCTTATAATCAGCATTTCCTTCACATCTTGCGGATAAAGCATCCCACAATTGCTTAGATTTCTTGTAAGTGCTAAATTGATGAAGCAATTCAGTAGGTAAAGCCATAGTAAGATAACCATAAACTTTCTTTTCAAGCTCATAACTTTTTCTTTCAGCAGCATCGAAATCTTGAATTTCTTTAAGATCTCCATCTTCCATTGGTCGTTCATACAACTTTCGAATTGGAATCCATAAATCAATGTCATTTGTGCTAACATAAGCAGAAAATCGTTTCTTCCAATTTTGATAATTTTCCAGCTTCAATAATTTGGGAACTTTCTGACTTGTTCCAATTTCATTATCAAAATTCAGCATGGTTTGCATGGCACTTTGCATTGCAGCAAACGCGTGAAATTCCGACATCGTTCGAAAAATAAGATTATGCCCGCCGAACTCTCTCCGAACTTATAACCAAGCTCCGAACTCTGTCTGAACTTAAATTCAAAGTCCGAACCCTATCCGAACTAGCTCCGAAGCAACTTGAACTGTCCGAACTCTTCAACCACTCCGATCTAGCACCGAACTACCTCCGAACCCTGACCGAACGTGACTGAACTCCGAACTTGATCAAAATAGTCCAAACTCTGACCGATACAACTCCGAACCCTCACCGAAGATGGACCGAACTTCAAGTTCGGAGCAGTTACTCCGAACCTGATCAGTAGACTCCGAACTTCGAATTCATTTTTCAAAAACGCACGAAAAATGTCTGATTTTGACGAAACTCGTTACTGTGGATCAGTAAAAACCAATAGAAAGTGATTTAGGAACAATTTTGACACCAAAAACTCGATAGAATTGATGATCAACACGAAAACAATCACGAGGAACACGAAAAACGCTTCAAAAATCCGGAAATAGCAACCACAGATCAGTAGAGTGAACCAGAAAGCCCTGATACCACTTGAAAATGCGTGAGCAACGGATCGTCTACTCGATCTAGCTAATCGGATATCAAAACGTAATTAACCGATTGTTTTATTGATTAACGAAGAACAATTACAATCAGTAAACACTCAAAATAGACTCAGAGAATACACACTCAGAATCACACACTTAACAGATCTCGTACGCTCAGAAGTCTACCAATTACAAAGACCAAACCTCTATATATACTAGCTGACCGAGCTTCGGCCGAACCTCAGGTTCGGCCAATCCGAACTTCAGGTTCGGACCTAGTTCGGCCATACCTAGTTTGACTGATCTTGATCTTGCTTGATACTTCACACGACGCACATATCGAGTATCAACATTACTCCTGCTTTGTAAATGAGACCAGCTTCTTCATTTTAAAGCCCACAAAAAACATCCTTCTCAACTTCCAATAGACCTATACCGATCATATCATAGTCAGCAGATAAAAAAAGTATCGCTAACCTTCTTCAACTTGATCAGCAATCCGCAGCTATAAGTAAAAATCATTACGTTTCATTAGTATAGAGGAAGAAGAAGGTAGGAAAATAGTAATAAGGATCAAAATATTGCGGATAGTGGAGTCATTGTGGTAGTCTAGAAGGAAAGAGTCACCAAATTAAGTGTTAAAAAAACTGTTCAGGCCGATATATGAAATTGAACCTCATATAGATAAATTTCCACCCTGTTTAATGTTTTGTAAACATTAAATTAGCATGTTTCAAACTAATGTTTTGTAAACATTACATTAGCATGTTTCGAATATCGTATGTACATACACAGGGTACCACTATTTCTGTGTAAATATTGGTGCCACCTTTCTGTTTCTTTGCATTATCTAAACCATTGCCACGCTGCTAAAATACATAGGTATTAATTTTTTAAACTGGTACAGGTTCAAATCTGCGTTTTTTTAATCTATTCCAGATTGCTCGAGGTTTCAAACGTGTATGTGTGGGGCTTATAACCGAATACACTCATCAACTGATGTAACGCGCGGTTGACACCTCGTTTACATACAATAACAACATCAAAGCAACACAAACTTTCTCCTCAAATAATGAGGATATTACATTTGCTCTCTCCATCGATCGCTACACTGACCGATCTCACCCGTCGTCTGCCAATCGTTTCCCAACGATGGTGGCGCTTGGTGTTTCGTGAAATCATTTGGGGTTGCCCGATGCCGGTGTTGCTTCGTATTCCGCCGTCGATCGTTATCGATGTGGTGTTTCATGACCCCATTTAGGGATTGTCGCCGTCAATCAGGTATGTTTCCTCATTCGCTCTTTTCTAGGGTTTAGTATCTTCCTGCATGTTGGAACGGTTTTGGGGTGATTTCGTAATTGATGTCTGTTTATGAGGAATAGAGTTTAGGGACTTTGGATTCTATTTTTTGTTTCGGTTAATGTTATGATTTCGGGTCTTAAGTCCGATGTGGTAGCTCTCTGTTTAACTTTGGTTTTGTAGTATGCTTGATTTTGAGCTCAATAAAGATGAGTAGTTGTTGATTGTTGGTTTCAGTTGTAATCTGTAGTTATTCTCAATTGTTTCGTTTGGTTTATTATTTCGTCTATTATCTTGCTTTAATTTGTTTTTGATCTGAGTAGTTGTTTACTCATGGCTATATATTCCTCTCTCTCAATCGATGCATGTGGGTTTTTAAGGAATTTTTTGTGCGGTAGTGAAACATTATAGTTGATCATCTGAGTAGAGTTGTATCTGTCTTTTATTTTAGTTGTAACATGCTGCTGAAACATGGTTATGAAGATGCCACTACCATCTCTGAACCAGTGATTTCCTTGATAGGTATAGAAATCAGCTACACAATAAAGTTGAAACAAGGCTCATCAGTTGTGGTACATCGCATATCAATAGTCCAACACCATGTAGAAGAAGAGGAAATGCAACTTCTACCAGCGCCGACTCAGCCACAAACACCAGTACCAAAAATAGTTCGCAAACACACATCCACTGCATCAGGTAACACCAAAACTAAAAAATACTACATTTAAATACAAATAAATAAACTATGGGTCAGTGTTAAATCTGAACATCAAACTATCTAATACAGTTACTATGGGTTGTACTCTTCAGAAACATCAGCTTATAAATGTAGTCTGTAAGGAATATCGCTTTGAAGATTTCCGGCTAAAAGCCAATTTTGAGCAGTGTAGTTCGAGCAGAAGTCTCAAGTTCAAGCGGAACTGGCAGTTCTACCGGAAGAAGCCATTTTGTCTTATAGCGACTATTCCGGGTGAACTCGATTATCCACCAAATAATGAGTTCAACCGGACTTTTCCTGAGTTTGAGTCTTTTTAGTTGTCCAATCCTGCAAAAGCTTCTCGGTTGCTTCCAAATCTATCAAAACCACTCTCCTAAAGTAGTATGTTGCTAATCACACGTAAGATCATGTTAAAGTTTATTCTTTTGGTAGTTTGTATTGACTTTTTTTAACGGTTTAGATTAAATCGTTTGAGATCAATGGCTGTTATTAATCTCATCAACACTATATATAGCGTAGTTAGCTCTCAGTTTTACACACAGTTCTCGATCAACTTGTAAAGTGAAATATAACTTTCATTCCGTAGGGTTATATTTACAAGTAGAGGGTTTCTTGTTAAGTTAAACACTAATTAACACCGATCCTACAAGTGGTATCAGAGCTTTGGCTCCCACTTTGAGGACTTCTAGTGCTTCAAATTCGCTACTCTACTTATTTACTTTACAAGCTTTCTTGTTTTTATCTTTCAAAAGTTTTTCAAAATGAATGAACTCAGTTTGGGATCTTCAAACAGTAGTGCTAACAAACCGCCAATGTTCACTCCTAATGACTTTGGGTACCTGGAAACTCAGGATGGAAGGTTTTGTTAGCATCCTAGATCGCCGTATATGGAAATCCTTGACTAAAGGTCCTTATTCTCCCACAGTTCCATCTGCTGATGACGCTGAAGTCAAGATACCAAAACCTTTAGAAAAATATGTTGAATCTAACTGAGCTGCTCTCGAATTTGACTATAAGGCATATTGGACTCTATAGGCTGCACTTCCCAACTCCATTTTAAGTGGGTTTAAGGGTTACAAAACTGCACATAGCCTGTGGAATGCTTTAAGTGAAATGTATGAAGGAACTAGTGAGGTTAAGGAAAGCAAGAAAGATGTTTTAAAACAGAAATATGAGAACTTTACTTACAAATCTGGTGAATCTATGACCAACCAGTACTTGAGATTTGTTTCCTTACTTGATGAACTGAAAAAAGTAGATGTAAAACTTGATCAGGTCGATGTAAACTGAAAGTTTTTACGTTCTCTGCGTTCTGTGTGGACAGTTTACACTGTAAGCATCAGAGAATGTAAAATTTTGAAAAAGATGAGGCTTAGTGAACTTCATGGCATACTCAGTGTTTGTGAAATGGAATTAAATCTTAAGCAAAACTCATCTTCTCAATTAACTCAGCTGTTTTCAACTGCTTTAGTAACTACTGATTTTCAAAACCAAAGATCTTCAATATCACCTATAGTCAGTTTCCCTGAGACACCAAAGTGTCAAGAGAGTTTTTCAAATTCCTTTGATAACTCTCACAATGCTTATGTAGCAACTGACTCATACCAAGACTTCATTCGTGAAGACTTAGAATGTATAGGTGCTGATGACTTAGAAGAAATGGATATTTTGACCCAACTTGCTATGGCGTCTGTTAGAGCCCAAAGATTCTACAAAATAACTAGTAGAAACTACAAAGGAGAAAAAGTTGCTCACATTGGCCTAGACAAAAGCAAGGTGAAATGCTATAACTGTCACCAACTTGGTCACTTTGCAAGAGAGTGCCCACAACCAAGAAAGAAAGGACAAAATCAAGGTCAAACTTAAATGAAGAATCATGGTGGAAATAACCACAACAATTCAAGCAACAACTCTGCTCATAGTTCAGGACAACAACCCACCCAACCAAAACCAGCCGGAAGTCAAAACCATCAGAATGTGGTTGCTGTTGTGGTAAATCAAACTGAATGTGTCGAATGGGGAGACTTTCTAGCTGAGTTGAAGCCTATCAACCATGCTTTGATGGCCAAACAAGTTTCTCCTTCTGATCAGGTAAATTCAATTCCTGAAAAAGTTCTGAAAAACTTATGCAGCCCTGCCTGCATTGAACAAGTGACAAAGTACAGAAATCACAACACATATCTGATTGATGAAGTTTCAAACCTAAATGAGTTAAAGGAATGCTTTAAGAAAACTGAGTCATCTTACATTACCAAGATTGACAACTTAAATAAAGAATTTGAACAGTTAAAGCAAACCAACTCCATTCTTGAAACACAACTGGATGATTTGTTGTCAAAACTTGAAAAATCAAGAAAAGAAACCAAAGAAGCTAAGGCTGAGGTTTATGTTCTTGAAATAAAACTGAAAGATGCTTTGTTCACCTGTGATAAGTTTCAAACTGCAAATAAGAAGGCTGAGAAACTATGGACGGGAGGGATGTATGGGAAAACTGGTGTTGGCTATAACAGTGTTGAGCCACCAATTGAATACTCACCTGCAATTGAACCAATCAAAGCTTTGACAACAGAATGAAAAATTAGTCTCACTGTTGATGATACTTCATCACAGTCAAGCATTGAAAAATCTGTTGAAACAAAGAAGCCTGAAGTCAATGATGCAAGCACATCTATATTAGTTGACCAATAAAAAATTTTGAAACCATCAATTGGTGTTCCACCCCCAACTATCCATGAATCAAAGGATTCAAAAGTTGAAGGAAAACAACCTGAACAACCAAAGGGAAGTCAAAATCAAAGACTTGGTCAATTAAATTACAAGCAAATTACCAAAAATGAGTCTCCCAGGAAAAATGAGTTTTATGAAGCTAGAAGTCTTGAATGTGTTTTCTGCGGTGAAAAAGGGCACCTTACTGCCATGTGTTTGATCAACACATTGAGTAAAGTCCAACATCTATCAAAACCAAAACTTGCTCAAAAACCAAAAACTGATTTTCAAAGAAAGCTCACAGGTAGAATCTCACCTGTGAAAAGCCAAACCATGAAGTATTTTGGATCTGAGACTAACAGGATTTTGGTTGGAAATGAAAGAAATGGAAGTTTTTATGTTTTAAAGTAAAATCGGTTTCCGGCTGAAGTTCAACCGGAATAAATTTCCGCTCGAACTTTAGTTCAATCGAAAAACCTAAAACAGCCCAGATCGGCTACTGCTCCCAAGCAGAGACCGAAAGTACACTTTGCTGAAGGGGTTGAACTTTTTGAAAGCCAAGGTAGAAGAAATCCCTCAAGAGGAAAGACCACCTCAAGGGAAAGTTCCTCAAAAGGCAAGAAATCTAACGAACTAGAACTCCTTGCTAGTTCAAGTGGAAGTTACTGTGTTCCACTTCAGGTTGAAAACTTTTCTTCAAGGTTTCCACAATCACCTGAAAGAACTAAATTGGTCAATCAAGCTCACTATTCATCTAGTTTAATACTAAAGAAAGTGACCAATAAACAGAGAAAATTCCTGGAATACCGTGAAAGAAAAATCATCGAGAGGAAAGACAGCAAAAGTGAGAGATTCAGTCAAACAAGCACTCCCTATGAGAGCTTGAACCTTGATAATGATGATCTGCTTACTGATGCTCTAGTTGTGAATACTTTAGTAATCAAGGAGTACAAGTCCAACGATGCTTATGGTAGACCCAAGACCACTCAGGCTTGGGTCCCATACATAACTTGATCACATGACAGGGAATAAGCATATACTGTAAAACACAAAAAGAATCAATGGAGGACCAATTGCTTTTGGAAGCACTAAAGGCCATATCCCAGCACAAGGAGATGTGAGCAATGGACTGGTAAGTTTTGATAGAGTCAATTTTGTTGATACATTAAACTTCAATCTTCTCAGTGTCTCACAAATTTGTGACAAGAATTTGAATTTGATGTTTAATGAGAGAGAGATTATAGTTCTTAAACCTGGTGTGAAAATTCCTGATGAGCTAATCATACTTAAAGCACACAGGAGAGATGGACTATATATTTTGGATATGTCAGTTGCTACACCCTCCTGTGGCACTGCTTGCTTAATATACAAAAAGAGAACCAAAATTGTTGAAGAAACCATAAAGTGTCTTTATATGAAAAATCTCTCAAAAATTTGATTCTCAGCCCACCTGGTTATTCGATATTGATGCACTAACCACTGCTTTCAACATAACTGTTGAGGAGCCTGTTAGTTCTCGAGTGCAGGAACAGAATCTTTACAGGTCAGCTGATGAACATTGGAAGAGTAACTTTGATGGAACCACAAAGAAGCCAATCTTCTTCTCTTCAAGTTGAAATAATTCAAATCGACACTGAAGCATTTCCGGTTGAAGTCAAAGCGGAACTCGCTTCTCCGGTTCAAGTTCAACCGGAAAACTCAATTTCAGAAACCGTGGAGAACATTGATTCTGGGTCAAGCGAACCTGAAAATTCAAATGACAGTGCATCTAATGAGCTTAGTTTTAAGCATGTGATCCACAATTCAGAATCCAGTTCTCATGAAGCAGTTGAAGTTTTAGATCCTGTGTCACACTTTGGTAATGTTGAGCTTGAACACCTACTACCTAGGCTCAACATACCATCAATTGGAAGAAGCCATGAGTTCCCTATGCTCCTAGACAGAAAAATCAACAAGAATCATCAATTGGATAATGTTATTGGAGATATGTCAGCACATGTGTTAACAAGAAGTAAATCTGCTGATGCAAATATTTATTTGCATGCTGCATTTCTGTCTCAAGAAGTACCCAAGAAGGTAGCTGATGCCTTGGAAGATAACAGCTGGGTAGAGGCAATGCAAGAAGAGTTATTTCAAATTAAGAAGCAGAAAGTTTGGGAATTGGTAGACCTGCCTGCTGAAGAAGAACCAATTGGTACCAAGTGGGTGTTTAGAAACAAAAAGAATTGACAGGGGCATTGTCATTAAGAACAAAGCAAGACTGGTGGTGCAAGGCTATGTATAGGAAGAAAGCATTGATTATGATAAAGTGTTTGCACCAGTGGCTAGATTGGAAGCAATCATAATTTTTCTAGCATATGCTGCCTTCAAAGACTTCCAAGTATTTCAAATGGATGTCAAAAGTGCCTTCCTGTATGGCCTACTGGAATAAGAAGTGTATTTCAAACAACCTCCTGGCTTTGAGGACCCTCATCATCTAAACAGGGTATGCAAGCTAATCAAAGCCCTGTATGGCCTTAAACAAGCACCTAGAACCTGGTATGAAACTCTTTCATACTATCTTCTAGTGAATGGCTATAGGAGAGGAGCTATTGATAAAACACTTTTTGTCAAAAATGTGTTTAAAGACATGTTGATGGTACAAACTTATGTAGATGATATTATTATTGGTTCATCTAGTACTTTGTTGTGCAAGGAATTTGAACCTTTGATGCAGTCGAAATTTGAAATGAGCTCCATGGGAGAATTAACCTTCTTCTTAGGACTACAAGTGAAGCAAACTACAGCGTGGATCTTTCTGAACCAGTCAAAGTATATCCAAGATATGCTGAAGAGATTTGATATGCTGACATGTTCAAGTGCTAAACCTCCTATCTCCACTTCTCACAATTAACCAATGACTTAAGTGGCAAGCCAGTGGATGTACACATGTACAGAGCAATGATAGGATCACTAATGTATCTCACTACAAATAGACCTGACATCATGTTCAGTGTTTCCTTATGTGCAAGATATAAGTCATCACCAAAGGAGTCCCACATGCTAGCTGTCAAGAGAATTTTCAAGTACTTGAAGGGTCAACCAAAACTGGGTTTATGGTATCCCAAAAATTCTGACCTCTCTTTCAAAGCATTCATCGATAGTGACTATGGAGGCTGTGACATAGACAAGAAATCAACATCAGGCGAATGTCAATTTTTGGGTGAAAGACTTGGTTCGTGGCAGTGCAAGAAGCAAACTTGTGTTTCTACAAAAACTGCTGAGGCTGAATACATTGCTGCCTCAAGTTGCTACAGTCAAGTTCTTTGGATCCAAAATCAGATGCTTGATTATGGAATCACCTTTATGGAAACTCCAATCTTTGCAGACAACAACAGTGCCAACTCCATCGTCAACAATCTAGTCAAGCACTCCAAAACAAAGCACATTGATATAAGGTATCATTTTATTAGAGATTGTGCAGAAAAGAATCTGATTAAATTGTTCAAAGTTCACACTGATCACCAATTGGTTGACCTGTTTACCAAAGCATTCGACGAGGCAAGATTCTTCTACCTCATCACAGCCATTGGGATGATGAACTTTGATTAAGTTAAAGATTTTCACAACCTCAATAAAAGGAAACAAATCTGTGTTTAAGAGTTCGTCTCTTGATACAAAAAGAAAAAGGAAAAGAAAGTCACTTGTGCTAATTAGAATCCATTTCAGTTCATAGTCAGTAACTACTGATAAACTATGAAAAATTAACATAAAGTTTCAAAAATCATGTGTTTTGGTTTTCCGGTTCAACCTGTGAGAAAAGTACTTTTGAAAATTTGCGAAAGAACCTCAACCAGAAAAATATTTTGTATCCTACGTGGAAAATATTTTTTATAACAATTCTTCCAAGCGGAAAAATATTCCGCTTGAAGTTTAAATGAAAGAAATTTGGTTTTTAAAATAAAGGAGAAACTGGGTTCCGCTTGAACTTCCGGGTCAACAAGTTAACTTTTACTTTTCATTAAATTACCTGGAAGGCACATCTTTTTAAGCGGATACACAATAAATTACCCATTAAGTTTTTAACCATTAAATATCCGAGGTTTCAGTATATATCCTTTTGGATAATGACATTCTTTAACGTGTTGTACCGTATAACCCAAAAAGCACACGTCACATCAGTTACTAAACGGTTATGTTAAAACCTCTGTCATCCACGTCACCGATGGAAAAGGTAAAAAACCCTAAATTACAGTCACTTCCCCATTTCTCACAAACCCCACTCCCAAATTTCTCTCAAACCTCTCAATAACGTCCCCAAACTGCAAATTTCTCTCTTGAACTCACTTCAACAATGGGTCCGAAAGCGAGTAAAACTGGCAAAAAGCCGGTCACCGATTCGAAGTTCCCTGTGGAACACAATTTGGTGGCTTACCTTGAAGCACCCAGCAAGACAGATATCTACAACGGCATGATTGCTTTCCTAAAGAAGTCTCACCTTCATCAAGCGCCGACAGTTGAAGCGGTGATCTCTGAAGAAATCATGGAAGAATTCTGGTCTCACGCTAGGGTTGTAGAAGACGACAACGGTGGTGAAGAGATAGTGTCAAATGTTCAGGTCACTGATATGGAAATCAATGAGGCGAAAATTAGGAAAGTGTTAAAGTTAAGGGATGAAGACGGTTACGTGTTTGTAGACTCCAAAGTATACCTGCCACTGTTCAGAGACATAGGGTATGGAGTTTAATTGGATAGCAAGACAATAAAGAAGGGGAAACTTCCATACAATTGGAGGTTCCTGGCCCACACACTTCTGGTTTGCTTAACTCCTAAGAAAGGAGGTTTTGATGAACTTACCGCTGAACAAGCCTCGGCATTTTATGTTGTAGTCAAAGGTCAAAATTTTAATTTCTCTAAACTGATTTTCAAAGGCCTAAAGGCAAACACCACACCAGAATATGTTTATGTCTATCCAAGATTTTTAACTTGCATTCTTAGGGAGGAATACCCTCAAATTATTTTGGGATGTTCAATTTTATATCCAAAACTCCTAAATGAGAAAACTTTTTCCAATTTGGCCTTAAACAATACAGTTTTTCTTGGAAGGGATACTGACCATCCCCTGCCAATTCCAAGGCAGTTTCCTGATGAACCTGCTCAGGCTGAGGTTCAAACGGAAACTATTGCTGCACATGAGCAACCTGCTCAATATGACAGGACTATAAGCCTAATTGTTCTAGATCCCACATCTGTCCCCACTTCCTCTACTATAAAAACTTATCATTCCTAAAAGAGGAAGTCCGCAGCCAAAACAACCACCACTTCCACTTCCTCATCTGAATCCCCTCCCATCATTTTCAAAAGACAGAGAAAAGTGGTCATTAGGTCTCCTCCACCTAATACCACCAACTAATCTGAAGCTTCAAGCCCCGCTAAAGGCAAAAAGCCCAAGCGGAAGCTCACTAAATTGGGATTATCTCTTAGGGACGCTTCTTTTGAGGGGGAGTCATTAGACACGGATGTACTATCCCCATCCGAAAGGTTCTCACCCCTACATCCCCTATCACCCAGAAGTGACAGTGTACCCACTCTTGATCCAAATGAGGGTGTTAATAACTCACCAACCTCATTACATGAGAACATACCGATGGATCAAGACCCTGCTACACTGAGCCCCCACTCTCCACCGGAGGTGAATCTCAGGTGTGATGAACAGATTCATACAGAAAGGGCTGCTGCTGCCCAGGTGTCCTCACTTTTCTCAGGAGTGATGAAGATATTCATACATAAGCATTGTGGGTTAATCGATAAAAATATAGTCCAAAAAAATTATGATTTTATGTAGTTACTTTTGTTGGGTTAATCAAGTTGGTTCATGGGTCAGGGGTCAGTGGGTAAAAAGAATAAATGGTCCAGGGGTAAAGAGTAATTTATCCTTCTAATTGGACGTGAGATTTTTTAAAGTCTTTTTCTTCAAGTTTAAGTTATTTGATTTACTTACCTGTTTATTTATTATATGGTTTAAAGTAGTGGTCAAATCATGGCCGGTTCTTTAGCTTAGATATAGGAGTTTGTGGTTTTTTTAATTGTTCCCCGTTCTTAATATGTAAGGATATAAAAGCCATAAGTTTATTGAATAATAAATATATTTTCCGTGTAAGTCACAAAGAATTTTCAAATTATGTTATCTTAGTATCATAT
>JBCNJP010000064.1:79906-103984 GCA_039602395.1 Deinandra increscens subsp. villosa | reverse complement strand
ACCCCCAAATCAACCACTAACGGATTTTACACCGTTAAGGGGTGCGAGCAAACCAGGACCACAACCATTAGTTACAAATACTAAACGAATCAGAGTAAAGTCCGAACATTAATAATAAAAACAGTTTAACAGTACGCAGCGGAAAACATTATCTTTAGCACTAACCACGTGCTTTACATAAACATTGTTTTAAATTCCCAAGTTTAGTTTAAATAAAAATAAACATCTTCTTGTGCCATGTCAACCTGCTCCGGATACTCTTCAGCGATCTGCAAAAAATTAAACCACGCAAGTGTCAACCTAACGGTTGGTGAGTTCACAGTGGGCATGTCACGCATTGGCCCGGTCTCATAATCATAATCGAGTCAACATATACTTATGAAATATTCATTTGTGAAAAGCAATGCTTAGTGATATCCAAAATCATATTATTGTGGTTTAGTAAAAGTATTGTCCGTAACCTACGTTATCAGGTATGTACTAGTTTTGTATAGTTAAAGTGCTCAACCGATATCGCGGGTAGCTAATCCGTTGTTCCATGCACTAAGGAAGTTTGTACCAAAGCTGACCATAAATTATTGTAGTGGCCGTGCCATCAGGTTCTGCGGACCTACGTCATCGCGGATTTGCCTCCCCGTGTCCTCTCGGGATCACGGTCAGATAGGCTGATATTGTACCTCCGTGCACTCCCCGTGCCACGGGGCGGAGTTTGTCAAACTCCAGTAGATCTACCCAACATCCCCTCGCTTTACAATTAATGGTACAATTTAGTTGAGGACTTTTAAGTTTCAAGGCATCCTTAGAAATCATGTGATATCATGTGGTTTAGACTTTAACCTACGCTAGCCATATTAAAAAGGTTTACCGGATTCTCATGAATCTCAAAAGTGTTTTCAGTTTCGTTTCAGAAATAGTTGTTTAAGTAATTCACAAGTGCTTCCCATAAAGCACTTCAAGTTCATCAAGTGGGTGCCGAGCACTCCAAGTTTTCAAGTTCATCAGGGAGGTGCATAGCACTCTCGAGGTTGTCAGCATTGTTTTTCATTTAGTTATTCGGTGTGACCCAAACGGGTTCACGGTAATCGGGTTAGTGACACTCACCTTGGGTTGCACTGCTACACTTGCTAAAAATCCAAGTTTGCTTAACGAAGACCTATGAACACGTTTAGGTCTTAAGCATTAGTTTAGTGTCTAATCTTTACTTAACGTCACTATGGCCCATAACATAGCACGTTGGAACTATGACTCGACATACCGACACACGACACCGATGGTTAATCATAAACAAGGGTTCATATACATCAGAAATCAAAGCATGTATCATCATAGCATAATCATGTAAGTCGTGGCATAACATTCAAGCAAATTGCACAAGTTTGGATTCTGGTCTCAGTTTCGCTAGCAGTTTCGCTAGTCAGTTTCGCTGTGTGCACGGGCAGCACTTTCGCTAGGCAATACCCGATGACACAGTTTCGCTAGGCTAGTTTCGCTCGAACTGTTGGCACAGTTTCGCTAGTCTAGTTTCGCCCGAAACTGGTTTGAACTTTCGTTCAGGGAATTTCGCTCGGTAGATTCGCTCGAGCAGGTCTGTGGGTTTACCCGGCGACACTGCAGTTTCGCTGCATAGTGTCGCTGGTTGAAGATTCACATAATTTCGCTGGACAATTTCGCCCAGAGAACACAGTAGTTTCGCTAGTCGCGAAAAACACGTAAATCAGCCTAAAAATCAATCTAACAGCTTCCATATTACATGCAATTCATTATCTAGCATACATAACCATTTACCAACATCACAGAAGTCATTTTAACACCTTTAGCATGCATTTTCATCATCAAATCACCAAAAACACATTTTAACCTAAAATGACCTAATCTAGCATAAACTTCAACATGGATGGATTTCACACGTAAAGTTACTGACTTTATAACAGATCTAGCAATCCTAAGCAACATATCAGAAGATCAAGTCATTCCATGGAGGTTTGGTCATGCTTTTTAAGTAAAATACATAGAAAACATAAAAATGGTGGTTTTGGGACTCACGGTTCGATCTCCAAGCTTGATGGATGATGGTTCGGGGCTGAGATCTCGATGGCTCGGTGTGAATCTCGACTGACCATATTTCCAGGAGAAAGATGGAGTGTGTGTGTGTTTTTGTGTAAAGGAGGCAAATGGAGAAACTAGGGTTTATTAAGATATTATATATCAGGGGCTAGTTTCGCTGGCAGTTTCGCTAGCCAGGCGAAACTGGCTCTGATCACGAGTGAGCCAATAGACTGCCGGGCGACACTATAGTTTCGCCCGGTAGTTTCGCTGGTTACCAAAAGTGGTCAATTTCACATTCTAAGCAAGATAAACACGATTCATAAATTGTCATGCTATTCACAATACTAAATCATGTATTTAAATCACATTGCACATAATGACAATAAATAGTTAAACACATAACACATATGGACGGTTTCGGTGATCAACCAAAGGACGTGGACGTATTCGGCCTAGTTAAGCATTAGTTACTAAGTTAACACTTATAACGTAACTAACGGAATTGTCTAACGGAAGTAAACCTTGAAATTCTCGGATGTCACATGTTCCGTTTATGGTCACTTTGCTCGAGAATGTCCAAGTTCTGCAGAAAGTAAATTGAAGTCTGGTCAACATGCACATTTAGTTTTTCATCCTTCAGATAAAGCTGAAAAGGTCGATCAGAAAGCTGCTACTCTTGCTCATGATTGGACTAATACATTTATGCATCCAGATGGATTTGCCTGGAATGCAGATTGAGATATTAAAAAGAATCATACTCCAATCTCAATTGCTTTAACCGTTCAACATGCTGATGATGAAAGTTTTTTAACAGAATCTGATACTTCTTCAAGTATGTCTTTGGTTCAAGAAGAATTATCTAAGTCTTCTGAAAATTCAAAAGATGATGACTTTAAATGTTATAACTGTGAGAAGTTGCTCAAGAAAATTACAAGGTTTGAACAAGATTGTCAGATTTCAACTGAAGAAATTGTGGTGTTAAAGAAAGAGTTGGAAGATTTTCAAAAGAAATATTATGCGTTAGTTCATATTCATGAAGATGTTTTGCAGGAAAAGGCTCAATTGGCTGAAGAGTGTGAAAAAGCCAAAGCTGAAGCGTTAGACGCAGCTCAAGATTTTGAGAATCTGTTTGAGAAGAGTTATCCGGTTCAGCAAAAATATGAAGAGGCTACTGCTCTTATAGTAACAACTGCTGTTACCGTTGAGAAGCTTTTAAACAAGATCTCTATGCTTCAAGATGAAAATGTTCTATACAGAGACAAGAATGAAGTGTTAACAAAAGATGTTGAGATCTACAAGCAAAAGAGAGAAAATGTGCTTGAAGAATTATATGCTGAATATGAGATCCGGAAGTTACAAACTTACGAATATGATGATCTCAATGCAAAATTCATCAAGTCACAACAAGAGGTGTTTGAAGGTCAACAGAAGATTAATGATTTAAAATTGGAGATTTTGGAGTTGAAAAGGCAAGTGAAGAACTGCAATTTGTCACCAACATTGCTTAACTTCTCATACAAGCAGGATCAGAGTTCGGAAAGTTCCAAGAAGGATGATGTTCACTTGGTTCCTCAACCAGTGGATTTAATTGAAGTTACTGCTGATCAGATTGATCCAAAAGATGACTTGCATGATTATTCCAAGTTTGCCACTCCATCCAAGAAGAACAAGTCGAAGTCTAAAAAGAAGGAGAAACTTTTGGGTGAAGCTCCAAAATTTGTTTCAAAGTCTGTATTGTTGGAACATGAAAAAGTTTTTGATAAGGTTGTTTCCAGTTCTTCATCTGCAACCGAAGAAGAGAAAGTTTTGATTGAAAAGAACAAGTTGAAGGATGTCAAGGCTAAATTCACTAGTGAAGCTAAGTCAAGAGAAGCTTCATGTTCTTCTTCAAGTTCTTCCAAGGTTTCAGGTTCCAAGCACAAAGGTTTAGGTTTTGTTATAAAGGAAGTTCCGGCTGTTGCAAAGAAACCAGTGAAAGCTGACAAGGCTGTTAATGCTAAAGTTGCAAAGAAATAACCATCTCCGAAGGAATTTACTTTTTTTCTGGAAGATCATCATCTTCAAGGAGTCCATCTCCTAGGTATGATTCTTCTGATGGTTTCTTTGATAACTTTCATTCTGAACATTCATCTGATTCTAAAAAATCAAACCCTTTTTCAAACAATTTTAGAGAAAGACTTTGTTATGTATGTCGTCAACCAGGACATCTAGCTGCTGATTGTCCGACGACTGCATATATCCACAAAACTGCATAATATGTGGATCACAAAGGTCAAATTTTTGATGAACCATGGTCCCAAAAGCTTAAGTCAACTCGTAAATCGTCTTGGTCTAAATCGAGTACGTCGGTTGAATCTGATTCAGGTTCTGATCAAAAATTAAAACTTTTACAAATTTTGAAACCAAAAGTTGTTTCCAAGGCCAACAAGGACTTTGTGGAAGACACCGGGCGACCCGACGCTGTTGATTCGGGTCGATCCCAACGCAGCTAATGTTTTATTTGGTGTCCAACAGGTGTTTCTGGAAGACCTTTCGGTGATTGGAAAATTGCTGATTGTGAAATATCTGTTTTAATTAAATTGGATTTCAAAATCAATTTTGTTTTTCAAAAGGCTAAACTGCTCGTATTCTAGTATTCAAATTTGAACTCAAGACCCCGAGAAACACTGATTTCCGACTAGTAGAACAAACCTAATGCTCTGATACCACTTGAAAGTGCGTGAGCGTACGGATCTTCTACTTAGTCGTAATGAAATCAATGAAATATGAGATGAAACACAAAGAGTAAATACAAATGAGCTTTGTATTAACCACAGAGATCACAGAGTACACAGAGAATATATGACGCGGAAGCTTAGCCTGTTCTCCCTACTGAATACAATACATGAAACACATATTTATAGAGTTGATATACGACCGGCCGAACCTCAAGTTCGGCCACACGTTCGGCCGTGTCCGAACTCCAGGTTCGGCCTGAGTTCGGACCTCAGCATCCTTGTGTGAATCCGTCTTGTATTCGATACTTCACATGACGATCAAGAACCATGTATCAACAAACTCCCCCTCGGCATGTGCAGTGTCATCTTCTCTATTCAAACTTGTATCTTGTATCTTCAATCAAACTCTTCCTCGATCTTGACGATGAGTTCAATCTTGAATACATGATATTGCATCGTGTGTAATCTCTTTATCAACAAACTTCAGAAGACTTGAAGTTGTGATATTCTCTTCCCACTTAGAAACCTGCCAACATAAATAATCTTGGTGCAAAATGTCTCTTCGAGACTCCAAGATATTTTGATTTTGAAAATGACTTCGTAATTCGTGTTGATCAATCAAAAACAAATAAGAAACAAAATTTTTTTGACTTTTAGAAACTTTATATCAAAAAACACCTAAAATCTTTTTGGTATTTTCTGATAAGAAAAGTAAAACAATACCGAATTAGACACTATTTTTGTCTTTTGTGAGAAAGATCACAACTTGGGATCATATTAATCATAATATGCTGAACTACATTTTAATTTCAATTATTGAAGCACATAAGCCATGCCGATTGCAAATATAATTTGTCCAACTTTAAACTCTGGCACAATCATACTCATAACATCTGGATATGTTAAGGTATTGATTAAATTTGCATTGACCAGTGTACCCCACACTATCAGACATACTCAGATATGCTTTTGCTTATCACATTTGGTGATCTCATTTGTGATTTTAATCACACAATGAGTGTAACCATGATTTAGTCAACTGTGTTCCATGCAAAAAGAAATAAGAACGTTAAATCGTCTACCTTAAGGTCGATCTTTCGATACGCAGATAAGGCCTCGGATTTAACAAAATAAGAAAATAAAACAAGTTGAAATTGTATAACTCAACAACAATCAGGTCGGTACTCCCGTACACGCAGAGAAAGTCCGATGAGTTATACGAAACACCAAAGAAAATAAAGCAGAACGTCAAACGAACAAGGATCAGGTCGGTCTTTGGACACGCAGAGAAAGTGCGATCGTTTGACAAAATAAAGAAAATCAAACAAGTTTAAATCTTTGCAAAATGAACACATGTATACACAGTGACTTCTCATTTTATTTTTCACATATCTTTTTCTTGATATATCATGAGATATGCATCAAGATGTTATCCACTAGGTCAAGCATCAGATTTAGTGTATATCACATTTGTATACTTTCTGATTTGCCGAGCCTACCTTACACATCGATCAAATAGTCTTATGGCCTTTTCATTTACTTTATCCATGAGTCACACACTGTCAGCCAATGTACCATCATTTCCCAATCATGTCGGATACAATTTCTCATTTTTCAATGTTTTTGGCTTTTTGCATTTTTCAATCTTTTTGTCTTTTCCAAATTTCTCCCCCTAAAAATGACAACTCTATTTATAGATTTTTCATAAGCTTCATATCTCCCCTTTCGTTACTTTTTCCTTTTATATTTTTTCTAACTTACTGGTTTTTCTTATGTAGTTATGGATCTATCAGATGCACTCTTGGTGAAGGATTTTAGCCAAATTCAATTCAGCAAAACCAACATTGAAACTGGCACTTCCTCTTCAGCAGATCCCACTATGACTGATACTAATGCTACCACGGATGTGACTGACACCACCCCTGTTGAAGCCTCCTCTCCTCAAAAGGTATCTCAACCTCCGTCTCCTCTGATCCAAAAGAGGAAGAAAATATGTGCTAAACCGAACAAACATGCCCCATCGATGGATGAAGAAGGAAATGATGCTGTTCCCAAAAAACTAGAAAGTCACCGGTCACACGCTCTACAGCTATGTCTTCTCCCGCCATTGAAACTTTTTCTGAAAACTTTGATAATGAAACCACTGAAAGAACACCATATCCAGTATCTGATGATGGAAACACCCTTATCATGTCTCCACCTAGCCTAGCCCACTTGATCAGTTCCACAGTTGCAGAATTTATCCAGTCACTTTGTCCTACCATTGATCTGACAAGCACACCATCTCCTACAGTTTTACCTTCTGAAGGTAACACCACCACATTTGCTACTCAAACAATGGTACCATCTTCTGTCATTACCACTACCCCTGACAACTCAACTCTATCCAAGTGGCACTTCAAACTTTACCAAATCTGCCTTTCCCAGCTTTTAAGACTCAATGTGGATTCGAAACGAAGCACACATAATGGCAGCCCGTAACAAATCCACAATTGGTTTAGATGAACTGTTTATTCCAACATGGAATATTACCAACCGTGACAGCATTTACGATCCTGTATGTGCCAAGGATTTTTTCCTGAAAGCGATAGGTCCGGGAGATATTAGGCGATCAGAGGAAATTCCGATTCCTGAATTTGCAGCTCATATTGTATCAGCTTATGCAAGCAACAATGTCATAATCCCCGAGCTATACAACAGGTGGATAAAAGCAGAATCTCAATTGCAAACTCTGAATGCAAAACTTGTCGCAGTTTCCCAGTCGGATATGTTGGAGAAAAACCAGGTGCTTCAGAAAGAGAACCAAGAACTGACCCGATCCTTCTCTGCTGTTTCTGCTCGTTTATCGGACGTGGAAAAATCTTTGAGTCATTCCAGAACCATGGTAGAAAGTCTTGAGAAACAAAAACAGGATCAATTTTCTGAGTATTCATCAGAATTGAAGAAAAGAGATGACAAGCTTGAAGACATGGCCCTTCAACTTCAGCAATCAAAGACTGGTATCGCATATTCACATTTTCCTTTCTTCTAATATTACTCTTTTTCTTTGTTTTTATGGATTTTATATTCCTTTCAGAACATGATACTGTCACATCCATGCTTGATGCTGAAACACAGAAGTTGAAGGAACTCAAAAGAGTTTTTGCAGAAGAGAAGAAATGGTTGGTTGGTGAAGGTATCCCTCAAGTGGCAGATAGGATCATCAAAGGCCCAACTTTAAAGACAGCCATTGCTGCAGCGATCAACGCTATGAACGCATATGGGTACAATGAAGGAGTGAGGTCAGGGTTATTCCATGCAGCCACAAACCCACAAATTTCTACAGAAGCCTGCCAAGGTTTTGATCCTAATGCCGGCAAGAAACTTCATGAAGCCAACGTTTCATTTCAGAAATTGCCATTTCCCTTTGTTGAAGCTTGCAAGACCCTTTATGATGCCCCGCTGGATGTGATCAAGGAAACTTTGGCAACTGACTCAACCAACCTACCTCCAACATGATTCTCCCAGGTAAATCTCTTCATATCAACCTTACCCCTTTTGAACAATGAACAATTTGCTCCACCTGCGAGTGGACTTTCCTTTTGATTGCCCGTATGTGTAGGGCTTTTTTATTTCAAACAACCTTTACTTTTATGCACTTGTCGTGACATACGATATGCTTTTTATTTTGGAATGGAATGTCATGACTTTATTATGTCATTATGCTAATTATATTTTGCATTTGCTTGTTCGCATGTGTACAAATTACGTTATCAACTTAAGTGGTCACATGCGTCCATGTTAACACATTAGGTTCCCTAACTATAATTATACACATGTATCTGAACTTAGCAATTAGTAATGCATAATTACTTTTTCGATCTCATGGACCACTTACGGTGTCACAAGAGTAACATTAGCCTCTTTCGTGATTTTTCCCAGAATTTGTTGGATAGCGCATAACTACCTCTTATGACCCCATAGGTCGCATCTTTACAAGGATGCTTTTTATTGATCAATTTGATTTCGCATCTATTTTTAGATACACGGTAGCCAACCATACTTTAGTCCTTTGGACTTAAGTTTATTATATGCAAACTCAGCATATTACTTACTATTTTTTTTAAAACAACAATTGCCCATAGCAACGAAACTTTTATACTAATATAGGAACATATCCGTTTCCACATCTTTTTTGTTTACAACCTTCTTTTCAAGGAAAAATTACAAATAATATCTTTTCAAATGTACTCCATTCCACGGTCTTTCTAGCACATTTCTGTTTCCATCCTCCAACAAATAAGACCCTTTGCCTAAAACTTCTGCTATTTTGTATGGACCTTCCCACTGTGCAGCTAACTTTCCTTTTGGTTCAATTCTACTATCATCATTGTTGCGCAGAACCAGATCTCCTTCTTTAAATTGGTAAAGTTTGACATGGGCATTATAATATCTTTCCATTTCCGACTTATACTTACTTTCTCTTATGGATGCCATCTCTCTCCTTTCCTCCAATAAATCTAAATTTACTCTTAACTGCTGGTCATTATCTATAACCTCCATCATCCGTTCAGTAGGCAACCCCACTTCCGCTGGGATGACGGCCTCAGTCCCATATGTCAAACTGAATGGAGTTTCTCCGTTGCTTGTTTTGGGCATGGTTCTGTGTGCCCATAACACATGCGATAACTCGTCCACCCAGCCATCTCCAGCTTTTTCCAAACGTACCTTAATTCCTTCAACCAAGCTCCTATTAACTCTTTCAACCTGCCCATTGGCCTGCGGATATGCCACAGACGCAAAAACTTGTACTATTCCCAACTCCTCACACCAGCTCTGAAAGGGATCATCCGCAAATTGCTTTCCATTATCCGAGACAATGTATAAGGGTAAACCAAATCGACAAATAATAAACTCCCATACAAATTTTTTCACATGCTGCCCCGTAATGCTCGCAACTGCCTTTGCCTCTGCCCACTTTGTAAAGTAATCAACAGCTACAATAAGAAATTTGACCCGTCCCGCTGCTTCCGGAAACGAGCCTACAATGTCTATTCCCCACTTCTGAAAGGGCCATGCTGTTGAGACAGGAACAAGCTCATGTTTGGCTTTTAAACTTACTGGAGCATGTCTCTGGCAACTGTCACACTTTCGAAGTTCTTCTGTAACGAATTTATGCATACCAGGCCAATAATATCCAAGTACTACCAATTTGTTGACAATCATGCGAGGACCCATGTGATTCCCACAAATCCCACTATGCACCTCCTGTACCACCCTTCTTGCCTCTTCTTTAGTTAAACACCTTAAAAGCGGCCCAAGATACGTTTTTCGATACAAGATCCCATTCTGCAACTGATATTGTAAAGCATTTACACGAATCTTCCTTGCTTCTTCCCTTTCTTCCGGCAAATATCCTTCTTCCAAATATTTCCAAATTGGCCAAAACCAAACTTCTTCATTAATAGACACAGCCACCACTTGTTTAACCAAAACCGACGGTTCTTCCAAGACTTCTACTCTTATCTCTTTAGCCAAATGCTGGAATGAAGTGGGTGCGAGCTTACTAAGTACATCTGCTTTCTTGTTCTTTCCCCTTGATATATGTTCCACCTCGCATGTTACAAAAGTACGCATCAATTCTTTCACTTGCGATAAATAAAGAGCCATCATGGCACTTTTTGCCTCATAAGAGCCATCTGTAGCACCCATCCTCTTGGCTAACCTTAAACCTGTCACTCAAATATACAACTTTATCTTTAGCTTACTCCATCCTTTTCCTTTTTGACATATCTCTATTTTTTATACATACTTTATTTTTAGAAGAAACCATTTAGTTAAGTAAAAAGATAAACCTGCCAACAACGCCTCATATTCCGCCTCATTATTAGATACATTAAAATCGAATTTAAGCGCATATGTCAACTCATCCCCATCCGGACTTATTAACAATAGTCCTGTTAAACACATGAATTATGCCTTACTTTATGAAGCAAAAATTATATGACTAATTTATAAAACATTTAAAAAATTCACTTGCAAACCTGCTCCGGCACCGTCATCACCTAAAGAACCATCAGTATACAACTTCCACGCAACAAAACTATTATTTTTATCACAGCCGTTACCACTTCCAATGGGCATTTCAGCCAAAAAATCCGCAATAACTTGCCCTTTCACGGTTGTTCTTGGTTTAAACTGAATATCATATTGCCCTAACTCTACAGCCCATTTTACCATCCGACCTGATACTTCTGGCTTTCGTAACACTTGATTTATAGAAGATGTAGTGAGCACTCGATTATATGAGCCTGAAAATAATGTCTCAAACGCCTTGCTAATATCACAAGAGCATATACCAACTTTTCCATGAGAGGATATCGTATTTCATAATCTTTCAAAACTCGACTTACATAATAGATGGGCATTTGCTTTTGCCCCCTTTCTGTCATCAAAACGGAACTGACTGTCCCTTCCAAAACCGCCAAATACATTCGTAAAACCTCTCCCACTATTGGTGCAGTCAAAGTCGGTAATGAAACCAAGAATTGCTTCAATTGTTTGAATGCCTCTTCTGCCTCAACAGTCTAACAAAAATCAGATTTCCCAATACTTGATTTCAACACCTGCATAAAAGGAAGTGACATTTCCGCAACCTTTGACACAAATCTTTGCAAAGCAATCAACCTACCATTCAATATCTGCACATCCTTTACTGTCGATGGTGACCCCATTTGCAGGATTGCATCTACCTTTTCTGGACAAGCTTTGATTCCTTCATCATTTATTATCATACCTAGAAACTTCCCAGCACTCATCCCAAATGAACACTTCTTCGGGTTCAGTTGCATATTAATTTCTTTCAATTTACTAGCACCGGGTTCGACTTCCCAGCACTCATCCCAAATGAACACATCCTCCAAGAACCATCTGGATTTTTTACTAGCACCGGGTTCGACACCCATTCTGTATACTGAATTTCCCTCAGAATTCCAGCTTCTACTAGCTTTTGTACTTCCTCATTTACCACAACCGCTCTCTCATTATCCATACCCCTCTATCTCTACTGTACCGGCTTACTTCCAGGATATAATGCCAATATATGTTCTGATAATGACCTCGACACCCCAATCATATCCGACGGTTCCCAAGCAAACACATCGACATTTTTCTTTAACAGAGCGTATAATTTTCCTCTCGCTTTTAACGACAAACCTTCCCCAATCTGCAATTTCTGATCCGGGAACTTTTTATTAATCATCCATTTATCACCTTCCCATTCTTTTGCTTTATCCAAATTCGAATGCTCCTGTATATTCACGTCACACACTTGCAAACTCGGTTCAGATGACAAAGTAGCAATCCCTACCAGTGTTGGAAATCTTATCATTCCGTGCATTACTGAGATAACTGCTCCCAACCTTCTCAGAAATGGTCTCCCCAAAATAATATAATGTACCGATGATGCTGCAACAACTAAAAATGACACATCCAAGTTACGCATCCGTAACCCACTCCCTATTACCATTGGTAAAGTAACTTCCCCGATAGGTCTTACTACTTCTCCTACAAAACCAATTAAAGGAACCGACGTTGGACGCAACTGTGAACATATGCTGGACCCCATCTGTTTAAAACATTGCTCATACATGATCTCTGTTGCACTTCCACAATCAATATGTATTCTCTTAACCATGAATCCACCTATTTTCGCAGATATAACAACCGGTTCCTCAATAGCCATTTGTACCAAAATTGGCGGAAACGTTATTTCTTTATACTTCCAATCAACTTGGCTATTACTTTTACTTCAAACATTCCTATGTTGATCAATTAAACGCAACTGCACCATATTAATTACAGGTGCATCTCCCTGCACATTGTTCCGAATCACCTTTACCAAATGCGCCAACTTTCCTGACTTCACTGCCTTATCAAGCTCTCTCTTCAGAGTCCAACAGGTGTCAGTGGTATGACCCTGTCCTTATGATACTCACAATATTTGTCCAAATTTCTTGTAGGAGCATTTCACATTATAGGTGGTGCAGGTAAATCTACTTTCTCCGTTGCCAAAATTTGAGTTGGCGATTTAACCAATTCTACAAATCTTGCTCCTCTATAATCAACACTCGCATTCCTCGATGATCCCCTAAAATTTTTACTTTTAGGAACAAAACCCCTTACCCATTTATTTTTCGGAACCGATCTAACACCTCTAACAAGACCAGCATTACCCCGGCCAAAAGATCCTGAGCCTGATCGCATCTGACCACTCCTAGCATCATTCCCAGTCAAATAGGCACATGCATTTTTCCCTCGAACAAATTCCCTTGCTTTATCCATCAATACATCCATCGTTCTTGGAAGATTTTCATGCAACTTCTCAACTAACTGGGCATATTTCACCCCATGACAGAAACCCGAAATCCGCAACTGATCTCCAGCTCCTTCAACCCCCATACTTTCTTTGTTAAACCGCGTAATAAAATCCTCAATGGATTCATTATCTTGCCTTCTAATATTATGCACCTCGGTTGGATCTTTCATAAACCGCTTCTGCTGACTAAACTGCCGAAGAAACTTGTTCTTTAGGTCCTCAAAACTATCAATTTGCCCTGCCGGTAATGAATCGAATCATACTCGTGCCACACCAGTAAAAGTTTGTACAAACATATGACACCAAATTTCTTCAGACCATTGTTCTAAACGAGCAGCAGAATAAAATTCAAATATGTGATCATCCGGATCAGCCAGCCCAGAATACTTCCTCACTACTGTTAGCAATTTCAACTTCTTCGGAAAAGTAGCTTCGGATATCCATAACGAAAATTTGGAATGTGACTTCATTTATTGAGGCATGTATGGTACTATTATATCTTTCACCGTATAACTTTTCTCAACATTACGCTTTTCTGGAACGCGATTGTCCTTATCACAATCATATTCCTTTTGACTTCCTTGATTGGTCCAATATTGCAACAACTCCTCATCACGCTGTTGATCATGCCTTTTTCCTTCATTTTCCTTGTTTTGCTGCTCATCCTCCTTCATCTGCCGCCTCTTCAACTGTACCAGTAAACTTTTATTTCTGATCAAAAAATCGACATCGAGCTTGTCCAACTCATTGTATTCTGAGACACGCAGGTCTTTACTATGGGTGCCATGATTTACCAAAACAAACCGCTTCAGTGAATCAAAATCACTACCATCGTCCTCCTGTGTCTGCTTACTAGATGACTTTAGATCTGTAAATGTTTTAGAATTCGGTGTGACAACATTCTGTTCCTTTTGTAACATCGCCAGCTGCTTTGATTTCGACGAAGAGGATAAATCCACAAACACTCCTAGTGTAGACAGATTCTCCTCTTTATTCTTCTCCCCCGACGAAGAATTGACAACGATTTCCTCAAATCATCAAACGATTCCATCACTCAATGTTCGTGTCAACTATTGGATGGCGCCACTGAAAAAGCAAGTAATCACCGGATTCGATAGATCGCTAAATCAGGATTAAGAGTAATAGAAAAGCTATAATGATTGAGGTAAGAGAAGTAATTTTATTGATGTTTGTAGAGAAATGTTATACAGATGCATGTGTAAAATATGAGATTTTACAAGTGAATCTGAAGTCCCTAAACTACATCTCTCGCCGGGTATTTATAGGCCTCGCTCGTGACTCCTTAGACCGCATCTGCTCAATCGCATCTGTCTAAGGCCTGCACAAACACTTCCGACGATCATCATATCCGGAGGACTTGGAAGTGAACGATCGGATCCGATGCATCGTTTACTTCATCGCCTATCAAGTTTAATGCAAATGCTTGTTTCCTTTGCCTATAAAGATCAGTATAAATATTTGTTTGGATGATTGTGTACATGTATATACATATGCACATGTTATAGCAAATAGTAAGCCTCCTTTTCCAAGAAGAGTATTTGTGCTGAATAATTAAAAGCCTCCTTTTTTAATGAAGCACACATGCGACAGAATTCATTTTCTCCAATATGGTTCATGAGTCATTTGCGAGTTCATCAAAAAAGGTCACGTGATGACTTTCTGATGCAGCATCGCTGTTATTTCCTTATTTATAAGGGATAACCCAATATAAATAAGTGAGTTTATCTTGTCCCTAACTATCTCGCTAATGACAAAGGAGTGCATGTTAGGATGAGGTGATCAGGCGGACACCTTGTTAACACAACAATTGTTAACAGAAGCCCGAAAGAGAGGTGGCCAACTTAATTGGGAGGGGCATGTTTTAACTAGGCCCAATTAAGCTCTCCAAGGGTCGCAAGTGCTGCAAAATAACTTATGTTATGATGGTAGACTTGTGGGTTAATCATTCAAGAAATGGTTCAACCAAGCCTTACCAAAGACTGTAAGGACTTTTTTATTCCGCAAAGAATTGATTTGCATTAAAATAAAATAATCTTAACTTTTAAAGTAGTATTGACATAATGTTGTTAAAATCCTTTGAAGGTGGACGCATCTGATAGGAGGGAAACACATGTGTCAAATCTCTTTAAAGTTTTGTTCATTTTATTAAGATCCTATCAAAAAGTACTTGTGAAGGAGAACTCAAGAAGTTTCTCAAAAAAGGCGACATCATAAAGAACCCCATATGACAAGGGTAATACATATCCATTTTGCAACTGCAATTGTAGAAATAATACACTTCAATTGCAAATGATTTGTCCTGAACATGTCAGTATGACTTATTCTACATGAACCATGAGGAAATAAATAAAAAGGCATGGAAACGAAAGAAAAAAAAAGTTAAGCAAACATTCATAATATTCATAGCACATCCACATATCCAAAACTGCAACACTTGCAGTTCTGACCCAGATTCAAAGTTGCGAATATTCAAGCACCATCACCAACCAAAAGAAAAAGTAAATTGTTAATGCCACATCATAAGTGGACTTTGGAGAGGAATTGTTCATAGTTATTTAAGATGATTTCAAAAAAGGTTACTTACCAGCCTGTTCAGGAGCATCTAACCTAGAAGCAGAAGGAGCATCTGACTTTTGAACTGAAGCAGTTCCCTTCGGAAGTGGAGTTGGCTTCAACATTTCTTTAATTTACTCTGTGTCAGACAAACTCAGCTTCGATATTTGATCAATTATGCCAAATGTCATAGTCTTTAAAGAGGTCAGGCTGGCTAGAAGCTTCTCTCCATCTTTCTTGTCAAATTCCTTAAAAGTAAGGAAGTTGGCTTCTCCTTTCACCGCATGTGCCAGACAGCATTTGATGCCTTCATTAAAGCCAACAGCATTGGCAGCTGAGTTTACTCTCAAGGCCACTGGAATTATTTCTGAATGAACCTTCTTCGCAACCATGTCAAGGCATTCTGCAATCGGCCACTTGCTTTTTTTATTTAAAGAAGCATTCTCAGCTTTCATCGGTTCACGCTCCTCAGCCATAGCTCTCATAGTTTCTTCTAATTTTTTCACTTCCGACTTTGCAATCTCGGATTCTGAAAAATTAGAAATGTAAGTTTAATAACATGATGGAAAATGCAAGTGAAAGGACAAAGTAAAGAATACAAGTCATACCTCTTTTTGCAGCTTCGACCTGGGCATCATGATGAGAGGTTTCTTCCAACAGTTGGGCTATTTGGTCTTCAAGATTCTTCTTCTGCTCTAGGAATTGAGCCTTTGCCGCCAATTCGTTGCCTTGAGCCAACTTGAAATCTCTTTTCGCTTCTTGCTCAAGTGCTACCAACTTCCGATTCCTTGTTGTCAATAGCTCAACCTTGTTGTTCAAATCATTAATCTTTGTCTGATCACCAACGGAACTGGAACTTGCTCTAAGTGCTAACAGCTTCTTGTTTAATTCCTCAATCTTTGCTTCTGCAATAATCCATCTCCCACACACATCCGCCACCAAACTTTGTTGCTTTGCTTGGGCTAGCATCAGTTCTTCAGATAGATCTTCATTAGAAATTTGTTGCATACTGGAGATGTCAATTGGTGTGCTTCCCAGCAATGTGAGCTTCCTTGTAGTAGGAGTTTCCATGCATATATCATCATTCTTCACATCCCATTAGGGAATAAAGATTGCACTAGCACTTGTAGAATCTAAATTCCTTTCTATGTAGCTTCTCAAAGTTACCAAGTCAATTTCATTCTTTAACCAAGAAGAAGTAGGAATAGCAAAGCTTGAGGTACCCCTCTGCGAAGAAAAAGATGTGTGAGCAAGAGTGGCCAAAGTAGTGAATGGGGTAACATCCTTCTGCAAAACATTTGCATCAGAAGCAGTTTGACCCTGAGGTATTTCAGGTGAATTTAGCAAATAATCGGTAATTTCAAAATCTTCGTTGAAAGAAGGGGTTACCACAGTTTCCTTGGCTTTTTGCATATTCTTCCCTTGATGAGTTTCCACTTCGACTATATCAGAGACATTGAAAGTATTAACCTTAGAGTTCCCAGGTGATGATTGAAGATTCCAGCGAGGGGATTTCCTTTTGGATACAGGAGCATCTTTGGCCATAACCACTTTGGAAGAGAGTTTTTTTTTTCCACCACCTTTTGGAGGGAGTGGTGCCTTTGATGTAGTAACCACATGATCACTTGTGATATCCTTTTCATTTCCATTGAGGTTGTTGCCATCACTACCTGGTTCACCTTGCGCCGCGGTAGCACCAACAGTAGCACTTCCGGTCTCTACTTCCATTTCCGGTCCTTCAGAAGTTTCTTCAGTAATTGCGTTCTCTTGAGGAATTTTCATATGTGGGTCACCTTGACTTTCATGGTTTTCTTTAAGACGATAGTCAGAGAAAGTAGAGGCCATTTGCCGGAGGAATGGCATTGCCCCTTCCTCCATTATTTCAGCATCAAGATCAACGTCTATATAGTTCTTTAATTGCATTGCTTCAAACAGGTCCATTTCTGCAAATTAAACAAAGAAGTCGGTCAAAACGTAGAATCTCAAACTGATAGAAAAAAATGATGAAAGGGGTTAATTCTCACCCTTCCCCCTATTTCTCAAAATGGGCCATAACTCGGGTGTAAACCAAGCCCTACTCATCCTACAAAAAACCAAGACTGGTTCCGGAAATTCACGGATAGGACTAGCACATTCAACCAATTTATCAAAAGACTCCTTTTTGTAATCACTCATTTCTGGGATCGAGTCATGAACGACATCCTCCACAACTCTCCATTCCATTTCTGAAGGCACACACCTCTCATCAACATAAAAAAATCGAGATTTCCAGAATCGAGATTTCCAGGATCGAGGGTTTTGTGGAAGAAGATTGCTAAGTATAGACAATCCCCTTCTCCGTTCAAAAGTATACCAATCTCCTGCCATTGTGATCCTATAAAAGGCTCTAAACAGCGTAACACTAGGAGAAATGCCTACGGCTCTACTAGTAGCCTCAAAATGACTCAATCTTAAAAGGCCTTGAGGATGCATCTGTGAAATGTGCACCTCGAAGAACATCAAAGCTTTGATTAGGAACTTGGTAAAGGGTAAACGATACTTCCCAAATCGAAACATTTCTACATAAATCCCAATTTTGCCTTTAACAAATGGAAAAATCGGCGTATTGGGGGTGGAAGCGAAGGTCTCAAGGAGAAAGGAATATGATACCTTTCGATCAAATCATCTAAATCTTTAGGCGACAAAGTCGAAAACGAAATGTGCATATTATGCTTGTTTGATTCATCATCTATTTTGACTGACGGAGATGCCATCATACAAATCGAAATAGAAAAATAAAGGGGTAATCGACTAACCTGAGTAGCGAAATCTCGTGGAGGAATGATTAGGGTTCGAAGAGAAGAAGATTGACGACAGAAGAAAATGAGGGAGCAAAGTGAAGAAGAAAGGAGAAATTATAGAGACAAATGGTTTTCAAAAGGCTCTTTAAACGGTTTAAAATTGAATTTAAAAAGTTCAAAAAACTAAAAACCGTCTTGTCGAATAACCTTAAGCCGACACGTGTCTCCTACTAGCACTCAAGTACTGTCACGCCAAAAGTCTGTCTGACAATGTAGTTACTCTCTACACTTGCAGATGCGGTTCGTCACAAGTAATCAAAACTTGTCACATAAGCATCAAACTCTCCGATGCATATGATCCTAATCATAGTTGCATATGCGATTCAACACAAAGCTGACAAAGTTAGTTGCACATGCATTCTTTTCTCCAAATGTGCATTTTTCTAGTCCTTAGTCATTTTTCTCCAAAATAACATAAGGACTAGGGGGACTTGATGACTAGTCAATTAAAGCCATTGAAAGTTGATAACCTGCTTATTAGATGAAATTTTGAAGAATTTTTTCTCTAAATTGAAGCATGATGCGTGTTGCACTCTTTTTCCATTGGTCTTGGTATTTTCCCAAAGGGTTTTTTCAGACAAGGTTTTTAATGAGACAACAAATCAAAAATGTATGTGGATATGAAAGATCGATTGACAAGGCGGAAGTATAGCATGTCTTTAACCTTTAGTCCATCATTATGGCTTGAATAATCAATGGACTAGGGGGACTTGATGAGGATAGGTCAAGAGTGGACATGCAAGTGCCTCGGAGATGACACTTCCGAAGATAAACATCGCATGTGGGTGGAAAGGTAAAAAGGATGCAGTTGCGAATGATCAAGACGCAAGTGCATCCCTCCAGCTTATGAAGATGTGAATTTGAAGAATAGTATAAATAGTTCATTTCATAACTTGTAACTCTCAACTTTCAGATCTCAAATTACACCTTAAACTATGTGTATTTCTGAATGTATTTGGTTTAGTATCAAATCAATAAAAATCTCTTCATTCCAATACTTTTCTATTAATTAGCTCAATTCCATGTTGGATCATTGAATCAAACCTACAAGCGGTGTGATTTTGTAGTTTATCACATTTGATTGTACCCGACCCGAACTTGTAATCCAGATCGATAATCAATGAAGAATCATGTTCTATTTCATTTTATTATCTCTTTTTTTCATTTGGATATGTTTAATTATGTCATTTAATGTATCGATAGTGGATTGTTTGAATGTCTTGCATTTATCGCATTTTAAATCGAAAATTCGATCATTTTCATTATTTAAGTCAAACTGAGCGACTACGCAAATCTGAACACGTATTAAACTTGTGGGTAATACTAGTCACGCACACAAGTAGGTCCGTGTGAAGTTTCGTGGAAATCGAAGGTTGAAACGCAAATAATGAAATCCCGGTTTCCATACGCGTTCAGGAATTAACCGAACGATCCGCGAATCTTGAAAATCACATTTTATGGTTTCATAATGTTCATTTAAGTATTTTATAGTTGTGTTTTGTCCATCCGATGTGTAACAAACAAGTTGGAGTAAAAAGAAAAATAAAAGATAATAAAGAAGAAAGAAAAAAAAGAAAAAAAAAGGGAATGGAAGCAGCAAGATTCGAACCCCAGACCTCCGGGTCTGACTACAGCGCCCTGACCATTGAGGCAAGGTGAGCTTTTGTGATTCTATCTATTTCCAACCATTATATATTCTCCTTAACGTGACCTGATCTCGACAGCTCGTTTTCTTCACTATTTTGGGGCTAGAAACTTCTTTTTTTATCTGTTTTTCGATTCGTTTTCTCCTGTAACTTCATCTAAATGTTCCCTAAATTTTTCTCCAAGTCAATTCCATATTTAATTCGAATTCATTAATCAATTTGATTCATTTCCATACTTGAAAATATTGACTTTTTCTCCAAGACTTACCAAAATCACACTTATGCTCAAATTAAACCCTAACCGACCCTCTAACCTATATATACATGTTAATATGTCTTCAATAAACCTTGTGCAAGCCTCTGCAAGTTGCAATTTCGTGCCTTGTCCATTCGTGTGAGTTTTCAAAAGTCAACGATCGTCATTTTGACCGTTCGATTTGATCAGTCTCCTTCGACTTTCAAGGGTAAGTTTCTTATTCAGACTTTCGTGATTTTATATGTTCTACAATACCCCATTGTTGATTTTGACCAAAAGTCCTCTGTGTCAAAAGTCAAACATTAATTACACACTTTAATTGGGGAAAATTTCGTATAATCACCATTACTAATAGCCAATGGTCCTAATCTGTTCTAAAAGGTTATATAAGTATATGATGATGATTTCAAACAATCAAAGCTGGATTTTTATCATAAACATGAGAATTATGCGTTTTGACCCATTAAGGGTAGTTTTGTTGCATAAATCATTAACCAAAGGATTTTGTAATGAATTAAACATATCAACACATTTATGGGATGTTAATAAACATATAATAAGGAGTTCGTAAGTTAAAATATGACTATGGAAAAATATGATAACTTTTAGACCATTTATGTTATTATTCAATGTTTTGGGTAAAAAGTGTAATTATATTAAATGTGTATATTTTTCTGTTTTTACATAAGGTTTTAGTAATTATGTTAAAAAGTCGTGAGCGTTGGATCGTCTACTCAATCTAACTATTCGGAATACAAAACGAGTAATTAAGAGTTGTTTTATTGATCAAAGAACAATTACAACTCAGGAACACTTAGAAATAATGACACGGAGTACACCTTAGTAAACACACACTTAATATTCACTCTGCTACACCCTTGTGTACAAAACAATGAACAAGCTCAATATTTATAGCTGCTGGCCGAACCCTGTTCGAACTCCAGGTTCGGCTGGCAGTAATCCTAGCCTTGAACTTGGGTCTTGAACCTTTGTTGGATACTTCACACGACGCACATATCAGGTGTCAACAAAATCCCCCTCGTCGTGTGCAGTATCTCTTCAACATCCTCAATACTGTATCTTCAATCAAGCTCCCCCTCAAGTATAGAATCCATTCATCTAATGAAATAAATCTTCGAACAAACTCCTCCTCAACTTGATCGTAGCTTGATCTTGAATACTTGATGATGTCTGGTGTATCTTTTGTCTTTTATCAACAGCTTCAGAAGACTTGAAGTTGTGATTTCCTTCACTTTAGCAACCTACTTAAAGTTTAAATAATCTCGGCGCAAAACGTCTCTTCGAAACTCCAAGATATGATTTTGAAAATTAGATTTTGTATAACGTGCTGATCAGATCGAAAATAAAGCAGAAACAAAATCTTTTTGGCTTTTAGAAAGTTTATATCAAAACAAAACTAAAATCTTTTTGATTTTTCAAACTTATGCTAAAACACACCAAAACTCTTTTTCTACTTTTCCGAAATGAAATGTAAATGCAATACAAAATCAAACACTATTTTTGGTATGAGAAAGATCACTATATGGGATCATATTGATCATGACGTACTGACTACACTTCAATTTCAATTAATCGAAGCACATAAGTCATGCTGATTGCCGGTATAATTTGTCCATCTTAAACTCAGGCAGAATCATACTAATAACATCTGGATATTGTAAGGTATTGATTAGATTTGCTTTGACCAGTGTATCCACACTATCAGACATATTCAGACATTTTCTTTTTTTTTTCTCTTTCTTTTTCCTTTTCTTTTGCTTTTTCTTTTTGTGTGATTACACTTGTGAATTCTCACAAAGTATAATATTTTCATGATATCGTCAACTGTGTTCCATGTAAAAAGAAATAAGAACGTTCAATCGTCTACCTTAAGGTCGATCTTTCGATACGCAGATAAGGATCCGGATTTTACGAAATAAAGAAAATAAAACAAGTTAAAATTGTATAACCCAACAACAATCAGGTCGGAACTCCCGTACACACAGAGAAAGTCCGATGAGTTATACGAAACACCAAAGAAAATAAAACATAACATCAAACGAACAACAATCAGGTCGGTCTTGTGGACACGCAGAGAAAGTCCGATCGTTTGACAAAAAAGAGAAAATCAAACAAGATAATATCTCTGCAAAATGAACGCATGTATACACAGTGACTTCTCATTTTATTTTTCACACTTATTTTTCTTTTTGTCATGAAATACGCATCAAGATGTTATCCACATGGTCAAGCAAGAGTATTTAGTGTATATCACATCTGAATACTTTCTGATTTGCCGAGCCTACCAAACATATCAAACAATGATCTTATGGCCCTTTCATCTACTCTATTCATGACTCAGATACGTAAGCCAATGTACCATCATTTCCCAATGATTAATTTCTCAAAATTTTATATATTGTGCATGTATTCACCTTCCTTATATATTTTGCATGTATTCACCTTCTTTATATATTTGGCATGTATTCACCTTCTTCCCATAACATGCATTTTCACAATTTCTCCCCCTTACATGCATTTCTCCCCCTTAAAATGAAAACTCTATTTTTTAATTTTCATTTTAGAAAAACATGACGCTACTTTTGGTTTTTATCAATTAAAAATGCATAAAAAAGAAAAATTGATCAATTAACATGGATATCTTTCAGTTTTTAGACTTTCAGAAAATTTCCAGGTTAGAAAAATATATTGCAAGTAATTTAAATTAAGCAGAATACTCCTCCATCAACAACTTTTCAATCGTCGATAGGTCTTCTAGAAGTACTTGCTCACTGGTCAAACTGAATAGTTCATAAATGACACGAAGCGGATCGCTTTTGGTCGAACAGTGTCCTGGTTTTGCTTCGAAACCACCTTTGGTTTCCAGAATTGCGATTGTTAACTCAGTTTTTGATGAATCAATCACAGGTGACTGTGGTGAAGAACCTACATTTTGAACCTTTTGAAACTTAGGAACAAAACGATTTTGTTTTAGAAAGAATGTAGGCTCACATTCATCAAAAACTCTGCCTTGTTCATCAAAGAACTTTAGTTTGGCATATTTACCAAAAACAGGTTTATGTTGAAACCTTTGGGTTGATTCAGCAGAAAGTGGACAATCTTTTGCCATATGCCCTTTTTGGCGGCAAACATAGCATATACGTTCTGATTTGTCCCACCTTTTAGGTGCCTGCACAGAATCACACACATGAATATTTCGAACATGATCTGGGAAAAAGAATTATATACCGGTCGGCGGTGATCATGAACCCATTTAGATGTTGGGCTTCAAGAATGAGAACCATCAGAAGAACATTTGGCAGTTTGATTCTTCAAGGTTCTTAAAGCATCCTTTTTCTCAAAAACTTTGGAAATCTTCCGAGCATCGACACAATGAAGAGGAAACTCTTTGTCAGAGAATATATGTTCCGAACCCTTGAGTTTTTAAAAACGCTCAGGTTGAACCTTTTCAGCTTTAAAAAGTTCCTTCTTCAACTGTTTCATCTTAAGTTTCTTCGAATCTTGGGATGATGATGCTGGAACCTCCTTAGCGTTGACATTCTTTGCTTTAAAACCCAAACCAACATGCTTTCCAAAAACTTTTTCCTCAGACTTTGAATTCTCCTATCCACCGTTTGCTAAC
>JBCNJP010000064.1:49328-79406 GCA_039602395.1 Deinandra increscens subsp. villosa | reverse complement strand
CACATGTTAGCAGTGAAGAGAATTTTTAGATATCTCAAAGGACAACCAAAGCTTGGGTTGTGGTATCCAAAGAATTCAGATTTCTCCTTCAAAGCTTACACTGATAGTGATTATGTTGGCTGCAACTTAGATAAGTACTACTGGAGGATGCCAATTTTTAGGAGAAAGACTTGTGTCTTGGCAATGCAAGAAGCAGACCTGTGTATCTACTTCTACTGCTGAGGCTGAATATATTGCCGCATCAAGTTGCTGCAGTCAAGTCTTATGGATTCAGAATCAAATGTTGGATTACGGCATCAAGTTCATGGAGACTCCTATTCTTGCAGACAACAACAGTGCCATCTCAATCACAAACAACCCTGTTCAACACTCAAAAGCAAAACACATTGACATCAGGTACCATTTTATTAGAGATTGTGCTGAGAAACATTTAATTAGAATGGTTAAAGTTCATACTAATCAACAATTGGCTGATTTGTTTACCAAAGCATTTGATGAAGCTAGATTTTTCTATCTCATTAGTGCCATTGGTATGATGAACTTTGACTGATTAAACTGTTTTCACAAACTTAATAAAAGAGACCATTTTGTGTCAAAGAGCCCGTCTCTTGATACAAAAAGAAAAAGAAAAAGAACAGTCTCTGTATCAGTTAGACACCTTTTCAAATCATAGTCAGGTCATACTGTTAAGCTATGATAACTGATACATGAGATTCTTCAAAATCAAGTGTTTTTCTATCTTCCGGTTGAACTTTCCAGTTCAACATATCCGGTTGAATCTCAACCAGAAAGTCATCTTCAACCGGAAACTCATGTTTTGATCACACCATCCCAATTTCTGAAACTGGTAAACGAAACAACAATTCTTTATTTGAAAGATCTGTTTAACTTTGAAAATTTTTCAAACGGAAATTTTATTTCCTGTTGACAATCTCAACCGGAAAAATTTTCAACCGGAAATCTGTTCGGATCAACTTTCAAACGGAAAGAAATTTTGTTGTGAGGAGAGAAAAATCTCCGCTTGAATCTCAACCGGAAAACTTTTGCTTTAAATGAATCATTTAATTTACCGGTTGAGGCACACATTTTCAAGCGGATTGTGCATTTAAAGTGTTTGAATTTATTGTTCGACAAAATATCTGAATTAAATTCAAAAGACACGCAACAGGCGGTTGTACTATACAACCACCTGAAGCACACTTTTTGCGGACCCACTTGCACTTTTTCCTTTCTCTCTCCTGTGACTCAGCGCACTTTATCCATCACTGTTAACTGTCACTCACCGTTAAACCCACCAGTTAAATACCCCCAACCCCTTCAACACTCCTCGTAATCCAAAAGCAAGAAATCGTTCAAAATCCGAAAACCTAGAAATTTTCAGAACCATTTCTTCCTACTCGCAAATTTTCTCTCAAAATAAATCAACAATGGCACCGAAGTCCAAAGCACGAGGGAAGCAACCAGTAAAGAATGATCCTTTTCCTCTTGAACACAACTTGGTTGCGTTTCTTGACGAACCAGTGAACTCTACACACGCTGAAACTTTCACAGGGATGATCAATTTTCTCAAATCGTCATATCTGAATCACGCACTTACTGTTGCGGTGTATATGTATGAGGAAATTCTCTCTGAATTTTGGAAGAACATCCAACTGCTTGAGAAGGATGTTGATGATGTGGAGGAAGATACACTGAAGTCAACCATAAAGGGGGAAACTGTTCTCATCACTGAGTCGCTGATAAGGGAATTGCTGAAGTTAAATGACCAGAACGGGTATGTTCGAAGAACACCAAAGCAATACATGGCCCTGCTCAACAAAATTGGCTATGGTGGTGCTACTGAAGGAACTGCCACGGTTCACAAGGGTCAAATACCCTACAAATGCAGATTTCTGGCTCACACTATCATGGTGTGCCTCTCGCCAAAGAGATCAGGTTTTGATGAAATGGCTACTGAGCAAGCATCTGCATTCTATGCTGTGGTGAAAGGGGAGGTATACAACTTTTCTGCTGTAATCTTTAATGCTCTAAAGGGTAATGCAAAGAATTTTGCTTTTTACATGTACCCTAGATTTCTGACTTACATTTTGCAAAAACAATACCCCCAACTTAATTTAGAAGGAAACATGATGCTGGTTCCAAGAGCATTATCTGAAAACACTTTTTCTAAATTAACCACCAACAAGAAGCCTTTCCTTGGGAGGGACACTGACCATCCCATGCCAATCCAAAGGGTGATTCCGGTTGAACAGGGAGAACCTAGTTCTCAACCGGAAACACATGCTTCTGAAGAGCAACTTGCTCCAGTGGACAACACTGTACCATCCACAGTTGTTGAACCCACCACTGATCAACCACCTTCTCCTTCTGATAAACAAACCTTAATTTTCAAAAGAAAAAGGAGAAGAGATTCAGACCCACCATCAATTCCCATCATCCCCCCTTCCCCAAAGCCTACAAAGCTCAAAAGGCTCAAAAAGGTTGTGCAAGAGCCTACTCCTCTCTTGCAACCTATTACCTCCAGCCCTGAACCAACCCTTGGCACACAGCCATTTCGGTCAGCCAAATTGGGATTTAAACTTGTTGATGAACCTTCTTCTGAGGGGGAGTCATTTCATATGGATGTACAATCCCCATCCACTTTCTCACCCTACACTTCACACTTCTCACCTGTGAATGATGATGTAGAAAGAGTTGTCACAGATGATGGTGTTATTCACCCAAGCACCACATTACATGGGAACATTCTGAGTGACACTCACACTGCTACATCTAACCCCCATTCACCCCAGGAGGTGAATCTCAGGAGTTTAGATGAGATTCATGTGGAAAGGGCTGCTGCCACTCAAAGTTTCTCATTGAACTTTGATGTTGGTAGTAACATCAATAAGACCCAATCCATGGCAACCCACACTTTAGTTCAACCGGAAGATCCCCTAGTAGATCCTAAGGGAAAAACTATAGTTGAGGGGAATCCCAGGCGCCAAGAAAACCAGGGTGGTGGACTTGATCAACCTAGGGTTGATGGTCCATCTTTTTCCTATGATGCTGGTAAAATTCCAGTTGAGGATAGTTTAACACTTACAGAATTGACGGTCTTGTACAAATCACTACAGGCTCAGGTAACCAGTCTCAATTCGACTGTTGCCAGCCTTGTAATGTCATCTCCTGCTGCTGCTCAAGCTCATGAAGTTCCTGTTGATGCCCCAACTGCTCAACCGGAAACTTCCCCTGCACCGAAATTCCAACCGGTTGCACAGCATTCTGCTGAGGTTAGCTCTTTGAACCCATTTCCTTTTGGAGGTCAGGCTGTAGAAGCTGATGCTGCCAAAAAGGGGGAGAAGACTAATCCTCCAACACCTGATATTGCTGCTGCTGCAACCACAACTGAAGAAGAAGAAGTCGATCAAACAGTGCCTCTACCTGAAGATGTAAGGCATACAGCCTTCAAACTGGCTGATGTTGACCCCTTTTCAGTTGCTGATGGGTTGACTAAGGTGAAGATGAGCTCACTCATGAAGGTATTTCCACAGGACCCAAGCCTGTTGGGAATGATTGAAGCAACAATGTTAGTTGCAGGTGCTCAGCCAGAGAGCATTCTGCAGGTCAAGCATTTCTTGACCAATGTGATTATCCCACAAGAGGAGGCAATTGCCAAATCTAAAGTGGATGAGATCACAACTAACATTGCTTCTGAACCAGTTGTTGATATGGTTCATGAAGATGTGGTTGATGATGCTTCAGTCACTCAGACTGAAGAAGTTGAAGGTGAAAATGGAGAAGAAGCTACAACTGAAATAATCAGCAATGTACTGAAAGATACAAGTACAAAATCTCCGGCTGAAGTTCAACCGGAAGAGTCTCAACCGGAAAAATCTCAACCGGAAGAGACTCAACCGGAAAACTCAACTGAAGCTGAGATTGCTGAAACATTGAACCAAATGCATTCCACCTCCGACTCAGAACCTCCTCTGAGCTTTAAAAGAAAGAAACAAACCAAACCAAGGAGGATGATCAGACTGAAGAAGAGTAAGGATTGCATAACTCCTCAACCAAGGGCATTAGATACTATGGTTGATTCTGACCAGTCAGAAGAGCAAGAAACTATGGATGATCTAGTTGAAGAAGATTTCGTCCATGACTGGGAAGATAATCAATCCAGAATAAGATCAGAAGAAGCCAAATCAAACATACAATACAACAAATTCTTGGCAGATCTAGATCTTTTCTCTAATGATTTGTGGTTGAAGGAATGGTAGATGAAGCAAGGAAGAGGTCAATTGAATGGAGAATGCAGGTCTACGACCTTGCTAAATTAGATGAACAGGAGAAAAACAGGCTGATCAACATAGCTTCCAAAATGCCAACTGTCTTAAACAAGAGTTTAGACAACCTGGAGCTATTGGAAAGGATCAAGAAATGTGCCATCATCAGATGTCTCAAGCCTACTGCTGAAGTAGAGAAGATGAAGGCTAAAGATACTTGTAAAATTGTTGATGAGCTGCTCAAACAAGTGAAAGGAGCAGAGTTTGCTGTGATCCCAAGTCTCCAAATGCCTTTGCCATCTGAGACAGTCACAGGTAACCCCTCATCTACATACATTAAGCCAGAACCCTTTGAAGAATCTGACCTACTTGCTGAGTCCCTCCCCTCCAACTTGTTGGAAAGACTCAAGCAATCAGCCTCCCGTGTTCCCACTCCATCTTCCAGATTTTACTCCCATAGACCCAGGGGAATGAATCCTAGGCCCAGGGGATCCAGATCTACCAAACCTAAGTATATTCATCCAAAATACAGGTTAGATAACTGGACTGATATCACCCCTGCTAAGCCTAAACCCTGCCCTCCTACTTGGAAGTATAATCAACCTTCATCACCACCTAAGTACTCCACTTCTTCAACCCCACAACCACAAGCCATGAAACCACCCACCATATCTCCAACAAAATCTTTTGAACCCACTGAGTCAGCCGCAACCAGTTCTGTTCAAACTTCCTCTCAAGCAGATAAAGGGAAAGAAAAAGTCCCAACTGAAACTGTCAAGCCATCTGCTGATCCTGCCTCTGGTGCTTCACCTGGAAGGAAGAAGTCCATTGCTAAACGAACCCTTCTTTCAACCAGAAATTTTAAGACCAGGAGGATCATGAGAGAATTGAACAAAACAAGGATTCAATTTGAAAGGCCACCATCTCCTGAAGAATGAAGTTCTTGGAGATAGTCAATTTTTGAAGAACAACATACAGAGGACAAATTTTGGCAGCATCATCTTAGGGGGAGATTGTAAGGAAATGATTTTCTGAGTCAACCGGATGAAGACGAAGATTTCCGGTTGAAGATATGTTCAAGCGGAAGAACGCTCAAGCGAAAGTTTTGTCAACCGGAAGCTCAACCGGAAGAACATTTCCGGGTGAACTCTTTTATCCAACAGTATAAAGAGTTCAACCGGAAAAGTACAGAAAGAATACTTTTGCAGAATTCAGACCTGCAACAACTTATATTCTTCCAAAGTCACATCCTAGCCGTCTCCTACTTATAGATAAATGCATTTTGCACATTTCCTCTTTTGTATGTTTACTAATGTTCTTTTAGTAAGTTTATTGTTTGACTTTTATGTACGGTTAGATTAGCCCGTATGAGATCAACGGCTGTAGTTGATCTCCTTAGTACTATTTATAGTTGTTAGCTAGTTCATTCACAAGTACCCGTTTCAGTGCTTACACTTGTAACAGTTTGAACTTGAGTTAATGCAAATAGTACCGAGAAATTTATTATCTTGTGTTCACTAGTTTATGCAATCAATACAATCAAACTACAAGTATAAGAAAAACAAAGCTTAAGTAAAAACAAGTATGATACAACTTTATTCCGCATGGTTGTGATCTTCAAGTAAAGAGTTCTTGTTTTAATTATTTCTCTGAGTAATTAACGGTCCTACAGATGGTGGCAGGTTATGGTGATCGGGTGGAACCGGATTAGAAAGGGTGAGAGCAAACAATGGAGAGATGAATGAGAGGAGTTTGTGTGCTTCAAACTTTGATCAACCTCCTCTATTCATAGGTGATTTCCATCCAACATCATGATTACCATATCTTGTACCATGGATTTAGTATTAATTGTAGCATGGTTTTAAAGATTTTTGAAAGATTTTAAGGGTGATGATGATGGAGTAAGGTGGATGGTGGTGGCAGTGTAGTACAACCATTAAATGAGAGGAAACGAATCAGGTCAGGTGATATCAGGTCTCAATCGGGTAAGCGGGTATAGAGGTAACAGACAGAAAACAGGTTTTCAACAAGGGATGCCTGAATGAATAAGACCCGAATAAAGAACAAACGAATAGTATCAGAATAAATAATAGGCGGATAATGTTCCAACGAATAAATGAATGACCGGGTGTTTTTAATAAATAGAAACGAGTTCAAGTGAGACATAAAAAAGATTGTTACGAAGGATACAGGTTTAGAAAGTGTCATCCAAGACTAAAAAGAATTACTTTTGATAAATAAAAGTCACCTATAAAAATGGGAGAGACGAGGTGAATAGCAAATATTTAAATAAATATTAATTTTGATTATTCATGAAATATTAAGTTCCCAATGTCCCATGTATTTTGGTAAAAATGAAAATTAAATTAATCGTAATAATAATTAATTAACACATAATTGTAGATAATTAAAATACAAATGAGGGTCAAATTTTGCGATTGTCACATTCTCCCCTTGTTAAAGAAATTTCTTCTTGAAATTTTACATCGAACGTCATTCGTATAGCATTTATACATTTATAAGCTTTTATATCTCTTTTTTAAGTTTCTTCAAAGTAAGAGTTTTTTTAGAATAATCCAACCTTTGGTTGGTAAGCAAAACCTATAATAGTAAGGGTCATTTAATATTAGGTCATAGTTGTGATTGATCCTTTGCTATGTTGATGCTTTGATTGAAAATCAGTTTTCATAGAATAATACATTATACTATTAACATTCTAAAGTTAATAGAAATAATAATTGCATATAATTGGTTGACGTGTCAGCCTTAGATTGTTGCGCGTGACAACTTAATTTCTTTTTTCTTTTGTTTTTCATCCAAACGTAAACACATTTAGCACAGGAGTTGCTGACTGATGTGTTGTAGACACATCCTGCTTTTCCATGTATTTTGTATAGTATTTGAGTCGGGTTTTAGTCCAAATTGAGTCATTTTTTAATGTTTTTATTTACTTTTCATTATTTGAATCTTAATTATGTTTTTGTTGTGCTTTGTAGGCATTGGAAATAATTCCCGAGGGCAAACGAGAAGTGATGAAGTTGGAGAAGAAAATAAAAGACCAAGTGCTGAAAAGGGAGCTCTAGGCGTATCGCTTAGTAGGAATAAGATCCCAAGCGATACGTTTGGGGGAGATGGTCAACAAAAGTCAAAGGCGGCGAGTCCGACTAAATTGTCGTCTTGTGCCCAGCGCGCGTATCGCCTACAACACAAGGATCTCCAAGCGATACACTTGGAGGGCTATTTTCCGCAAACCCTAATATTTCCTTATAAATTGATCATTAAGGGGTTTGTTCGAGACTTTTGGACTTGCAGCCTATTTGGGAGCTCCCGAAGAACGATTTAAGAGACAGAGGAAGGCTGGACTCAACTGGAGGCTTGGAGAATCAGTCATTCAACGTTTATTTGTATATCGGTTCTCGATTCCTCCTTTGAATTCTTAATTAATTGCTAAACTAAACCATGTCTACCATTAAAGTCTGGATTTTATGCTTGTTTCTGGTTTGACTATTGTGGTTGGCTAGACTTTTAGTGCCACCTAGACCATTGCGACGAATAAATTGACTCTTTTGACTCTATTTGGTTTTTAACAATCCGATTGATGTTTTGACAATTCTTTAAAAATCCCACTAATTTTCTGTGATTGATGCATGTGTGTGCTCAAATTAGATTTAGAATTATCAAGTAATTCTTGCTTTTCTTGCGGGTGTCTTTCGGTTTGGGTAAAGTAGTTAAATTTTGTGCCTTGGTGGTTGCAATTTTATGTGATTAACTACATAGTAATCATAGAATTGGCTGATAGTTATTTATTTGATTCTTGTGTGTTGCACTCTAAATAAGCTCAAAAGGATGATAGTTTTCGGGTAGTCGGGTTGGTTAATTGCTTAGGATAACATTGTCCCAAAAGGAAGTACCCTAGGATGGTTGGTCAATTTTCTATTACGTGTCAGTTGTGGTAATTAGTGGTAGCTCCGGCTATTCTAGGGTGCCCGAGATTGTTTCGGAGGTAGTTAGGCTTAGTTGAAGTGAGAAGTACCCAAAACGTGAACCATTGTTCGAGCATAGAATTGTCTGTTAGGAAGGACTTAAAAGGTGAACTAACCACCATCAGAATTGTCATAACCGAGTAAAGTCGTTAGTGTTAACTAGGATTCTAGGTCTAGGTGGTATCTTTCTTGATATCTGAAGTTTCCTAAGGTTTCCTCATTTTTGGTTGTTAGTTGATTAGTTAGCTAATTTAGTTAATTAAACCTTTCAAAACAAAATAATTCAAATTTCCAATTCATTAAGTCCTAGGTTGAGTGTTGTTCATTAGTGACCTTAGGGTTTGATATCCGGTCTTCTGCTATAATGTCACCGATAGGTACACATACCTTAGGTTCGGTTTAGTTTGTAGTTTCGGTAAAATTAGGTGTGTCTAGGTCTAGCATTAGGTCTAGGTTAAATTAGTCATTTATAGGTACCGTTCTTAACACATCAAGTTTTTGGCGGCGTTGCCGAAGACATTTGACAATAGCAAGATTAACTTAGGTTGTGTCTAGGAAACTTGAGTATTTTCGGTATCCTTGTCTAGAGTTCTTTTATAGGTTTTCATTCTTAAGTCTAGAATTTAAAGTTTTTATTTTTCTTAGTGTGACATTCTGGCCCTTTGGGTGGGACCCGAGCCTTTAAAACGAATAAAACTGGTAAAACCGGCAACTCGGGATATGGTTATATAGGTGTAGTATGTCAATTAAGGTATTAGAACAGTCTAGTAGCCTTAAAACACTTCACAGACATCACATATAAGTTGGAGTCTCGAAACATTGGTGATAAACTGAAAACTGCTATGTGTCGTGAATTACGTGCAAACTGATATGCGTATTTGATTGCATGATCATATTTGTTATATAGTAAGTTAATACTTGATTTTATTGGATTTGATGTGATTAAAACAATGGTAAATAGAGGAAAAGAAGTGGTGACGAAACGTATAACTTGTATAAATCTTTCCATTTTCCAAGTCGATCCAGTCCATACGTTCATAGAGCTATTTACTCGATCGCCAAATCATTGAATACCGTGACCAAAACATCAAAAAAAAATTGAAAAGTCAACAAAACTCAAAGGGGCTACCAGACTGGAGCTCTAGGCGTATCGCCTAGAGCAACCAGTGCCCCAAGCCATACGCTTGGAGGGCAGTTTCCAGCAGAAACCCTAATTGTCCCTTTTTAAACCCACTTATGCCTCATTTTGCCACTTGTGCACCTCAAGAACGTCCCACCAGCTGCACTCACGACCCCAAACCCTTCCTACTTAAAATCCTTCATGATTAGGGCTTTTCTTCAAAAATCAAGTCCTGATATCATCCTTGATCATCCTCTATTCAGGTATGTGTTTCATCTTGATTTGCTTGTATAAAATTTGCCAGGATCTGAGTTTATGCAAGATTTAGGGCTGATTTGTGATGATATATTATTCTCATGCATAGATCTAGGGTTTGTGATGATAAAGTTTGCATCTTTGGATAAAAAACTTGATTTTTATGGCAAGGTTGATGATCCATGTTCGATCTAGGGTTTAGCATGGCTTTGCATGGTTGCATATGGATAAAGCTTGAATATTGATGCAAGATCTATGTTCTAAATGCTTGCTAATGATAGATCTAGGGCTTACATGCAATAAAGTTGCGAACTTTACATGAGATCTATGATAAAGACTCGGTTTCGGTAGTCATGCATGTTAGGTCTTGAATAAAGGTGCTTGTTTTGTGTTAGATCATGTATAAAGTTGCATGATTCATGTCAATGGATGCATGAGGAATTATAAAGTTGCAAACTTGATGTTTAAATGCATGTGAAATAATTTATAGAAATTATTTACGTAAAATTTGCATGTAAGTGGCTCGTTAGGGTAAGATGATGTACATGCATGTGGTTAGGAACTTATGACATGGCTTAAAATGTGTTAATTGATTATCTATGTGACTTACATGAGATGATGATGATGTCGTTTCATCATGGAATTAGCTTATATGTGGTAAATATATATTTACCGGAAAATAAATAACTATGTAAATGTATGTGTATGATCATGAGATTACTTGATTAAGTGTTTGCATTATTACTCAAATTAGTTATGAGTTATACGAGTGTACTAGTCCAAATTCTCCTACCTTGGTGGGAATGACAAGACTTTGTACAATTGCCCCACTAATCGTACATCGTATACATGGGATAATGTCGTAAATAATTGTGACGTAATTATATTTATCATGTAGTATGTTATGTGAGAAATACGTGCTAGGATGAATACAGAAAACCTAAATTTGATCACAAATGTGTAATCGAGTCTACTTGTCTGTTGTCCGCGCATTGTTGGGACAATCGGTCAACACGGCCAAAACTTACCTTGTTACGTTTCCTAGGTGAAGTCTAAGAAGATTCACCGCTATCGTTTGGTTGGTTATTGGAAATACTAAATTGCACCCCAAGGTGAGTTCGTATCCCACTTTTACTAGTTTACGCTTTTTGGGTAGAAGACATACGATAACTGTTTCACAACTTTAACTTGATGATTTATACCAAACTTTATAAACCATGGATGAAACGTTTGCTTTAAGTCCTTCCACTAAGGTGAACCATGAATAATTTATAAGGGGGAATTATAAGGTAGATCAACTGGGCCTGACAAGCCCTACTCGACCACCGGGGGCGGGGTAGGTATTATATTGTCTCTAGCTCGGTCATTACTTGCAAAAAGTATGACTGGAAGGCAAAGTAGTTGTCTGTAATGGTGTCACGAAACCCTATGGTGTTATAATAATTCTTATGGACTAGCTATCCACGGTATAAATATCAGCTTTTCAGGGTGGAGTCCTTGCTTGGGTTATGCCTCTTAAGGGTAACTGGTTATTTAACTGTTTTGATCAATGTTATTTATCCGCTTAAACTTTTGAACTCACCAACCTTGCTTTGACACTTTTTAGTATGTTCTTCTCAGGTCCTTAGGAGCAGCTGAGGAGCACGTTAGGATCATTCATATGGTCGTTCTACATAGTTTATATTTGCACAATAACTTTTGTCACCTTTGGTAAAATGACACTTTTAAAACTATTTTTCCATGATTGTCCCTTCCGCATGTGACTTGTTAAAACTTTGTTAAATGCTTCCACTTTACTTGTGAACTTTAAAAAATTGGATATAATATTTGATAGAGCGGCATCTAAACTTGGTTTTAAAACGGTGAGTCGAGCAAATAGAGTGTTCAAAGTGTCTGACAATCCAAGTCTGGCTCACGCCCCTGCTCGTGGGTATCACGCGGGTGGTTTTGGCAGGGGTGTGACAGATTGGTATCATCGCCAGCTGGTCGGGGAGTAGTGTGTTCCATGTCCTGCATCTGCCGATCTTACCCCTCACATGTTGGAGGCACCTGGTGTGCCATTCTTACCCCCACTTCCATGCCCCGAGACTCAGGTGATCGCAGCATTGGTAGCAACCTTGGAAACCACACAGAGAGCCCTGAGTGACACCATACATGACAATGCAGTGTTGCAGGAGAGGCAGAATCATTCAGGTAAGATGATTGAGGTATTGAGCCGCATTCTGGGTATAACTAATGTGGTGCATGACAATTTGGTTGAGCATGTGCGAGCAACGCGGAACCGGGTGATCGTTCTAGAGGATCGGCAGTGAGTGACTCAGGCTAGAGTTTCTACGTTAGAGGGCTTACCGGGAGTCATGGGAGATGATCCCGCAGATCCTCCAACTGATTGCCCTGCTCAAGACCTAGAGGGGGGAGGAGGAGCCCGTCATCATCGAGTGATTATTCTCAGAGTTATCTAGTATCCGTTAGTATCCATCTTAGACGATTTTATGAAGCATTGTATAAAGATTAGTAGTCTTTATCTACCTTATGACATGTAAGATTTTTGAACTCGATTTAAAATTCAATGAAATTGTGAGTCAGTTGTGATTTTATTTTATTTAAAGTTGTAGTTAAATTTGTTATGTGTTTTGTATGTCAATTGATATTGGTACTATACTCGAATGGTAAACACCGGGATTTTAATCATTTTTGTATGCTATGAATAAATAAGAAATGGCTGGACGTGGTCGAGAATGGGATGGTACCTTCTCAATATCAATAGAAGAATTGGGAGCTATCATCGGACGGAGCATGGTTGTTTATGCTACGCTAACCGAAGCAAATCAAATCAATCGAAGTCGGACTCCAGAGGATGGTAACTCAAAAAAGAGGCAGATTAGTCAAGGTTTGAGTAATCCTACCAACGGGTACCAAGGAAACTACCCAAAATTCCGCAAATATACGTATAGCCATCGAGGAGGCTGCGATAAGCTGACATGTAGCAAGTGTAGGGACGCTAGACACATGGCCATGCATTGCAGGGTTAAAGATCAGAAGGGTCAGTTTTCGAATGTTCATACTAAAGCACATCAGGGAAACCTAACCAAGTGTGGCAAGTGTGGATTTCATCACCTGGGAAACTGTGACAGTGTGAAGTGCCCCAAGTGTGGTAAAGGCGGACACAAGTCAAAAGATTGCAGGAACTATCAGGGGAAACAGGGAAACCGAAGCAAGCTAGCAACCCAGCCGGGATGCTACCGATGCGGACAAGTGGGACACTTCAAGAAGAAATTACCTAAGATGAAGGGGATCAGGAGCAGAAAGCACGAAGAGGCCAAAAAAGAGACAACAATGGGGAAAGCAGAAAAGAACAAGCACTCATGATTGGAGTAGCAGGAGTAGGAAATGACGCTAACGTGGTGAACGGTAAGTTTTCCGTTAATGGTTATTTTGCTTCTGTGTTGTTTGATACTCGTGTTTAAATAATAATCATCTTGTTCAGTTGTGACATTTAAAGCTGACTTATTAAACACTTTACCCCCAATCAATAGTTCTCTCATTTTGAACAGTGAAAGCTGACTTATTTGAATTACTTGATGACAGTTGAGAACCATTGGTAGCTTTTGAACCAGATTTGTGAACATGAGATTGTTGACATTCTCTTGCAAAATGTCTAAGATTGGAACATTTGTAACATTTTATCTTAGACTTGTTAAATCCCAGCTTTCCACCTGCATCAACCACATTTCTTCCAGTTTTCTTGTAAAACCTTTGTGTTCTTTGAGTCAACATAACCAATTTCCAGGTCATATCCATTTCATTCTAATGATCATCATCAATTTCCTTAAGATCTTCTTAAGTCAATTGAGCATCACTAACAATTTTTTATAATCATTCCAAAAGAAGATGAGATTAAAGCAGAAATTAAAGTAGCACAATCATTAGTATTTTGAACAGAAAATGCATTCTGATTGGGTAAACCTGGAATTGTAAAACTACAACCCCTCGTAGAATAAGAATTTTCAACCATTCCCGAAACACTTCCAATGAAAGTTGTGCTTGGTGCAGAATTAACACCGATAGGTTTAGCTTTAGCATTGATACTAGTGGCATTCTGACCATGATACAATTCTGGGTTTTGCAATTTAGCTGTTGATTTGTTTGAATTAAACATCTCCATTTCTCGAGCATGAAGTTTACCAGTAAACTCATGAAATGATAATGCAGAGAATTCTTTGTCATGTGTAATCAACAATATATAATTTTCCCATTTCTCCGGCAATGCTTCTATTATTTTCTCTTTCAATTCTTCATCAGTTTTCTCAATTCCAACAACTTTCAAACTACTGATAAGATGTGAAAACCTTGATACAAGAGCCATGATGTTCTCATTATCATAATGCTGAAAGTTGTCAAACTCTTTGTTCAACACCTTTCGTCGACTCTTCTTGTATTGATCATTGCCTTCACATCTTGCCGATAAAGCATCCCACATTTATTTAGTTTTCTTGCAAGTGCTAAATTGATGTAGCAATTTGGTAGGTAAATCCATGGTAAGATAACCAAAAGCTCTTTGTTCAAGCTCATAGCTTTTCTTCTCATCAGCTGAAAAATAATTGATTTCCTTATAATACCCTTGATCAGTTGGATGCATGTAAAGCTTTTGAATTGGAATCCATAAATCGATATCATTTGTGCTAACATAAGCAGAAAACCATTGCTTCCAATTGTGATAATCCTCCAATTCTAATAACTTGGGAACTTTCTGACTTGTTTCGATTTCATTATCAAAATTGATCAAGGTTTGCATTGCATTCTGCATAATGGCAAAAGCTTGGAAATCCGATATCTCGATAGTCTTCAGATACTATTCAACCAAACTCACCCGAAATGAAATTGATTAACCCAAACTCAGCCGAACTTAAATACTATCCGAACTGAAATACGGAATCAAACTCTACCGAACTCAACCGAAAGGAGCTTGCCGAACTGAAATGTTAATCCAAACTGAATCCGAACTGGAAAGTAGGCGAACTGAATCTAACCGAAGCTAACCGAACTAAGACTTTCCAGATTGAAATGAACCAAGACCCGAACTCGTCCGAACCAGAACTTCGTGTAACCGAACTGATCCGAACCTAAATTGACCAAACTGAAGTGAACTATGGGTTTGGTTGACGGTTATTTTTCAGATCTGAGTTCTTCACCCGAACTGGAACGAACCGGAAATTTTTGATCAAAAATTTGCAATTTTGGACAGATTTGAATGAATTAGATTTGCAGCAGTAGATCAGAAAATGTGATAAGGAATGATTTAGGAGTGAAATTTTCACAAAATTCACGACTGAAATGGTTAAAATCTCGCAAAAACACTCCAAATTTTTGAAAAACGTCACTTTTTGTTTCAAACCCCCCCCCCCTCCCCCCAAAATAGCAACCACAGATTAGTAGAGTAAACCAGAAAGCTCTGATACCACTTGAAAAGTCGTGAGCATCGGATCGTCTACTCGGTCTAGCTATTTATTGTTTTATTGATCACCGAAGAACAATTACAATAAGAGGAACCACTCAGAACAATCACAGAGAAACACCGTACAAAAAAACACACTTAACACAGACCATCTCTCCACTCATTACTGAAATACAAAGCAAAATGACTATATATACTACTGCTATCCGACGTCACACTGGTGTGCGTGTGGTGTATATAAAATTTATCGTTATTTTGTGACACCTTTTAGCAGTTAAGCTTTTAAATTTATAAACACGATTTACTTAAACTACTACCATTTCACCACATTCACGGCAAGTGCACCCATCATGGGCAGTATAGTAGTGGTAAGTTGAATCAGGATTGTTCAAAGACACAAAGGAAAATGAGGGCTCTTGGTACTTCACAGTTGCTGACGTCTAACCTGGCCAATCTTCAAGTGAAGATGTTAGTAAAATATGTAAAATAATTTTTAACTAAAAATATGCTATACTAAAAAGTCGTGTCTTGATCAACTCGGTCGCAGATAATATCATTTGGGATACTTATCAATGGTGACGCTGGTAACTCGTAATTTATACCCTTACCGTAAGATTATTCACTAACAGGCAGCAAGACCGCCTCTCAGCCTCAAATTAAGCATCACTACTCTCCCAGACGATCGTCTACGAGGTATACGAACCCCTAGGAATTGTGTTGTTGGCAAAAAATATAGTGAAGCTAGTGCCACTTAGTTACGGGGTCCCTCAAATCGGCCGACTTATCGTACTCGACACGCTGTCATGAACCAGCAGGGAAACAACCCTACGTGCCGGATTATTTTATTATAAAAAGTATATTTTTAAGGGACTAAGGTCCATTTCTTCCGTGTACCGCTCTCGTGCATGCACATCCAGCGTAACCAGAGCCAAGTTCACAAACACGTACCATCTCGGCTTCCGTGAAGTAACTACCAACCCCCATTGCCAACTAAAAACTTTCAGCCCGCATTTGCGTGACAACCGAGTTTGCTTACATAGACATAAGGACCTCGAACGTATCATGTAGCATGGGACGCGAGTCACCTTTCGGATCATGAATCGTCCCCGACCGGGTGTCACAAGTCCAGCCTTTGGGATTTCGACTCCCCAAATGGTCTGTGATACGTAGAGCATGTTTGGTTCAGAAAATAAGTAATAAACTTTAAATAAAAAGAGTTTTTATAAAGTCATTAGTTCACCTTAAAGCAAGTATACAAAAACAGTTTACCAACCCACCAAAGATTCGTTTATTCCCAACTGAGTGTAAGAATTTGACTAACACTTGTAAGATTGAGGCTAAAAAGTGTTAGCCTAAAGATTTTCTTTCTATATAATGAAAGATTCATAGAAAAATAACAATTCATTATCACCATAGATTGAAGTTCTTACAATCTTTAACGAGTAGATCAAGAACACTAAAACAAATGGCTCGAAACTGAAAAGATGGTAAACTAGTGGAAGAGAGGGAGAAGAATTGAGCAAGTTGGAAGTGAAGAGGGCTCCTCTATTTATAGATCAGCTGAGAATGGCACGGGAATTGCTAAACTAGGCACGGGTCGTGCCAAGTCAGTGGGCAATGGGCGAGTCATCAGTGGCACAGGGCATGTTGAGTCAGACCGCCGATCTTCAAATCTTCGAGAATCAGGGGCACGGGGCGTGCTAGTTGGGGCACGGGCCGTGTCAAGTTAGGGGTATGGGTCGTGTGGTGCAGAGTTGATTCAGAAGCACAGTGCGTGTCTCTGCTGGTGCTGTTGGGGCTAAGCTGGCCTTTGGCACGGGGCATGCCAGGTGGGGCACGACCATTCTAAACTCAAAATCTTCACTTTCTTTAGTTTTTCATGCATTTTCTGTTCCTTTTGTGATTTTGGCTTCGTAAAACTTGAAAAACTACAAAGAAGACAAAAGACACTGTTTCTTTGCAATAGTTAGTCATATTTTACCCAATACACGAGGGATATTTTCTTAGAAAATATGTATAATTTAAGTTACATCAAACATCCCCACACTTAGACTTTTGCTTGCCCTCAAGCAAACTTAGAAAATAGTCGTCGTTCACCTTTCTGATTTTGACCTTGACCTGTTGTGGACCTATCACTTGCCTAAAAACATGTCCTCCAATTACTTCGATTCTTTAATCCATTTGGTTGGTTTATTCTTGTATTATTGATGTATTAAGGGTGACAGTTTCACCTACTGGAAAGTTTAGATTTATACAACTCTGTACACCTGACAAGGGATCACACGACACTCAGGTTAGTCTAGGTACGGACTTTGAGGGATCACTCATACCAAGGTGAAATCAAACAAGGGTCATAGGCTTGTGAAGGAATCAATCCGCCACAAATCTCACCGAAATTTATGTTGTCATCATGAGGGCTTACGGGTTTGAGGGTAGGCTTGGGCTAAGGGTTTGGAAGTTGGTGGTAAAAGAGGTAAAAAATTGCAAAACTCAGATTTTTCCGAAAAGTTTATCTTTGAGGTTTTGTGACCAGGGGTAGTAATTTTAAAGAGCTTTTGCTCTTTTATTTCCAGAAACATAAACTAAAACTTTTTTTTTTCTTTTTAGGCAAATAACAAATGTACCAGCATAGATGCCTTCTTGAATTGGATGTATTTCTGTAGCAATCGTCTGGGCAGATGATATCGTATCCTGATGATAGAAAGGTCGCTTATTTTTGAAAAACTGTCTTTAAAATCTTTTGTTTTGCGAACAATAAAGGGGGTGTAAAATGCGTCAAAGATTTGTGGTATGCAAAGCTTGGTGCGAAAAAAAGCTGTTTAGGGAAAAAGGGGTTTATGCAAATAAATTTGCGGGTTAAGAAATAAAGGGTTTGGGCTCAAAGAGGTTAACTAGGGGATATTTTGGGTGGTAAAGAAATTTTTGGGGTGAAAGAGAGAAAAGGGGTTTTGTAAGTACGTGAAATGATCTTACTATTGCATGCTTTGATCAATCTAGTGAACACGAGAAGTAAATAAGAGAAATCTTATTGAATCACTTGAAGACTACAAAGAAGTCTCTTTGGTTTCTCTCTCTAGAACACACACAGAAAGTTGTAGAAATGACATAAGTTCTTCTATCATTCTAACACACGGTATTTATAGTTAGTGATAATCTGGCATGCGTACCAACTGGTGGACCAATTGGTACGGCGTACCAGTTGATACGACACCATTGATATTGCCACTACAACTCACAGACTCACTCTAATCCAGATACAATACACGAGACACATCATGGCATAAATATGCTCTAACAAACTCCCCCTTAACATGTAGTGTATCTATTCTCTAACTAAACTTCAGTCTTCAATCTTCAATATTGCTGCATCCGATCTTTGACTTGAAATCTTATCAGAAATAGAGCTTGTATGGCTGGATCACTCTTGAATCATCTTTGATCTTCAAGATCCACTTGTGAAAGATACTTCAAACTCCCCCTTTCACCATGCTTGAGTCTTGACACACATAACCTGCAATTTCAGAAGACAGAAACACGGTTTCCTTTTTCTTTTGAAAATTAATTTAATCTTTGCGCAAAACTTCTCTTCGAGAATGCAAGATGTAGATTTGAAATTTGATTTCGTATGACATGTCGATCGGTCGAAAACAAATAAGAAACAAAATCTTTTTGATTTTTCTAAGTTTATGCTAAAGCACACCTAAAATATTTTTGGAATTTTCAGATATGAAACATAAATGCAATACAGAATCAGACACTATTTTTGTCTTTTGCGAGAAAAATCACAACTTGGGATCATATTGAACATAACATGCTGAACTACACTTCAATTTCAATTACTTCAGCACATAAGTCATGTCGATTACTGGTATAATTTATCCATCTTAAACTCAGGCACAATCGTACTCATAACATCTGGATATGTTATTGTATTGATTAGATTTCTTTGACCAGTGTACCGCACACTATCAGAAATACTCAGATATACATTTGCTTATCACACTTTGTGATTTCACTTTTGATTTAACACATAGTGATTATATTCATGATATAGTCAATTGTGTTCCATGCAAAAAGAAATAAGAACGTTAAATCGTCTACCTTAAGGTCGATCTTTCGATACGCAAATAAGGCACCGTATTTAACAAAATAAGAAAATAAAACAAGTTGAAATTGTGTAACCCAACAACAATCAAGTCGGTACTCCTGTACACGAAGAGGAAGTCCGATGATTTATACGAAACACCAAAGAAAATAAAGCAGAACGTCAAACGAACAACAATCAGGTCGGTCTTGTGGACACGCAGAGATAGTCCGATCGTTTGACAAAATAAAGAAAATCAAACAAGTTTAAATCATTGCAAAATGAACACACGTATACACAGTGACTTCTCATTTTCTTTTTCACACATCTTTTCAATATCTTGAGACATGCATCAAGATGTTGTCCACTTGGTCAATGTAGGTCCTCACTGATCTTAATCAGTGCTAATGAAGGTGTTTTGAGAAGAAAACCAATCAAATATCAATAAAGGATGATTTCCAATAGCTAAAATGGGTTTTTAGTATTGAACAATCACAACTACAACCAAATGGATGATAAGAGATGAGCAATAGCTACAAAGGTTGAATAGAATGCTCCTAGCCGTCACCAAACTTACCAAAATCCAGAAATCTTGTATTAGGGTTGATAAAGTTGCAAAAGTTACAAAAGAGTGCACAAAGGCGACTATTTATACAGAACAGTAGACAGTTTCGCTGGCCAAGTGAAACTATCACTGAGACCAGACTAAACTAGTTACCGAGCGAAACAACAGTTTCGCTCGGTAGTTTCGCTAGCTACCAAAAGGACAAGATTACAATTGAAACTAATCTAAACAAGCAAACTTAACAAAACTATGAATTCCTCCCTACATTGATCTTCGAATATTCCCCCTAGGGAGGGATTCAGCCTCTGGATCTTCATTTCTCTGCTTCGGCTTCATTCGGGCTCGGCTCTTTGTTCAATTCCGTTGTCTCTGATTCCCCCAAAACAATTTCTTTATCAGAAACGGGGACAATAACCTCTGATTCCCCCAAAATATTAGTCTCATCAGCAGCGGGGACATTTGCCTCTGATTCCCCCAAGACAGTTTCTTTATCAGCAACGGGGACAATAACCTCTGATTCCCCCAAAATATTAGTCTCATCAGCAGCGGGGACATTTGCCTCTGGTTCCCCCAAGACAGTTTCTTTATCAGCAACGGGGACATCAGCCGGATTCACAAGCTGCTCAGATGATTCACCAATTCCGCCCCAAGCAGTGTTCATCATGTTTGCCATCTCTCTGTCTTCTTCCATTCTTTCTTCACCAACCCTCACCTTCTGTGCTAAATCTTTGATTCTTTAACGATCCCCCGGGCCTTGTTAGCAACCCTCATGAACAAGTTTGCCTCTTCAGCAGTGTCTTCTCGTGCCCCACATCGAATTTGATTTTCGCACAAGGTTTTCAGATTTATTATGTTCCATCAAGCAGATAAGATTTTGAAATTCTGGAAATGCCGACTAACTCACACACATCAAGATTCAATCACGCAAGCATCATACTCTTCACAATGTATCGATCTTATCAAAAATGACGCAGAAAGAAAATCATTTCGGCTTTTCTAACTTTAAATTAAAACACACCAAAAATCTTTTTGAGTTTTCTAATAAGAAATGTAAAACGACTATACAACCAAACTCTATTTTAATTTTGAGAAAGATCCAGACGTGAGATCATATCAACCAATACGCATCACACACATTTCAATTTCAAACTTAATCAGCATGCAAGACAAGCAGATCACTAATGCATCATATTGATATTAAGCATGCACTAATAGTATTTATCATTTTTGGATATGCTTAAGGTGTATTAATCATGCACTGATCACCCAGCCTCACTCTATCAAAGAAATTAACACATCATCATATTTATCTTGATTTTTCATTTATTCTTTTTCAAAATGAGATATGCGTTCATGATGTTTCATGCAAAAATAAAACAGAACCCTAAGTGAACAGCAATCAGGCCGGCCGCAAAGCACGCAGAGAGAGCCCGATGCACTTAGGAAAATAAAAAATAAAAATAAAGCAGAAGTCGTATATATCAACAACAATCAGGTCGGCCTTCTGGGCACACAGAGAAAGTCCGATGATATATACTAAACACCAAGAAAATAAAGCAGAAACTCAATCAGCAGGTGATCAGGTCGACCGCATAAGCACGCAAAGAAGACCCACTGAGTTGAGTGTAAAAATGGCGTAAAGCCTTATTGCAAAGCATGCGTACATCAGAACATCTCTTATTCTATTTTTTATAAGATATCAGAATCAATGCAACACTTATCAGGAAATGAAAACTAGAGTATATCAGGCAAGCTTTATGTTTATATCCTACTCATAGATATCATATTAGTCATGCACACTCATAGATCATACAAGTACAGTACCGCTTTTATTTTTACTCTATCCATGGCAGATAACGCATGTTGATGTACTATCATTTCTCACTTGGTCGGATCAATTTCTCATTTTTGAAATTTTAAATTTTTTTAATTTTTCGATTAATTTATTCTTCCCCCAAAATTCACAAATACTTTATTTTTGGATTTTCAATAAGGAAACTAAAAACAAAACAAAATTTATACAGAACATAAGCCAATGTACCATCATTTCCCAATCATGTTGGATACAATTTCTCATTTTCCAATGTTTTTGTATTTTTCTGTTTTTCAATGTTTTTGTATTTTTCCGTTTTTCTCCCCCATAAAATGAAAACTCTATTTTTGGTTTTTTCATTTTAACAAAAACATAAAGACACTATTTTTGGTATTTTCAATTTTCTCCCCATAAACTACAAATACAATGCATTAAAGAAAGAAAATTGACCTTTCGACATGGATACCTTTCAGTTTGAGCTTTTTCAAGAAAAATGTCACTTTTAAAGTTTAATATCACATGTAATTTAACTTAAATCAGCAGAATACACATCCATCAGCAACTTTTCAATCACCGATAGGTCTTCTAGAAGTACCTGCACACTGATCAAACACGTCAGTTTATAAATGACCCGAAGCGAATCGCTTTTGGTCGACCAGTGTCTTGGTTTCCTTTCGAAACCACTTTAGGTTGCCAGTTTTTGTTGTTTTGGTAAATCAGTATTTGATGAACCCGTCATAGTAGATTGTGATGAACAACCTACATATGGAGCATTTTGAAAAGATGAATAAATCGCCCTTGAGTATTGAAAAATGTAGGTTGTGGATATTCATCAAATACTCTGCCATATTCGTCAATGAATCGTTGTTTGGCAGATTTACCAACATATGGAACCTTTCCTCTTCTTGATGTAGAAGCAGCAGAAACCGGAAATTCTTGTGCCATAGGCCCTTTCTGGCGGCAATTGTAACACAAACGATTGTTTACATTTTTCGTCTTTGGTCTCTGCAAAGCTTCACAAAAATATTCATCTCCAAAATGATCATAAAATGTATCATATACCTGAAATCGATGATCATGAACCCATTTTGAAGTCGGGCTTTTTGGAGTAGAATTTGATCCTCCAGAAGAAAAATTTAGCATTTGAAGTCTTCTTGGTCTTCGGATCCTTATGCTTCACGAACACTTCAGCTATCTTTTGAGAATCCACACAGTGAAGTGGAAATTCTTTGTCAGAAAATATTTGGTCCGAACCCTTAAGCTTATAAAATCTCCTGGGTTGATCTTTTTCAGCTTTAAAAACATCTTTTTTTTATTACTTGTTTCAGGTTGACTTTCTTCAAATTTTGTTGTTTTGAACCTTGAGTCCCATCAACTTTAACATTCTTGGTCTTGAAACCCAACCCAACATGTTTTCCCGAAACCTTTTCATTAGAACCAGATGATTTATGTCCATTCTTTGCAAGACGAGAAAATTCAGCTTTCACTGCTTTAACATTCTTTTGTTCATAGAAAATTCTTTCATCAATAGCAGTGTTCTTAGTTGATCTTGCTGACTTCTCTTCTTCAGTAGCTGGAGAATCAGACATATCTTTTTAGCTTTCTGTTCTTTTTGCGATTTTACAACCTTGCCCTCATTAAATTTCTTATCAACAAATTCAGAGCAATCACCAGTTTCTGCCTTTTCCTGCACCTCATGAACACCTTCGTTAAGACTACCCGGTGGTGAAACTGTTTTGGTAAACATTTTTTCAAAATTTTCATCTTTGGCCAGGAAACTTGTAAAAGATGTAGAATTTGTGACATTGTTCAGCAAACGGTTTGCATCGATCACTTGAATTTTTAGCTCAGAAACTTTCTATTGAGCTTCAGCCAATTCTTTTTCTGTTTCAATTAATTTCTTTGCCACTTTGTGAGTTTCATATTTCTGCAATCTCAAATTATCAAGCTCTGCAAACAACTCTTTCTTCAATTTATCTTGATTTCTTTTCTGTATATCCAAATTTGCGTTCTGCAACTTGTTCACCCTCATTAGTTCTCTTTTCTCATCTAGTAGCTTTTCCATATCTATCTGATATGACTCAATTTTGGTAGCAGAGTCATTAGAAGTCTTGGTGAGCATATCAAGCTTATTTTTGGACTTTTCAAATAAATCATTGAAATCTTGTTCAACATCCTTCGCTTCTACCTTCCATTTTTCAACTTCCTTGCCTAATTCCACATTTGCTTCAGATAATTTTATAAATTTCTGTTCAAACTCCTTTTCAAGACCTTGAAATTTCAACTCTTTTTCAACTACCTCTGCTTGAAAATCTAAAAACTTTTCTTTCTAAACGACTAACTCTGGAATTATACCTTCCAACCTTTTCTTTTCATCACTCAATTCTTCAATCTTCTTCTCATAATCAGCAATCAATAACTCATTGTCCTTTACCACACTCTGAATCCTTTTGTATTTTTGTGAACAAAATTCACAAACTAATTGATAACCACTAGTTTCAGAACTACTAGTTTCAGATTCAGACTCAGATACTTGTACTTCGTCATCACTATGTACAATTTGAGCAACAAATGCAGAGTTGGCAGACTCATCAGGAAAATCGGTAGCCCAATCATAACCTTCATTCGATGTTTGTGCTTTTGAATCAAAAGTAATAGCAGTTAAAGCAATTGGAGGATTTCGTCCCCAATCATATTGCTTATCGACTTGAGATACCAAGGCTGTTGGAGACTTTGATGAAGAAGCATTTGATTTGGAACATTCACGAGCAAAATTTCCAAAATTAGAACATTTGAAACATTTTACCTTTGATTTATCTACTCCAACCTTGCCATCCGGATTTAAACTTTGGAATTCGGTTTTCTTCCTGAATCTTTTAACTCTTTGTGCTAACACTAAAAGTTGCCAATTAATATCCATCTGTTCAAGGTTACCTGGATCTATCTGATCAAAGTCTTCTTCAATCAGATTAGATGTTGGCAAACCACCATTCAGCAATCCATAGTATGAAGATAATAAAGCTGAAATCAACGCCAAATGTTCATCACGTGCTTTTGCAGAAAATGAAGTCTCACTTGAATGATTTGGAACAGTGAAATTACACCCACTTGAAGAACTTTCTGAATTTCCCAATCCATGACTAGCAACAAAAGCTGTCGGAGGAGGATTTGATGAATCAAAACCAAAAGATTTAGATTTAGCATTGATGCTTGCAAATTCTGACCATGATACAATTCAGGATTTTGCAATTGAGCAGTCGATTTTTGTGAATTTATCATTTCCATCTCTCGAGCATGAAGCTTTCCTGTCAAATCATGAAATGATAATGTGGAATACTCTTTGTCATGAGTAAGCAACAACACATAATTCTCCCACTTTTCTGGTAATGCTTCTAACAAGTTCTCTTACAATTCTTCCTCGGTCTTTTCAATTTTAACCACTTTTATCTCACTAATCAGATGTGAAAACCTTGAAACAAGGGCTGAAATATTTTCTTTTTCATAATTTTGAAAATTTTCAAATTCTTTGTTCAATACTTTCCCCTCTATTCTTCTTATATTGATCATTTCCCTCGCATCGAGCAGATAATGCATCCCACAACTGTTTTGATTTCTTACAGGTGCTGAATTGATGTAGCAGTTCGGTCGGTAAAGCCATGGTAAGATAACCATAATCTTTCTTTTCAAGCTCATAACTTTTTCTTTCATCAGCATCAAAATCTTGAAGTTCCTTATATTCTTCGTCATCGGTTGGACGTGTATACAACTTTCGAATCGGAATCCATAAATCGATATCATTTGTGCTGATGTACGCAGGAAACCGTTGCTTCCAATTTTGATAATCTTCCAACTTTTATAGCTTAGGAACTTTCTGACTTGTTCCTATTTCATTATCAAAATTGAGCATAGCTTGTACCGTGCTTTGCATAACCGCAAAGGCTTGAAAATACGACATCTTTTCCGAAATATGATACTTTAAAAACTTCGAACTAAAAAACGAAGGTCTTCCAAGCGGATTTTGGGTACCAAAACGGAGGATACTAGCCGTTAGGAAAGTAAAAGTCTAGATCCTCGCTGATAAGGTCGTTTTGGCTGGTATTATCTCCCGTAACTCTTAACGAATCTCAAGTTACGTCAATTTTAGTGAAAGTAACTTTTTTGCCAGCGTACCAAATCACTCTCAGCGGACCAAATCTCTTCTCAGCGTACCACCCTGTTAACCAACGTATCACAAATCCTCAACGAACCACTCGCGGCCTCAAACTCAGCAAACCAGTAAACGGACCAGATTCACCAGCGTACCACTTTGGTACGGTGTAACTATCAGTGTACCAATCAATAACTGTCGCGTACCACCGATGAAGATTACCTTCCGTACCAAAAACCAGCGTACCAGAACCTTTGAAGATTTCCTTGCGTACCACAGAGCGTACCAAAGGCATACCAGCTGTTCTCCGAGCGTACCAACGGCGTACCACGCTGAAATCGACGGTTTTTCGAAAATTTTGATGTTTTGGACTATAATTCATAGCAGTAGACTAGGAAAAGACTCTAGGAATGTTCAGAAAGCATTTATAGCACCAGAAACACTCAGAATTGAAAAAAATTGATGAAACATGAAGAAACCAAAACTTTCTCTCTCTAAAAATCCAAAAATTGATCAAAAACACAGCAGTAGAGCAACCAAATGCTCTGATACCACTTGTAAGTACATGAAACGATCTTACTACTGCATGCTTTGATCAATCTAGTGAACACGAGAAGTAAATAAGAGAAATCTTATTGAATCACTTGAAGATTACAAAGAAGTCTCTCTGGTTTCTTTCTCTAGAACACACACAGAAAGGTGTAGAAATGACATAAGTTCTTCTATCATTCTAACACACGATATTTATAGTTAGTGACAATCTGGCCTGCGTACCAATTGGTGGACCAATTGGTACGGGTGTACCAATTGATACGGCGTACCAGGTGGTACGGCACCATTGATATTGCCACTACAACTCACAGACTCGCTCTAATCTAGATACAATACACGAGACACATCATAGCATAGGAATATGCTTTAACAGGTTTATCCTAGGGGCCTCAATCATATGAAAACATTTTTGTAGAGGATGAGCATGTTAGGTATTTACGTGGTTAGGCTCGAACACTCTTTGAAAATGAGCGAAAAAGGGTTTTAAGTACCAGTTGTATAAAAATAAACTTTGGGTTCAGTTTTGCTGTCCCCAAAAATACCTCAATGTATACATCAAACGTCACAAATGGTTTGAATATTTTTTATTTAGAAAACATAGTTTTTGTTCAGCTGATTGTGGTCCATAAACAAGTTTTTATTGGTTTTTCGGAAGATAAATTTATGCTTATTTTCGAAAAAAAATTTGGGCGAAGCAAAAGTTAAGTGTTGTGTATTTCCGGCTAAGATTGATAATCCCATGCCCACACTTAAATTGCACATTGTCCTCAATGTACTTATTGATTGCACAAATAAAGCAGGAAATGTGATTTAAATAGTTTAAGGGTAAGAAAATCATCACCGACTGCATTGATCAAACACACATTATGCTTCTAAGGTTGCATCACCTAACTGAAAATCCTGGCTCTTGCTCGCTCCTTCTTGGTTGTCTTCCTTATTCATTACCTACAAGGCTAAATTTAACTATAAAATACTCGTACTAGAGATCCGGTAAATCTGCCCGCGTCTCAGCAGGAATGTTTTCTGCTGGTCTGAGTCCAGAGTTACACTAGGCGAACCTCGATCTCTAGTACTAGTAACTAAACTACTAGTACTGAAAGATAAAAATTAATCTAAACTACGATAGATATCTAAAATAAAAGTAAAAAGAAAAGGAAGGGGCGGAATTCTGACCGTCCTGAAGATGTGTTCTTTGAGGTTCATCCTATTCTTTTTGCTTTTACCTTAGACTTCCATGCTGAGCCGCCATGGCGCGCTACGTTTATTATACGGGCCTGCTGGCTAGACCCGCAATCCTGGTCTAGAAGAATGATGGTGGAGGAGAGGCTTCCTCCATTCATTGGTATTGTTAGGACAAGTTTCTATGTGTGGCCGTTACTGTGCGAATAGATTAGAAGATTAGGATTGAATGTATGCAATGATGTCAACATACCAACCAGCATACCAATTGTTACGACGGACCAAAATGGTACGCTGGCTGGTTCACCTATAAATAGGTTTGGTGTGTTGATCATCTTTAAGTTTGTTCATTTCATTATGTGTGATCTTAGTGAGAGATGAGGTTCTGTCCAAACCTCCTACAGAGCTTCAATGATGTATACTCCATTCGGTTTGTAATCAGTCGACTATAATTGAATGACAAACTTCCATCTCTATCTGGAAACGATCCGATTATGCTTTTACAGGTATGCGAGTTCCAGACCTCACTTGATGCTGTCCACCACTCACTTGTAGAGTGTTATCCAATTTCTTACCCACGTCAAAAGTTGCTTCCTGGTTGCCAAACTTGATCGTTTGAGTGCCGGTGCTCATGTCCACCACTGCTTGAGGTGTTGCGAGGAATGGCCTTCCGAGGATAAAGGGTTCCTCCTTGTCTTCTTCCATATCCAACACAACAAAGTCGGCAGGGTAAAAAAACTCTCCTATTTGAACTAGGAGGTTCTCAGAAATACCTGAAGGGTACTGGACTGACCGATCTGCTAGTTGGATGCTCATCCTGGTAGGAGTGGGTTTACCGAGGTTTAACTTGTTGAACATGGAGGAAGGCATAAGGTTTATGCCGGCCCCCAGGTCAACAAGTGTATTTGAAACCTTAATGTTTCCCACTACACAAGGTAGTGTGAAGCTGCTAGGATCTATCTGCTTTCGGGGAATAGTGCTTGAAAGGACGGCAGAGCATTCTTCCCCTAAGCTGACAAAGTTGAGTTCTACGATCTTGCGCTTGTTGGTCAGGAAGTCTTTTGTCACACCCCTAATTTCCACTAACGGAGTTTTACCGTGTGGGGTGTGATCCAAACCAGGACCCGAGTCAATAGTTACATCAAACATAAGTTAAGGGTTTAAAATGTACATACCAATTCAAGTTGAAAGGATTTAAAAAAAAGTTCCCAAAATAGAATGTTTTAACCAACGTACGTGCCCAAAAATCAGATACTCCTAGCGTCCTGCAAAGCATGCACAAGAAGCATGTGTTAACTAATGTTGGTGAGTTCACATAAGTACATAAGTATGTCTAGTATAAGTATGCAGTACGAATACAACAGTCTTTATTCGTATGTAAGCATGTATATTACAAGTACAATCCATATCGTAGGTAGCATGCCTAAGTTCATGTCATTAAAACGTTCGCAACCGAAGCTAACTAAAAAGTGTAGAATTTCATCCTTACGTGTATTTGCCTTCCTTGTGTCTACTCGATCACAGTAAGTTTAGGCTGACATTGTCCTCAGTCCGACGGCCATTCGGGTGGTGCATCTCGTGCCCGCTGAGTGGGGTTTGTCAGACCCCAGTAGTACTACCCAATATCCCGTCGCTATTTGCTATTAACGGTTCGATAAAGTACAGACTTGAAAGATAAAGCATTTTACGTGAACATGTGATATATACTGGATTTCTACTTTAATCATACATCAAATTTATCGTGTTATCACCCTAACCTGGATGTAACGTGTTTGCGTGTGTTATCGTCCAAACCTGGACGTAACGTAAAAGGTTTGTGTAACTCACCTTAGGGAGCGCTGCTACAATTTAGTTAAGACTTCGAGTCTTGTGTAGCTACCGAGCACCTATCGCTTTTACATACGTAAGTGTGTGTCAGCACAAGAGTAACATAGCCTAGACGACAGTTCGTTTGAAAAGTAAGTCCATATGTGACATAGGTGATAAATCTCCATACGTGATAAAGAAAATTGTTCATTCAAATCGAGTTGATGACGATGTTTGATTGAAATCATAAAAGATAAGTAAATTACAGATAAAAGATATATATTTTATCTTTATAAAGATCGTGTTGTTATATATATATGTATATATATATATATATATATATATATATATATATATCCGAGTGTATAAATCGTTTATTTCATGAATTATGATAGTATTTATTATTAGTATACGTACGTCTTTACAGAAGTATAAGGTTTAATAAAACGTTCGTGTTATATTTCTAAACACATATATTTTATTGTTTCTGTTAATTTTTTAATATATATATATATATATATATATATATATATGTAGATATATATTTTAAAAATTCTTTGTTAAACAATCACCCTTTATGTAATAATCAAATTATATAGACTAACGAGAGGAAGCAAAACTGTTGGAACAAAAATCTATGTGACTGACGCCATCAAATATGTTTACTGAAGTATTCTACTGAAGGATCCATCATGAAATGATTCAGAGACGCGTGTTGTGATGATCGAGGCTTGCCAGTTTGGACCGAAGACGTTTTCTGGATAAGTCAACCGTTCGGGTCAACGGTCTTCGTAAAAGTCAACGAAAGATCGGTTCGAGCGAGTCAAGATTTGGATTAATTAAATCAAATTTGA
>JBCNJP010000064.1:8828-48828 GCA_039602395.1 Deinandra increscens subsp. villosa | reverse complement strand
GTCTTCAACTTAGTATCCACTTTTGAGAGATCATATCGACACCACTTCCTACGCACGTGTGTCTTACTCGGAAGTGTATATCCATGTGCCTTTTTTTTTACAACTCAACTCGTGAGTGTGCATTTGAAGTATCGAAGATTCAAATTTGAAGAAATTTTTTCCCGCCTTAATTTTTGTTCTTATAGTTTTCCAGATTTCATAGGCAATCTTCATAGAATCCTCTTTGAATCTTCAAATCTTCATCCGGTATTCAATGAATTTCCAGATTTCGTGTTGCATCAAACCATCCTCAATTGTTTATGCATTCATAAGGATTTCATACAATCATTAAATCATTATCATATCATAGAGATCAAAATTCATCAAATTATCAAATCAACAATTGATCATTAATTATTGAATTAACAAATTCAAATTAGCCATATTGATCCAAAATATGTGTATCGATCTAATGTTTTCAAAAATGAATTTCGCCACGTATTCAAAGTTTTAAATCGATACCTGATGATTTTGTCTGTTTTGCAGTTGTACGATCTTTATTTAGAAGATCATCTAGATCCTTTTGAGCATCAGTTTTTCCAGAATCCTTTTTCGGAGTAAATTTGAGAGTTGTGCGGACTTCCTGCAACCATTTCTCACATTTTTCCTTATCCTGTAACTGTTTCAAAACCTGCAAATTTCTCATCAGAAAATCACGATCAAAGCCTCGTAAGGCAACCAAAGCATCATTCGGATCGACATTATCATCAGCATCATCATGATCTGAATACGGATTATCATCAGATCGATTCAGTAATGGAAACACCAAAACTTTTTTGCCAATTTTTCCAGCTGATCCTTTCGAGCTATGAATATTTTTTGGTGATTCTCCTAGATCAAAAATTGATTTCTTCTTCACTGACTTATCCGATTGCTTCTCTATTTTTCACCAATTCCTGAGAATACGGATGGCGCCAATTGATGAACCACAAAATCACACCGTATGTAGATATGAGATAGCGATTCAACTAGGAACAAGCTAATTAATGAAGAATAATAGATGAATCGATCGTTTTATTGATATTACTATATTTGAATACAATTGGGAAAACACACAGTGAATGTGTAGTTTTCCAGAACTGAAAGTTACATCATTGAGGAATAAGTGAACTATTTATAGAGTTGCTAGAGTCGCATCTTCGTAGGCTGGTTGGATGCACTTGCCTCTTGTCCATCCGTAACTACATCACTTCCGACTTGTTCTTTATACGACACTTGCTCTTGAGGTCTTTATCATCGGAAATGTAGCTGCTAGGCCATTTGCATGTCCAGCCTTGACCTATCCTCATCACCTGTCTTTACTGTCTTTGTGCTTCCTTGATTCTTTGACATTGAAGCACCATTCTTGCAATTACAGCGGCAACTGCATGATCCAACTGAAGAAATGGGAGACACAGCTAATCCCTTGAGTTTTTCATTCTTCACCCCAGCTGTTGGTTTCATACTCGGATGCTTGATGGTGATCTTTGGCCTCTCAACTTCAGCTTCACTTATTACTCCATCAGTTATTCCCTTGAACTTGGAGGAGAAGGATGGTAAGTCATATCCAACATCTGGTTCTTGGTCAAACATTGATCCAGATGTCATAAAGATCTTCCCCTCAGGCCGTGTCGTCAAGATCACCTTTTCCCTGTTGACTTTGTCAATTAATTTGAAATATGGGGTTTCAATTTTAGGGTATTGTTTCAACTCTATCCCAGCATCATCAGACTTAGAGTTATGACACCTGTTGTATTTCCGGCACTCAGCATCATTGTCTGATATATCCTCTACTCTCCCTTCACCATAAGTCATGTGTGCCTCATTATCAATTTCTTCTTGAATCAATGGTGTAGTTCCAACCAAGACACTATCAATAGGAGGAGCAACTTCTTTATAATCAGACTTGGTTCATTTAACTTGATCCTCACTAAGAAGTGTTCCTATAATGTCTCTGGGAACTGGTGGAGGAATAATGCTGTTTGCAGCCAAGGACCTATCAGTTTTCTCTGACCCAAATCCAGATGTGTCTTTCCCAACTTGACTGGTCACAACAGCATGTGACAAAGCCTTTCTGCATCGAGCATTCGCTGATTTCTTTCTTGATTGCAATCATACTTGACCTGCAGCTCATCACACTTTTGCTGCAGTTCAGTTAATTTCTGTGTCAGCTCAGATTTCTCAATTCTAGCCTGATCATATAAAATAGTCTTCTCCGTTGCTAGCTTTTGATATTTCTAAATGTCTAGTTTTTGGGCTTTTACATTCTCTTCACTCTTTTCCCACCTACCTTTAAATGAACTCCTAGAACATTGCATATCAAAAAGTTCAATTTCAGCATTTTTCCAGAGTTGTCTTAGGCTAGGAATTAATCGAGCACAAGTAGGATTGGGGCATATCTTAGTTTTGTCAACTTCAGCTGCGAAAGCATCCTTGTTCTCAACCATATTCTTTTCTTCAACCACTGAACTCATTTTATTTCTTTAGATATGCAGCTTCTGAAAATCTGGTGAAATCAGCAAAATCGGCAAAAGTACTATTCAAGGAATAGTGTCAAAAACTTATAACACGAAAACGGAGGCCTTCGGAGTGGAATTTGGGGGTCCAAACGAGCTCCCTTGGACGTTAGTCCTGGGTAATTCTGGGGCTCGTTGTCACGAACGTCTTGTTAAAATTTGAGCTTCTAACTCCAAACGAGTCAAAAGTTATGTTCGTTTCCGTGAAAGTGTGAAATAGTGACCTTTTTGCCGCAAACTAGTTTCCGATCGTAAAAAGTGGTCGTAAACACCCCCGAGTCGTAAACCCAATCGAGAACACGACTCCGATCGTAATCTCAGTTGTGAACTACTCCGGGTCGTAAACAAAGTCGTGAACACGATTCCGATCGTAAACTCAGTCGTAAACGCCTCAAAATCACAAACCAGGTCGTAAACACCGAAAAATTCGATCTTGAACTCGTAAACACCAATTCCGATCGTAATCTAAATCGTAAATGTCCAAAGATCGAATCTTGAAGTCGTAAACACCAATTTCCAGCTCGTAAACACAGATCTGATGAAGAACACTGATCGAAAACTCAGAAAAACCTTTACTTTTTTTCAGCCAAACACTCGAATCTAATATTGTGGAACCTCGAATCAGATGATTCTTAGCTCTGATACCAATTGTTGGTCCCGAAATCAACAACCGTTCACGATATTCTATCAATCACGAGTGCGGAATCCAAGTGATTGATTGATTCAAGATAAGAGATGAGAGGAATACCAAGAAAACAATTAATAAACGATAAAAACTTGATCTTGCACACAAGATGAACTTGTCGGGTACAAATCTTTAAATCGTAAACTGATCTCTCTCTCTAGTTTAAGATTGCGATCTTAAACTCCCTTTCTCTTTCTCTCTAAAATCGTAATCTCAAGGGTTACCAAATGAGGAGGTCTAGTGGGGTATATATAGCCCCCCATTAGGTTTACTATAGGGCCCCTCGAGGATCTTAAACCCAAGCCCAAGCCCATATCTAAAAGTAAACTAGTCTACTAATCTAATTAAACCCTCTAAGCCCATCCCAACTAATTTAATATTACAAGCCTCATAATCTAGCGTCTACAAATTGGATTACGGATAGAAAGGATTCCAAATCAACAAGCGGGTATGTGTTCATGCTTGGTGGCGCGGCTATTGCTTGGAATCGGCTAAGCAGAGGGTTATAACACGGTCCACAATGGAATCTGAGTTTAACGCCTTGGATAAATCTGGTGAAGAGGCGGAATTGCTACGTCAATTTGTGGAAGAAATTCCAAGGTGGCCTAAGCCAATGATGGCTATTTGCATACATTGTGACTGTAAATCGACAATTGGGCACGGCCATTCTTCCATGTATAATGGCAAATCAAGGCACATTAGACGTAGACATAATGCGGTACAACAACTAATCTCTACGGGAGTTATCTTAATGGACTATGTGAAGTTAAAAGATAACACCGCGAACTGTTTACAAAAGGCTTAAGCAAAGAGTTAGTTTTGAAGTCGTCAAGGGGAATGGGACTAAAGCCCATTAGGTTGAAAGCTGGTGCAAAGAAAAACCTAATGTATGAAAATGGAGATCCCAGGCTCTAGGTTCAATAGGACAACCTAATCACATTGGCTAAGGTCACTGTGGGGGAGTACCCTAAAATCTTAAAAGGGAGTTGTGTACTTCCTATTCCATTCCTATCACCAAAGAGTGAAATGTGTGAGGTTAAGCATACAATGGTCAATGACTTTGTGTAATTCACAGATGATTTTGAGTATATCATAATACCAATGCTTTTAATGATTGTGGTAATCACCTATGCAAGAGAGAAGTGTGGTTGCTTCTAATGGATTTGGTGGTCACAAATCCTAGAGCTCTAGCAGAACCAGGCTAGTGTTCCAGGACCATGACTAGACACGACAATGAGGGCTAACCAAGTTAGAGAAAGTATTGTCTGAGTATAATAACGGTTACACAAACACTCGGTTGGTTCGAAGACATCGCGTATACCAAACACCAGTAACCTAAGTATACTTCACAAAGGAGGGTTCAAAGGGGACACCTACCTATCCTGCAATACTGGACTGTCGAAATTGCCTTTGACTCTTGAAGAATAGATCGATACCCATTCATGTGGGGGATTGTTGGTATTTTGGGAGAAAAACTAGTGAATAATGAGTTTTTTTCACAAAGTATGAAAATGAGTTTTTCACCAACTTTGTACAAAAATAAAATACAGATAACATAGGTTGTTGCCTCTGTATTTTATGGGTTTGTGTAGTATGTTGTGAGGGCTTTCTAACGCACAAAACCACGTCCAAATCCGAGCATGTATGAATGAGATATTGAGCTCAAAGTTGAGGACTCGCAGTAGTGAATGCTGCGAATTTTAGAGAGAAAATGAATGGAACTTATCCCACACTGGTTGGGGGATGAATCCAAAAGTTGTTTACAAGGTGGGAACCTTACCAACTATTATTTCCTTAAGTAGGACACATCCCTTGGACCCTTAGGCGTGCGAAGCACCCCTAACCCCCCTAACCCGCACTCGCACACGCGCGCGCGTGGCGTGGGTGTATGAGGCGCAATGTGGCGCTTTGATGGCGCACTTTGCACTTCGCACGCTCGCATCGCCTTGAGCCGCTTGAGAGCCGCCTTATTGCTTTTAAGTTCAACCGGAAGTTGGTCCGGTTGGAGACCAAGAGGAGAAGTTCAAGCGGAGTGTGAGTTGAATAAAAAAACAGACGTTTAATGCAAAGTTTAACTACGAATTAACTTTAAGTGCTCACTAAGGCTTCCCACAACTATAAATACAGCCTCATTAGTTGAGGTAAAATACATCGAATTCACTTCTGAATTCTTATTCTCTCTTCATCCTTTTCTCTCACTCTCTCAATCTTCATCTTGTTCATCAAGACTTCAAGAACCCGAAGGTAACTTCAAGCTTAGAGTTATCCCGATCGTACAATACGGTTTAGGCGATTATACCCTGGGAAGCACAAGGGTTCTTCGGTAGACCCGTAATTTGTTTTAAGGGACCCGGGTTTTGACCCGAAGCCTTCGCCAATTTTCTTCTTATTTCTTCTTTGATTTTCAAAACATCTAAAGTTTTATCAAAATCTTTTCAAACCTTCTGTTTATTTTGAAAGTTTCATTTCACTTTGTAAAATTTTCTTCACTATAATCATTTTCTTCTTTGTATTCTTTAATTTTATTCCATTTCATTTATATGTATTGTATTTCTTCATTTCTTGTAATTGTATTATAACTTTAATGTCGTTCCCTGTATTGTAATAGGAGTGGATTACCTTTATTTTGATTGTATTGTAATAGTGTAGGTTTTATTCTCTTTGTTGTAATTGTACCAAAAATAAAATATCTATTTTATTTTAAATTTTACAAACGGTTTTCCTACAAAGCACATACTCCTTTAACTCACAAATTACTCACAAACATATGTCTAACCATCTTAACTACTTACCAAATGGCAAACACCAACAAATTACTCACTTTATTCATAGTGTGAGGGAGAGATAGAGGAAAGTCACAGCTTGATGAAGAATATTAGTAGATTCAATTTAGTCTGGAGACAAGCCTGGTTGGATAGAAAGAGGGAAAAAAGAAAAATCCTTTTATCTTACTACAATGAAGCCATGACTTGGAAATAACAAAGGGACCTCATATCCGTACATCCCATAGTCTAAACTTACACCCCTATATGGGGCGTATAGGATACGGATCAGTGGTTGACAGTACGGGGGTGTATAGCCCTATATGGGGGGGGGGTCCTATACGGGGGCGTATAGCTCTATATGGGGGTGTATAGCGTCGAAAAACAGAATTTCCTATAATTCACGGGGGTCAATATTTTTTTCTTTTTCCCTATCGGGGCGTATAAACCTATTCGCCCCGTATAAGGGTGTATATTTGGAATATTAGGATGTATGAATGGAATAGCCATAACAAAACTATAAATAAATAATTTTTTTTTTTACCTTTAACTCTTTCTCATAATATCACCACTTGCGCCCTCACCTATAATTTCTTATCTATGTTGTTGGAGTAACGCAAATACACAAAACAACTGTATTGTTATAAGGCAATGAAAAGAAAATAAATCTACATATCGACGTTACAATAAAAAGTCAAACGCTCAAAGTATCGAGCGTAAGACCTATATGTTATGTTACACGACCCTACACATTATGTCAGTGATGTGTTCGGACCGGTACCTAAAAATGACTAATTTAACCTAGACACACCTAATTTTACCGTAAGTACCAAAACTAAACCGAACCTAAGGCAAGTGTACCTATCGGTGACAGTATAGATACAAAAGACCAAATATCGAACCCTAAGGACACTAATGAACAAGACTCAACCTAGGACTTAATGAATTAGAACTTTGAATTATTTGGTTTGAAAGGGTTAATTAACTAACTAATCAACTAACAACTGAAAATGACGAAACCTTAGGAATCTTCAGATATCAAGAAATATAGCACCTAGACTTAGAATCCTAAATAACACTAACAACTCGCTCGAACAAGAGTTTACCTTTTGGGTACTTCTCACTTCAACTAAGCCTAACCACTTCCGAAACAATCTTGGGCACCCTAGACTAGTCGGAGCTACCACTAATTGACACGGAATAGCAAATTGACCAACCATCCTAGGGCACTTCCTTTTGGGACAATGTTTTCCTAAGCAATTAACCGACCCGACTACCCGACAACTATCATCCTTTTGAGCTTATTTAGAGAGCAGCAAACAAGAATCAAATAAGTATCTATCAACCAATACTATGATTACTATGAAGTTAATCACATCAAATTGCAAACACCAAAGCACACAATTTAACTACTTTACTCAAACTGAAAGACACCCGCAAGCAAAGCAAGGATTACTTGATAATTCTAAATCTAATTCGTGCACAAACATGCATCAATCACAGAAATTAGTGGGATTAAAATAATTTTCAAAACATCAGTTGAATTATCAAAAACCAAATAGAGTCACAAGAGTCAATTATTCATGGCAATGGTCAAGGTGGCACTAAAAGTGTAGCCTCCCACCATAGTCAAACCAGTAACAAGCATAAAAATCCAGACTTAATGGTAGACATGGTTTAGGTTTAGCAATTAATCAAGAATTCAAAGGAGAAATCAAGAAACGATTGACAAATTAATGTTGAATGACTGATACTCCAAGCCTCCAGTTGATTCCAGCCTTCCTCTGTCTCTAAAATCGTCCCTCTAGAGCTCCTAAATCGGCTGCAAGTCCAAAAGTTCCCAATAAACCCCTTAATGATCAATTTATAAGGAAATTTTAGGGTTTGCTGTCACACCCCCAATTTCCACTAACGGAGTATAACCGTGTAGGGTGTGAACCAGACCAGGACCCAAGACTTTAGTTACAACCAAGCCATAACAGTAATTTAATAGAAGTTAAAGCACGTTTTACAAAAATAGAGTATTGTTTAGTTTAAACAATTCAGCGGAAGCACAACCATAGATTACAAGTTTAGTTTAGACAAATAACATGTTGAAATGTTTGAAAAGTGTTTTCCCCAAAAGTTGCATAGTTGAGTACTGCCGCCATCCGTGCCACCCATGAATCCACCTAACGACCTGAAAAGTAAACAACGATCAAGTGTCAGCTAAAAGGCTGGTGAGTTCACTAAAACAATCTACACACACCATGTAGACCAACAAATGCATATGAATAGTAAGGAAACAATTCATACTCTAGTTATACAAGTTGCAAGTATTATCCGTATCATTAGGTAGCTAGCCTATGCTTATGCTCACCTGAACGTTCGAAACCAAAGCTGACAATGTATTTGATAGGTATTCACCTATGTAATTTGCCTTCCCCGTGTCTTTCCCGATCACGGTAGTCCTAGGCTAATATTGGTCTCAGTCCGACCGCCAGTCGGGAGGGTGCATCCTGTGCACCGCTGAGCGGGGGTGTCAATCCCCAGTAGATCTACTCAACATTACCTCGCTATTCTATATTAATGGTCCGATAAGTAAGGACTTTTGATATTAAAAGCAATTCAGTGAAACATGTGATATATGTGGGATAACTACTCAAGTAAAGAAATACCTTTACCGTGTGTTGCCATCCCTTACCGGATGCAACAAAAATAGTAAGTGAAACTCACCTTAGGGTGCACTGGTACGCGGCACTTGGCTTTAATGATTGGCTATGAATGACCTATTTTGGGTAAATATGGTCTAACCGAATTAGAGGTTGTCTATAAGACAAAAATAGCATATAGGCATCTAAACATGTTTCATGCATTCATACAAGTCATACAATTCACATAGAAGTCCCAACTTGGGAGAAAATCAAGTAATTGCAACTTAAGTCAAAGTTGACCCAGAAAGTCAAACTTCGAGCACCTAACTAGTGACATAGCTAAAATCCACAATACTTGGAATTAGCTCTTTAAATTTTACAGGCATGTAGTACATATCAAATAGGACTTGTAGCAAAAAGAATAAAGTAAAAAGGTTTAGAAATGAGAAAGTTATGCACGTCGGAAGTTAGCATTTCCAGCATTTTGCATAATAGTCAAAGTGATCTTAAAAATTGCATAACTCATTCAATACTTGGAATTTTTGCACCAACACTTCCAGATCATACACTTATCATATAAACATCATTTACAAATAGAAAAATCGTCAATAAAACAAGATTAGCATGCTCAACCAAATTCAAAAGTCTACTTTTCACAGAAAAAGACAGCTTTGAGTACCCAACTTGCAGCAGTGTTTTGAGTGACCAAACGGACGTTTTAGAAAGTGTGCGAGTAGCCGTTGGAAAGCTAAGACATCCTTCTTTACTAGGGAAAAAGAATCAATCAGTTTCGAGCAAAATTGAGAGAGTTATGGCTGCTGCAAGTTGACCAAAATTTCTGGTCAAAGCTGTTAGAATTTTTAAGTTTATAAAAATTTAGGATTTCCATTCTATGCTAACATTTGCTTCATTCAACACTTACTAACAAGTTTATAACCATAATAACATGTAATTTCTGCCATGAACAAGATCGTAACCTAATCATAGCAAAATCTCATCAAGTAACTAGCATACAAGGGCATAAACGTCCAAATTTCACAACTAAGCACCCAATGTACATAAGAGATCACTCATAGCAGAAATTTAAGCTCAAAACCCAGCCCTAATCACGAGTTCAATTCTGTCCCGAATCACAAGTTAACATATCTTAACCTAAAACATGAAATAAGAGCATAGCAACACTCCATTTAGCACATAAACACCGAAAATCACACATGCAACCACAAATTCGGATTTCAAAAAGTTAGGGCTTACTAGATTGGGTGAAAATCGCAGATTTGAGAGAGAAGAGGAGATGATGGAGCTTGCTTGAGTGTCCTTGTAGCTTGGTGTAGCTCGAATCCACCTCCTAGAGCTCGATTTCTCGAAAATTTTGAGTGTAGGTGTGTGTGTGTTGGAGAACCGTGGAGAGAGAGAGAAGGATGAAGATGAAGATGTCGTGACAATGAAGAATGGGGAGGAATGGGCAGATTTTCTTTTAATTAAAAAGTTACACTTTGGCCCCTCAAGTTTCCTTTTAAGTATTTTAGGTATAAAAACTCATTCAAGTGGGTTTTTGCTAAAAGTTGTAAAGTTAAATTCCTAAAAATGTTTCCAGGAGTTTTTAAATCATTTAACATGTAAGATATTGGTCGGGTTATATAAATTTATCATTTATTCATAGAAATCCAAATTTACACAAAAAGCCCGGTTTAGCATAAAAATGCAATTTTTCATATTTAGCACATAAGGTCACGAAACGAATTTATAACCAAGTTACTAAAGTCACGTAACAAGTAAACGTAAGTAAACATGATATAAACCAAATAACGGGTCTCGGGCTTACTAACGGTACTAACGGAACTAACGGAAGAAGTTAACGGGGAATTTGACGGTTGTCACATTTGCGGAAAATAGCCCTCCAAGTAGACGTGGGCAAAAAAATCGGTTAGGCAACCGGTTATGACAAAAAAATCAGAACCGGTTAGGATAGTAACCGGTTAGAACTGTAACCGGTTCGGTTATAATCCTAACCGCCAGTTAGGGATCGGTTATAGTATCCGGATGGAGAAACCGGTTAGAAAACCGGTTAGAAAAACCGGTTACACGACCTGAACGTTGCAAACGGCATTATATTCGTTATAGAGCAATTGTAATGGCTTTTTTGACCGTTTTTTTGTTTTTTTCTGCAACTTTACCCTCATAATGGTGTATAAATCCTTGGGGTATGTTTTGGTTAATCCTCACACCATTCTCAACTCTTTCTAAACTCTCAATCTCTCAAAAAACGATCACTATCTCTCGTAATGGCATCATCAAGTGTTAACCCCAACACCAACGAATCCAACCCCAAAAACCCCGTTCTTGAAGTTATTACAACCTCCCGAAACCCAAAAATTTGGCAACATTTTGATATGTGCAAGATGAAGGCGGGTGGAAAGAGAGCTCGGTGCAAATATTGTGGTAAGTTCATCGGAATCGAAGAAAATTCGACGTTGAAGCTACATATCGACCATCCCCATTGTAAGGTTCTCCAAGCAAGACAAAAGGCGACGGGTCAAGAAACGATGTCTAACGAAGGAGGAATCTTTACATACGATGTTGAGGCAACTCAGCTTGCAATGGCAAGTTCTGTTATTCAACAAAGTTTGCCTTTCAACCATTTCGACAACAATCGTTTGACGCGCCTCATTAAAAAGAATCTCCAACCGCGCTACACTAATGTAAGTCGTACTACACTTAGACGTGATTGCCAAAAATTATGGAAAGAGGCGAAAGCCGAATTACAAGAGGTTTTTCAACTTTAGAAACACGTGTCAATTTAACGAGCGATTGTTGGTCAATTCCTCATGGTTCACCCGAATCTTTTATTTGTGTGACCGCTCATTGGGTAATGCCCGAAACTTGGACCATGATGAAACGAATAATCGCTTTTGAGCAACTTGAATTCCCTCACACCGGGTCAAATATTTTTAAAAAAATTGACAAAGTTATCCGGGTTTATGGTTTATAAGAAAAATTGTTCTCTATTTCTTTTGATAACGCGTCCAATAACACGCGTGCTATCGAACAACTAAAACTCAAATATAAACCCGTTTGTGAAGGAAGTTTTTTTCATAGTCATTGCGTTGCACACATAATCAACTTGTGTGTGCAAGACGGTTTGAAGATTGTTAACCCAATCATTCTAAATTTTAGAAAAATGTTGTCGGATGTGTTTAGCAAACCAAGTAGGCATTGTGCCTATATAAAATATTGCAAACAAGCGAATGCCATTTGTTTAGGTCCGAATTGGGACGTACATGCGAGATGGAATTCGACTTGTACCATGTTTGAAAAAGCTATAAAACAAAAAGATAGTTTGCGTTCTTACCACAACAACCTTTGTTCGAGGCACTCAAAACTTGTTGAGTTTTCTCTAAATAGTTGGGCTCTTATTAAAGATTTAACAAAGTTGTTACATATTTTTAAAGAAGCAACCACAACGTTATCGGGGGTTTATTATCCAACTAGTCCATTGGTTTTAAACCAAATCTATTTAATGTGCCAAACCTTGAATGATTATTCGTATAAGCCGGACCCTTTTTCCGAAATGGTTAAACCGATGAAAGCAAAATTTGTCAAATATTTTGAAAATATGCCGACGGTTATTACTTGTGTCTCCGCCCTACACCCTTGCATCAATTCGAATAATACCGAAGCTTTAATTGAAAACATTTTTTATGCTTTGGATTTGTATACCGAAAACGAGCTCATTGGTGAACAACTAAAAAGGAAATTTAACAAAGATCTCACAAACTTGTATGATGCATATGTTGCTAAGTATGGTACAACATCAACCATACACGAGTCTATGCGGCAAAATCAAGCGGGTGTGGGTGCAAGTAGTAGCTCGGATGGTTACATAAACCTTTTCAACATGTTTTCAACCAACAATGCTAAAAAGGCAAGGGGTAACACTCCGAGTAGCGAACTCGGAAGGTATACGGGGACAGATTTCCTAGCGGGGATTAGGATGGCCGGTTTCAAAGACTTTGATTTGTTGGCTTGGTGGAAAGGAAAGGAATAAGATTTTCCCATGCTTTCCATCATGGACAGAGATTTACTAAGCGTCCAAGCTTCCACGGTAGCTTCGGAGTCCGCTTTTCTGTTAGTGGCAGGGTCATATCGGTGAGGAGGACAAGGCTAACTCCGGCATCGGTGGAGATGTCGATTTGCTTGAATGATTACTTGGATGCGGCGGAGAGGATTCAAAGCATTGCTACACTTGAAGGCATTGAAGGAGACATGGAATATGAAGGCCAATTGTACGATGACGAGGTTGCGGGTGGATTAACCCCGGGAATGACTGATGATGAAGCCGGTTGGGACTACTACTTGAGGTCCGGTCCATCTAGCTCGGGCTCTTCAAACGAATAAAGTTAAACGACTATGGAACCTGGGACAAAAAATCGAAGAACAAGTTAAATTTAGTTTGTTTTTAAGTTTTTCCGAATTCGATGTAATGGGTTTAAAAACTCATTTTTTTCTATGTTTTTCAAGTTTGGTGTGCTTGTTATGTTATCACAGTGAATAAAATTTGAACTTCTATAAAAAATGTTGGATTTTACGGTTTAAAAAAAAATCACAGCCCCATCACAGAAAGTTTGAGCTGTGAAAAATAGTTGCTGTAAATGTAACCGAAAAAACCGGTTTTTTTGTTAACCGGTTTCTAACCGGGTTCTAACCGGTTACCACCGAGCACACTTTTTCCAACCGGAAACCGGTTACTAACCTAACCGGCTAGGCAAATAACCGGTTATCCTTCGAGAAAATCCTAACCGGTTTCGGTTAATAACCAGTTTCGGTTACATATTTTTAACCGGTTTGTGCACGTCTTCCTCCAAGCGTATCACTTAGAGGTCCTTGGTGTTGCAGGCGATACACGCGTTGGGCATAAGACGACAATTTAGTCGGGCTTGCCGCCTTTGACTTTTGTTGACCATCTTCCCTAAGCGTATCGCTTGGGGATCTTATTCCCTCTAGGCGATACGCCTAGAGCTCCCTTTTCAGCACTTGGTCTTTTATTTTCTTCTCCAACTTCATCACTTCTTGTTTGGCCTTGGGAATTATTTCCAATGCCTAAAAAACCCAATTAAAACATAATTAAGACTCAAATAATGAAAGGTAAATAAAAACATAAAAAATGACTCAATTTGGACTAAAACCCGACTCAAATACTATACAAAATACACGGAAAGACAAGATGTGTTTGCAACACATCAAACATCCCCACACTTACTCTTTTTTGGTCCCCGAAAAATACCATAAATAGAATAATAACCAGGGAATCAGTCCGTAAGTTATCAATTTATCAATTTCACTTTCAATTAACAATAGCATGTAGCCTAGCTCGATTATCGATATTTTAATCCGATTAAACCCGACCACCGACCTTTAGCCCCAAATGCATCAATTTATATTCATGTATTATGTTATCATTCAGCCTGATGGGTCCCACATTTAATAATCACAACTGTACCCTAATCGCGTCTCAAGATATCAAGACCTAGGTTTAAACCATATAGGTTCTCCTACCATATTCTTTTAATATATATAGGTCTTAAAAATAATGGAATAATGATGAATGGATGATGAATTTTATTTGAGCAATTTTTCAACATTTAGAGCGTCGATTCATGGATGCATCCACCAAGTTGCGATCCCGATGGGTAGCATGTAAATATAAACTCATTACCTAACCTAGAGGCGTATCCTTCATGTCGCAATCCCGAAGGGAAACACATAGGCTTTGTCATCAATTAGCAACCAATATCGAATTTACTCTCGTAAAAGATAGAGACGTGATATATTTATGAAACATCTACATATACAAATACTAAGGTACCTATCTTCTATTTTTGACAGTTACGGTTACATCATTCAAAATAAGGCAGGAAGCCACTAAAGCATCATGATTTATTCAATTAAAGATCGGTTGGGCCTACCAATACATTGAAACTAGCTATAAACAACCTCTTATTTAATTATTTAACAATTATGCACCGTTTATCAGATAACTGAACCCTGATTGTACTATCATTTTCTATTATATTACAGAATTAATCAAAAACATTTTTTTTTGAAATTTTCAAATTTTTTTTGTGATTTTTGAAATCTTTTAAAAGAATCAAATGAAATAAAACAAAAATAAAAATAAAATTAACCAAACCAAGACTAAAGACGTAGTCTTCCCATCTCCACACTTAAATGACATATTGTCTCAATGTGAGCCAAAAAAACGACTAAAAATAAACACCCGAAAATAAAAAAATAATTTGCAAAAATAAGTAAGGAAAGAACTCCCCTGATTTTTACTTTTGTGGTGACTTGTGAGTTATTCGTCCTTCGCCCTCTACATTAATTCATTGATCATGTACGTTTGATTATTATCGGGGCCTACAAAACAAAGACACCATACAAAACTCGACTCGACCACACATGTTAGAAATGAAGCACGAAAAATAAAATCACAAAATTATAAAAATAAGGATGAAAAAAAATAAAAGAAAAAAACAAATTAAAATTTAGCGTTTACCTAGAAATTTAAGAGACTATAGCCATGAATAAAAATTAATTTTTTTTTTCAATCGATCTAGGTGTATCGCTTAGGATGGTATAAGTGGTAGGCGATACGCCTAGAACAGCAAATATCCGGCTCCTTAGCCTCCCTCTCACGCGTATCACTTGCAGCAATACTCTACCCAAGCGATACGCTTAACTCGAAATTTTCAGGGATCTTGGCTGATTTTGGGACTTTAAAACTTTTCTATCTCTTTTCCTACTTACCTCTCATTTTCTCAAAATCAAGTCTAACATACCAGATCCGTATGCAACATACCTGGACACTTCCAATCACATTTCACCATCTTGAATTCTCTAAATTTCCTACAATCACCGAAAAACACAAAAACACAACCAAAAAGAAAATCACGAAAATACAAAAATGTAGAAATCAAACTAAAGCTACAAACTTTACAACCCGGGCACTATCAATTTAGCTCAAAGACTCTAAACAAAATCTGCAATCCGGGGGCTTAGACTTCACATCCTTCACCAACAAATTACCAGTAATCGCCCGGGCATTTCGATTCATGCCTCAACCTTAACCTCTTAACTACCTAACTAACAGATCTCATAAACTCTAACAACTCTTTAACCTTCCAATGCTTAAATCGACCTAGAAGAAATCTAATTTTTTCTAGAAAGCTCAATTTAGGGTCATTTTCACATTCAACAACCACAAACCTCCCCACACTTGGACTAAACACTTTATCACCATTCGATTCGACTAAATCTCCAAGTGTGGCCTTCCTACTCTGATTTTAAACTGCCACAATCCTCTCTTCACTCACTATATCACCGGGTTCTCCTAACGAGTCATCTAATTTAATTTTGTCAACTAAGCTATCTAACCCCCTGGGATCCTCCCCACACTAATCTTCCACTACACTTTCACCCTCTAACCTATTTCCAACTACCAAATCTGCATAAGTGACTGTTAGAGCATTTTATGTGTGACGTGTGTGTTTCAGCATTATAATCATTAGTGATGTTTAGTTAGAATGGTTAAATCAAGTTAGAGGGTAGTTTGTGTCATTTACTAATACTTGAGGGACATGGAATGGCTTATGTGTATATGAGATATTATTTCTTATATATATGAGATTTAAAGAACTGATCAACGAAGTGAATCTGATGGCAACGAAGTCAAGAACGAATTAACAGTTCATGGGCAACGAACTGATCTGCATATATATTTAGGTTTCTGAGTTCGTGCATAGAAACCAAGAACACAAATGTTTTCTCAAATTTGATTTCTTAGGGAGGAGCTTTTCATTTTGATTTTCATGAGAAAACTTATTTAGATTGTTGATTAGATGCTAGAATCGAGTCTATTTCATGTAATCATCAATCATTTTGAGCTATAAACTGAGTTTTATTTACGATTTCGTGTTCTTGAGTTCGGGTTAACTTTCGATCCATTTTTCGATGTACAAATCACTAGATAGGGATAAATTGGTTCAAGAAGCGTTCCTAAGTTTGATTCCAGATCTACATGTCTTGATGAAGAAAAGATTTTTCAAGGAAATCCAGGAAAAGTGAAAGTTCCTAAGTTGTCAGAGATTGTGATAGATGATTCATTGATTTCCGAGAAGAATTATCTGAAAGGAATCAAGTCTAAATTTATAAAACATGCTAAACAAGGTCATGAGATACCAAATTCTGTGTAGGATACAAGTAGAAGAATGAAGGTTTGGGATTTGAAGAAAAAGAGGTTTCTCTGAAAAATCACAACAAGAAGATGTTTAATGATAAGAAACAGAAAGAGGTGTCATCAGATAAGAAGCCTCAAGTTTGGAAGAAGAAAGTGTCTCCTCCTTCTTCAGATGAAAAGATTTCTACTGGAGAGTCTTCTTGCATATCTGATGCTACACCAACAGGCGGTAAAAGTTCAAATACATTTAAATCCGCTAAATCAAAAGGTTTTATCATACAGATAAACTCTTTGGTTATGGAGATGATCCAGTTTTTTATGATTCCTTAATTGAAAAATGTTTTCAAAAACCTTCAAAACCAAAGAAAACTAAACCTGTAATTCCTATAATTTATGATGATGGATCGACTGACCAGTATGGTGATCCAATTTCTATTCTGATTACTGATCGTCGACGTTGTTATACTTGTCATAAGAGATGACATTTTGCTAATACTTGTCCTATGAATTGTAACAACTCATCATCATATGCCAAAAATACATAATTTGTAAATCTAGAAGGCATAATTTTCAATGAACCACTGCCCAAGAGTAAAATTTTTTGGAAAAAGAAAGTTGTTTTTGCATCTCAGGGTAGTAGTTCTGACTGTTATTCATCAATCAAGAACGGTTCATCTGAAAATTCAAAACCAAAAATGGAATGGAGACCAAAGATTGTCTCCACAACCAACACGGATTTTGTTGAAGACACTGGTCGAATGGGTCGGGGTTTAAAAGACTTGTTATTTTCTAGTGTTTGCAGGTATTTCAAGATGACCTATTAGTGATTGAAAGATTACTAACAGTGGAATACTTGTGGCTGATTTAAGTTAAATTGCACCAATCCCTATTTTTGAAAAATTGATTTTCAAAAATATCATTTTCAAAATGTGTCAAGTGTTGATCGATCATTTTTATTTTTGTTATTTATTATCTTTCGTTCATATTTTTTAGGGGAAGAAAATTTTGGAAAACTCAAAAAGTAGAGTTTGTTGAACTTTAGGGGGAGAAATTATGGAAAATAAAAAAAAATGAAAATTTGAGAAATTGATATGACAAAGCGAGAAATGATTGTATATTAGCATACACGTTATCTGCCATGGATAGAGTAAGTCTAAAGGCTGTAGGTACTTGTATAATATGTGAATGTGCATGACTAATCCGATATCTGCAAGTAAGATATAAACATAAAGTTTGCCTAATGATCTTTGGTTATTTGCTTCTTGATAAATGCTGTGTGATGATTCTGATAAAAAATAGAATAAGAGATATCCTAATAAATGCATGTTTTCATTTTGAAAGATTTAAACTTGTTTGATTTTCTTAATTTTCTCAAACGATCGGACATTCTCTGCGTATCGGAAGATTGACCTGATTGTTGTTCGTTTGAGGTTCTACTTTATTTTTCTTGGTGTTTCGTATAATTCATCAGACTTTCTCTGTGTATCCGGAAGTATTGACCTGATTGTATTTGAATTATACATCTTCAACTTGTTTACTTTGTTATTTTCTCAAATACTCGTGCTTTCTCTACGTGTCCACAAGACCGACCTGATTGCTAGGTATTTGAGGTTCTGCTTTATTTTTGCATGACTCATAAAGGATAATTAAATCTCTAAGAAATTTTGCATGTTTATGATAAACATGATGATTTGCCGGTATTTCTGATAGAGTGGGGACCGAGTTATCAGTGCATGATAAATTTACGTTAAGTGTATCTGAAAACGATAAAAATGATTGGTTCATGCCGAAATAAATATAAATGTTGTATGTGCGATTATCTTGGCTTGCATGCTGATTAAGGCCGAAGTTGAAATGTGCTAGATGCGTTATGTCAGATATGATCTAGCGTCATGATCTTTCTCGCAAAATAAAAAATAGAGCCTGAGTCTGTATTGCATTTTATTTTTCTTTTCAGATAAATTAAAAGGATTTTTGGTGTGTTTTAGCATAAACTTTGTAAAAGCCAAAAATATTTAACTTCTTGTTTGTTTTCGATTGATCAACACAAGATACGAAAACAAATTTTCAAAACATAAATCTTGGTTCTCCTAATGATCACTGTTAGATCATTAGTGATGTTTAGTTAGAATGGTTAAATAAAGTTAGATTGTAGTTTGTGTCATTTAGTAATACTTGAGGGACATGGAATGGCTTATGTGTATATGAGATATTATATCTCATATATATGAGATTTAAAGAACTGATCAACGAAGTGAATCTGATGGCAACGAAGTCAAGAACGAACTAACAGTTCGTGGGCAACAAACTAATCTGCATATATATTTGGGTTACTGAGTTCGGGCATAGTAACCAAGAACACAACTGTTTTCTCAGATTTGATTTCTAAGGGAGGAGTTTTTCATCTTGATTTTCATGAGAAAACTTGTTTAGATTGTTGATTAGATGCTAGAAAAAGAGTCGATTTCATGTAATCATCAATCACTTTGAGCTATAAACTGAGTTTTATTTACGATTTCGTTTTCTTTAGTTCGGGTTAACTTTCGATCTATGGAAAAATAGTTTTTAAAGTGTCATTTCACCCAAGGCGACAAAAGTTATTGTGCAAATACAAACCATGTAGAACGACCATATGAATGATCCTAACGTGTTCCTTAGCTGATCTTAAGGACCTGAGAAGAACATACTAAAAAGTGTTAACGCTAGGTTGGTGAGTTCATAAGTTTAAGTAGATAAATAACATTTATCAAAACAGTTAAATAACCAGTCACTCTCAACGAGGCATAACCCAAGCAGGGACTCCACCCTGAAAGCTTATATTTATACCATGGATAGCTGGTCCATAAGATTTTTATAACACCATAGGGACTATATAATACTTGCCCGCCCCTGGAGGTCAAGTAGGGCTTGTCAGACCCAGTAGATCTACCTTATAATTCCCCGTTATAAATTATTCATGGTTAACCTTAATGGAAGGACTTTTAGCAAATGTTTCATCCATGGTTTACAAAGTTTTGGTATAAATCATCAAGTTAAAGTTGTCAAACATTTACCGTATGTTTAAAAGTGGGGTATGAACTCACCTTAGGGTACAATTTAGTATTTCCATTAACCAACCAAACGATAGTAGTGAATCTTCTTAGACTTCACCTATGTCACGTAACAGTGTGAGTGTTGGCTGTGTTGACCGATTATCCCGACAACGCGCTGACAACAAACAAGTGGACTCGATTACACATTGGTGATCAAATTTAGGTTTTCTATATTGGTCCTAGCCCGTATTTATCACATAACATGCTACATGATATATATAATTACGTCATAATTATTTACAACATTATCCCGTGTATACGATGTACAATTGGTGGGGCAATCGTACAAAGTCTTGTCATTCCCACGAGGTAGGAGACTTAGGACTTGTACACTCGTATAAGTCATAACTAATTTGACTAATAACATGAGAGCACTTAATCAAGTAATCTCATGACCATACGCATACATTTACAAAGTTATTTATTTTCCGATAAATATATATTTACCACATGTAGGCTAATTCCATGATAAAACCACATTATCATCATATGTAAGTCACATAGATCATCAATTAACACATTTCAAGCCACGTCACAAGTTCCTAACCACATGCATGTACATCATCTTACCCTAATGAGCCATTTACATGCAAATTTCACTTAAATAATTTCTATAAATTATTCCACATGCATTTCAACATCAAGTTTGCAAATGTATAATTCCTCATGTATCCATTTACATGAATCATGCAACTTTATACAAGATCTAACATAAAACAAGCACCTTTATTCAAGATCTAACATGCATGACTACCGAAACCGAGTTTCTATCATAGATCTCACGTAGAGTTCGTAACTTTATTGCATGTAAGCCCTAGATCATCATTAGCAAGTATTTAGAACATAGATCTTGCATCAATATTCAAGCTTTATCCATATGCTACCATGCAAAGCAATGCAAAACCCTAGATCTAACATGGATCATCAACCATGCCATTAAAATAAATTTTTGATCCAAAGATGCAAACTTTATCATCAGAAACCCTAGATCTAGCATAAAGCTCAGATCTTGGAAACTTTTAAATAAAAAAATCAAGATGAAACACATACTGGTGAATAGAGGATGATCAAGGATGATATCGGGACTTGATTCTTGAAGAAAAGCACTAATTTTGATGGCAAAATAAGGCATAAGTGGGTTTAAATAGGGATAATTAGGGTTTCTACTGGAAACTGCCCTCCAAGTGTATCGCTTGGGGCACCGGTTGTTCTGGGCGACACGCCTAGAGCTCCAGTCTGGCAGCCCCTTTGACTTTTGTTGACTTTTCACATTGTTTGATGTTTTGGTTATGGTTTTCATTGGCTTTTATTAGGACAAGTTAGTATGTCTAATGCAAGGTCTAGGCGTTTTGTCATTGTAATGTTCATTTTGTAAGTTCTGGTCCAAGCTTTCTAGTGGACGGACCAGATGGTACGCAGCCACGGACCATCTGGTACGTGGATAAGTTGGTAAGCCGGGCAGAACACTATATATAGTTTTTACTCTTGTGTTTCAGAGTAGCTGAGAGAGTTGATTGCTTAACTGTGTGAGATTTTAGGTGTTTACTCTCTGTTCTCTCTCTGTAACCGTTTGAGTTTGGTATCAATCAAAGAAGCATTATTTACCTCGTGTTTTACCGAATTGATCATATCACGCAGTAGTAAGATCCCGTTTAGTGACTTACAAGTGGTATCAGAGCCTGAGTTGCTCTTTTGCTGTGATTTTTGGTCGATTTGTGGAGTCTAGAGAGAGAAACTAGGATTTTGGTTCACATTTCGTCATTTCATCTCATTTCTGAGTACATTCGATACAAAATTTGATTCCAAAATGATCCTTGAATGTTTTAGTTGAGTTATGTGTCAAATTCTTGTCCGAAAAACCAAAAATATCAAAATTCGTTCGATCTCAGCTGGTACGCCATTGGTACGGCCAAAGAACACTTTGGTACGTTGCTGGTATGCATGACAATCTCCTTCATGGTTCTGGTACGCTAGATTTGGTCCGTAAGGCAATCTTCTTAGGTGGTCCGTACGGTTACTCACTGGTACGTTGGCAGTTACGTCGTACCAGTCTAGTCCGCTTCAAATTGTGGTACGCGAGTTATTCTGGTCCGTTGGTGGTACGCCTGAGATAGTCTGGTCCGTGTGTGGTACGGGGTTGTAAAGTGGTACACTGAGATTTTGTCTGGTACGGAGATCGTTTTTTTGGTACGTGCAAGTCAGTTTTGAGATAATCATCATGGATCCGTTCCAAGCATTTGCTGCGATGTCAACAGCCATTCAAGCTGTGTTGAACTACGATAACGAGATAGGTACTACAAACAAGGTTCCTAAGTTGATGAAATTTGAGGATTTTCACAATTGGAAGACTCGTTATGAATCTTATATTGGTGTTACCGCTGTTACGGTTTGGACTCCTATGTTGGATGGTTATGAGGTGCCAAAGTTTGCGAGTGGTGATATAAAACCATACAATAAGATGAACGATTCTGAAAAAGAATCATTCAAATTGGAGAAGAAAGCGTATTCCAACCTGTCCATGGCTTTACCGAAAGATATTCTTCATCAATTTAAGATGCACACAACTTCGAAAGCGTTGTGGGATGCATTATGTAACCGATGTGAAGGAAACGCCCAGTACAAGAAAATCAAAAAGAAAGTCTTGTTGAGGGAATATGATAACTTCTGCCATGTTCAAAACGAAACAATTAATGATCTTATATCAAGGTTGTCACATCTAGTGAGTGAGCTTGAAATCGTTGGTTTGAAGAAGGAAGCAAATGAGTTGAAGGAAAAGTTATTGGATGCCTTACCAGCTAAATGGGAAGGATATATTTTGCTTCTAACTCATGATAAAGGATTCAGTGATGTATCATATGATGATTTAACAAGGAATTTGTTGGCACGCAAATTAGATATGATGAGAGTGAAAACTCTTCCAGCATAAGTTCAGAATCCAGATGTATATTTTGGGGAGAATGCATCCACCATGCATCCAAAAGTCAAATCAAGTTCAAATCCACCAACTACAACATTCTATGTGGAAAATTCTTCGTCTGGTCATGCAAATGTATCTCGGGGTTCTTCTGGTGATAGTTATACTCATAAGGCTGCTGTAACATATCCGGTTTACTCAAATAAGTCTGCTTCTACATCAAACCAGAGTGCTTTCTCAGCCAAAACTACAAATGACTTCATGGCGTTGTTTTCGGCAATGATTTCTTCCTATGATAGTGTAGTAGCAGGAAAGCTGACAAGTGCTGAATTAACTGATGAAGACTATGAGCATATTGATCCTGATTAGTTAGAACTCATGGATATCATTGGTCAATGGCTATGCTTGTCCGGAGGGGTAAGAAATACATGCAAAGAACGGCGCGCAAGGATCTTAACCCTGAAGGAAAAAATGGTTTTGATAAATCCAATGTTCGTTGCTATAATTGTCAAAATTACATTCATTTTGCCAAGGAGTGTAGTAATGGAAAGACGCAAGAAACTTCCAAGTTATATAAGAAATATGCTACTAAGAATTCATCAGGGAGTAACTCCAATCCGTCTAGTTCTAATGCAAATGTTAATGCGTCAGGTTCAATCTCTAAAACATTAGTGTCTCAAACTGGTGAAGGTTACGATTGGAGTGCAGATTTCCCAGATGAGTCTGCTTTTCTATGTGTTTACGAAGATCAAAATGTGAAGATTGAAGATAATTTTGAATTTCCAGGAGAAGATTTCTTTGGAGATGGTCAACAAGCTTTCATGGCTGATATTCAGGTTGATTCTAAACCCTGTGAACATTGTATGACAACTGCTAACAATTAAAGGAACTTTCTAATGAGAAAGTTATGTATTATTACAAATACATGTTAACAGAAGAAAACACCAAAATTTACAAACAAAGGTGGGAGGTCATTAAGGCTGAACTGAAGAGTGGACATGCTTTGACTCTGAACATCAAAATTGAATTAAATAACAAAACTGAAGATTACATTTTTTGTGAAAAGAAGCTTGCAGAAGCTAATGCTAAAATTTCAGATTTAAACATTGAAATTCTAGATCTTCAACAACAAGTTGAAAATTTCAAAAATTCAGCTTCCTTTGCAAGTTTTCTATGCAAAGATGAAACTTTAAAAGAAGTGTTCATGGTTTGGAACCAACAGACACTGAAACCAAACCATCCATTGTGTTTGACTATTCCAAGTTCACTGAGAACTTGATTGGTTCTTCTGATAAACACAAAGGCACTTATAAAAAGAAGTCTGGCAAACATGTGTCCAAGTCAAACCATGATGCTCCAAAACAAGCTGAGTCCAGTGATTCTGTGGGTGACAAACATGTCACTGATACTAAACCAACAAGTGGTGTTAAATTGACTCCTTTGGAGGAAACCATTAAAATAAAAGAAACCGAAAAGAAAATGAAAACTTTTGAAAATGGAAAATTTGTCAAAGGTCGTGATTTGTTTTATGAAAAGGATTTGGTAACTGAAAGCAATCAAACCACACCGGATGTTAAATCAATTCTAGTTGCTCCTCCTAAGTCGGTGAAATTTAGTGGTGTTGGTTTTGGATCAACTTCTGAAAATTCTGAGGTCCATCAGAAGAAACCTCAGAAAGTTCAGAAAAAGGACAAGAAACTGAAAGGTAAAATTGAGACTGGTGAATCATCTTAGAAATTGAGAATGTATTGTCACAAAGGTAGTAATACCATTTTTTCTGATGAGATGTTCCCATTGTGTTGTGTTGATCCAACACGAATTGCTAAGATTTTCTATGCTGAGTATGAAGAGCAAGTTGTATCTGATCATGAAACTATGGAAAATGTTTCAATACCTGATTATAAATCTAAGGCAAATGATCAGCGCTCTCGAAACAGATCATACTCTCCAAACGGTCAAAGATCTGATTTTAGATCTTCTTCCTCAAAAGATCAGAAATTTCAATCGAAGTCCAAAATTACAAATTATTCACCAAAGAGTTTCTATAACTCTGATGGTCAGTTTTCTTCAAAAATGAATACTTTTGATTATGAATCATATGCTTTTTGTGAAGATTATGATTTTTATGATGATTTTGGGTAATTTGAGCAAAACAAAAAAAAAGGGTCAAACCAAAAGGTTATTTTGATCAATGTGGGGTCGATGAGTATGGCTTTTATAACAAATTTAGGTATATTAGTTCTGTGCTTAAACCTCTTCCGATCTCCAAATCTTGGAGGTTTAAGACTAAGGCACCCAGGAAAGTTTCTCAGCCCGTGAGTGATGATAGAACCTTAAATGATTCTAGAAATGGTTTTCCTATGGTCTTTATGGATCGTAGGAGGTGTTATCATTGCTATCAACGTGGTTATCTACGTAATAGATCTCTGATTTTGGCCAAGAAACGTGCTTCCGCTATTAGTAATGATAAATCTGATTCAGATTCAAAATCTGATTTGAAGCCAAAGGAAATAGATGAGAAAGTGGTTACCAAACAGTTTTTTAAACGAGGAAAAATTTTCAAACATACTCAAAAGTAGTTTGGTAGTTCATCTTCTGGTGATTCCACTACTGATTCATCTATACCGACTTTAAGGCAAAAGTGGTTGCCAAAACTGTCTTCCAAAGCCACTAAAGATTTCCCCGAGGATACCGGTTGACCCAAAGCTGAAAGCTTGGGTCCAGATTCCAACTAATTATTTGCTACCATGTGCAGGGTGCTCGCAAGCTAGCTGTCAACAACTTCTGGGTGGTTGATAGTGGAGCATCCAGGCATATGGCTGGTAATATTTCCCTGCTTTCTGATGTTAAACCAATTAATGGTGGGAATGTTACTTTTGCTGGCAATAAAAGAGGAAGAATAACCGGTGAAGGCAAGATGGCTAACGAGAAGGTCACGTTCGACAAAGTTCAATTTGTAGAAGAACTACAACATAACCTGCTTAGTGTCTCACAAATTTGTGATAAGCAGTGTACTGCTGCTTTCACAAGTTCTGAATGCTTAATTCTGAAACCAAGAATCCAGATTGAAAATACGTGAGCATCGGATCATCTACTCGATCTAGCTATTCGAACATCGAAACGTAATTAACCGATTGTTCTATTGATCACAATGAACAATTACAATCAGTAGAACACTCAAAATACAGACACAGAGAACACCTTCAAAAACACACACTCAGCAGAAAATCTTACACGCTCAGAACTACAAATTACAAAGACCAAATGCCTATTTTTACTAGCTGGCCGACCTGCTCCGATCCTAACACTGAACTCCGAACTCTGTCCGAACCTAGAATCAAAGTCCGAACTCTGTCCGAACTTGCTCCGAAACAAAATCAACAGTCCGAACTCCTAAAAGACCCCGATCTAGCTCCGAATCTCAAATCACTCCGAACCTCGACCGAGACAGCTCCGAACTCTCACCGAACGTTACCGACCTCGAAGTTCAGAGCAGTTACTCCGAACCTGACCTGGTACCTCCGAACCTCGACTTCATTTTTCAAAAACGCTCGAAAAAGGACTGATTTTGACGAAACTTGATACTATGGATCAGTAAAACCGATAGAAAATGGTTTAGGAACTGATTTGACAACAAACACTCGATAGAATTGATGAACAACACGAAAACAAACTCGAGAATCACGAAAAACGTTTCAAAAATCCAAAAATAGCAACCACATATCAGTAGAGTGAACCAGAAAGCTTTGATACCACTTGAAAATACGTGAGCATCGGATCGTCTACTCGATGTAGCTATTCGAACATCGAAACATAATTAACCGATTGTTTTATTGATCACAATGAACAATTACAATCAGTAGAACACTCATAATACAGACACAGAGAACACCTTAAAAAAACACACACTTAGCAGAAAATCTTACACGCTCAGAACTACAAATTACAAAGACCAAATGCCTATTTATACTAGCTGGCCGAGCTTTGGACGAACCTCAGGTTCGGCCAGTCCGAACTCCAGGTTCGGACCAAGTTCGGCCAGACCTAATTGACTTGATCTTGATCTTGCTTGATACTTCACACGATGCACATATCAGGTATCAACATAGATTCCTGAATATTGGATCGTGATGCGTGCACCAAGGTTTCAAGATCTGTATGTGCTGAATATGAATCAAACTTCATCTGCTGTTGCAGCTATATGTTTCATCTCAAAAGCCATGGAAAAAGAGTCGATTTTGTGGCATCGCCGTATGGGACACATCAACTACCGGAAGATGAATTATTTAGTTAATCATAATCTGGTAGATGGCGTTTCGAAGAATCATTTCTCAATTAATGATGTGTGTGTTTCCTGCAAGAAAGGAAAACAACAAAAAAAGTCTCATCCTTCTAAACGAATTAATACAATTGTTACGCCTTTAGAGCTACTTCTTATGGATCTTTTCGGTCCTATGAATGTTCGTAGTGTTGATGGGTGTTATTATTGTTTGGTGATCACGGATGAAACTATGGATATTACTCAGAGATTGTTATCCAAGTTCAGATCTATGTACACGTACAAAATTTGTCGCATTCGGACTGAAAATGGTACCGAATTTAGAAATGCAAAGATGACAACATTTTGTAATGCTCTTGGTATTGTATAAAAGTTTAGTGCACCGTATACTCCACAACAGAATGGAGTGGCTGAAAGGAAGAATCGGATACTGATTGAGGCAGCACGAACTATGTTGTCTGATGCACATTTTCCGATTACGTTTTGGTCTGAAGCAGTTCATACTGCTTGTCATGTGCTAAATCGTGTTTTGATTGTCAAGATATTGAACAAAACTTGTTATCAATTGCTCAAAGGTCATAAGCCGAATTTAAGCTTTTTAGAGCCGTTTGGGTGTAAGTGCACTGTTCTCAAGGAAGGTGGAAAGTTTGAAGCAAAAGCTGTTGAAGGGATTTTTGTTGATATCAAAATCCAATGAAAAGGGTTTACTTTCCTGCTTCAAAGACTATTGAGTGTCACTTGAATGTTGATTGTCAAAGACCTACTTTTCTACCACCCAAGACGGCGGATATTCCTGCTTTTGACTACAATCATTTATTTGGTTCTTTCTCGGTTGCACGTAATGAATCTGTTGATGAGCCTTCTGAAGAACTCCTAGCTGCTGCTATGTTGTATACAATGCATAGTCATGGATCATGGGTTTCGAGGCTTCCAAGTGTTTCTACTACTGCTTAATCAAATCAGCATGTTTCTAACCTAGAAACAATGAGTTCGTTTGATGATGAAAGTACTTTTCACGAAGCTGAATCGGCACCGGTCGATGATCTGATTAGTTTACCAAGTACTAGTTCTTTAGTTCCTGTTTCGTTACCAATTGGTGATCTTTAGAGCTCAGAAGATGTAGGTGAAGATTTACATACTCTTGAAGAAACTATTGTGGTTCCTGACTCAACCACTCTTCGGATTAATAATATACATCCTCAAGAGAATATTATTGGAGATCCGACTTCTAGAGTGCGCACATGACATCAACTGTCTGATTCTGTTGATGATTTGATTGTTAAGATTCGGGATTCTGGGGTTCAAAATGAAGTATTTCATTCTTGCTTTTTATCTCAAGTCGATCCTACTAATGTAGACCAAGCGTTGGAAGACGCTTCTTGGGTAGAAGCAATGCAGGAGGAGTTGCAACAATTTAAAAAATTGGGTGTTTGGCATCTCGTTGATTTACCCGTAAATTCAAAAGAGCCTTGTGGTACTAAATGGGTCTTTAAATGCAAAAAGGACGATCGCGGTATCATCGTTAGAAACAAAGCTCGATTAGTGGTTCAAGGTTTCTCACAAATTGAAGGCATTGATTTTAATGAAGCTTAAACTCCTGTCGCCAGGATTGAGGCTATCAGGATCTTTCTTGCTTTCGCAGCATATCACGGGTTTAAAGTGTATCAGATTGGACGTCGAAAGTGCGTTTCTTAACGGGAAAGTTCGTGAGGAGGTGTATGTGAAGCAACCGCCTGGTTTTTATGATCCAGATTTTCCTGATCGGGTGTACAAACTAGATAGATAAAGCTTTGTATGGACTTCATCAAGCTCCACGAGCTTGGTATGAGACATTATCTACACACCTGCTTGAAAATGGGTTTAAACGTGGCAAGTTGATTGCACGTTGTTTTCAAAGAAGTTTGGGAAGGATCTGCTGCTAGTTCAAGTTTATGTGGATGATATTATTTTTGGAAGCACCAACGAAAAAAATATGCAAAGAGTTTCAGCGTGTCATGCAAACAAAATTCGAGATGAGTTCCATGGGGGGGATGGGTTTCTTTCTGGGTCTCCAAGTCATTCAATCCGTCAAAGGCATATTTTTGCGTAAAACGATATATGTGTCTGATATTTTGGCTCGTTTCAAGATTGGAGATGTCCGGATTCCAAGCACTCCTATTCAGGTTAATCATGGCTTGGTACCAGTTGAGTCTGGTGACAGTGTTGATCCGACACTATTATGTCCCATGATAGGTTATCTCATGTATTTAACTGCTTCTAGTCCTGACATTATGTTTGCAGTTTGCATGTGTGCTAGGTACCAGGCAGCTCCCAAAGCTTCACATATGTTAGCAGTAAAGCAGATCTTTGCTTATTTGAAGGGTTTTCCGGATATCAGTATCTGGTACCCTAATGATAGTAAGTTCGAGTTATCAGCCTACTGAAACTCGGATTATGGCGGCTGTAAAATCAACTTCAAATCTACTACCGCCGGGTGCCAATTTCTGGGGGAGAGGCTCGTGTCATGGCAATGCAAGAAATGAACTTCGGTCGTGACATCTACTGCGGAGGCAGAGTACGTTGCTGCTTCCAGTTGTTGTTCACAGGTTCTGTGGATTCAACAGCGGTTACGCGATTATGGTTTGAAATTTCTGACTACTCCTATCTATATAGATAACTCCGCTGCTATTTTAATCACGAAAAACCCTGTGCAACATTCCAAGACTAAGCACATTGACATTAGATACCACTTTATCCGTGATTGCTATGAAAATAAACTGACTGATTTGCAGAAAATTCACACAGATTTTCAAAGAGCTGATTTGTTTACTAAAGCGTTTGATAAAACTCGCTTTCAATTTCCTGTTACAAATCAATGGTGTTACTCGGTTAAATGCCAAGTAATCTATTTCAGTTGATCACTTTTGATTTTTTGTGTGTTTTTCATTTGTTTTTCTGCTTTTTAGAGGAGAATTATGGATAAATACAAAAATAGTGTGATGTTTTGTATTCAATATGAAAAAGCATAAAAAGAAATTAAAAAACACAAAATTTAAAAAATTAAAAAAATTCAAAATTGAGAAATGTGATCCAACCCTGTGAGAAATGATTGTACATCAGTGAATGTTACTGACCATGGATATATTAGATTGAAAGGCTGTAGGTACTTGCTTGTTTCATTGAATGTGCCAATCATATCTGATACATGTTAGTATGATGAAAAATATAACGCTAGCCTGAAATCTGTGGTGTAACATGATTCTTGTTTTTGTGTAATACTGATTATAGCTGAAAAATACAAAAATAGAATAAATAAGTTTTCTAGTGTATGCATGCTTTCTTTTGAAATATTTAATCTTGTTCGATTTTCTTTATTTTTTCAAACGATCGGACTTTCTCTGCATATCGAAAGATCGACCTGATCGCTGTTCGTTTGGCGTTCTGCTTTATTTTTTTGGTGTTTCGTATAATTCATCGGGCTTTCTCTGCGTATACGGGAGTATTGACCTGATTGCTGTTGAATTATACAATTTCAACTTGTTTTGCTTTCTCATTTTCCTAACCAATCGGACTTTCTCTCCGTGCTCACAAGGCCGACCTGATTCTTGTTTATTTAGGGTTCTGCTTTCTTTTTGCATGAAACACTATGAAAAACTTATGTCTATAAATACATTCGGTGATGAATAAAAGAAAAATCAAAAATATCATAAGTCAGATTATCAATTACTTGATTCTATGGGTACCATGGTTTCTGTGCTTGGAAAATATACCTAATGTATATCAGAAAACTGTAAAAAGTTGATTTGATTTGGCTAAAATAAACATAAACGTGTTGTATTTGTGGACAACTTGACTTGCATGCTGATTAGATTGAAATTGAAATGTGTTAAGTGCATCTCACTGATATGATCTCATGTTGCGATCTTTCTCATAAAATATAATTTATCTCATTTACATTTCTATTTTCTGTTGATTCATTGTTTTTAGAAAATCTCAAAAAGACTTTTGGTGTGTTTTAGAATAAATTCGAAAAATCAACAAGATTTTAGTGTGTTTTGATATAAAGATACAAAAACTCCAAAAAGAATTTGTTTCTGCTTTATTTTCGATCAACTAATCACGGAACACTACAATTTTTTGTTGGTAGAACCACAATCGAAGCTTGAATCAGCTCATCGTCGTTAAAAATGGCTTTAAATTTGAAACATCTTGATTTTTGGGTGTTAAATGTCAAAAATAAAAGTTTGGGGTTAAAATTGTCTTTTGTCTAAATTGTGGTCCGGAAGTGCCATGTGATACGCCGGGATGGACCACTTTGTATATAAAAGGGTGAAATTGGGTACGTAAGTCGCATAACCCACGTACCACTTCCAAATTGCTCTGCAAGCCCTAATTCACCTCCGATCGTTTTTCGTTGATTTCTCAACCTATACCGAACCTTTGCTCGTGTTGTTTGTTGCTATAGGTAGGTACAATGATTTCGCACATGATGATGGTTTTCGATTTCCATATCATTCTCTAAAACTCATGAATCTGAAGTTTTAAGATTCGAGTTTTTGCAAAGTTTAAACCTCTCTGGTTCAGTCGGTTAACGACCATCTCCATCAGTTTTAAACACATAGATTTGATCGTTTTTTTGATGGAGAACAAAACCTCATTGATCGATTTGAAAACAAACACTAATTTGAGTGTCAAAATAGCGAAAGTCCATTCGACTGTCTGTTCTTCCGCCGTACCACGTGGTACGCGCGTACCAGATGTGGTACGAGGCCAAATGTGGTACGCGGGTGGTACGTTGGACTTTTATGAAACGCGGTCAACAAATCTGGTCCGTCCGTACCAGATTGGTCCGTATGACCAAAGTGGTACGTGACGTGGTACGTTGGCTAGATTTTTTCAAAAGTTCAAAGTTTGAGCATTTCAAGTCAAATTTGAGTCAATGGTGAGCAGTTCTATCTCATGATTTTAACAATAACTGTTGTCTGTGAATGTTTCAGTCATGGTGGCTTTAAAGTCGAATGAAGAACATAATATTTGTGCGTATTTGGGTGCATCTGCTAGGTGGAGACCTCATTTTGGAGGAATATACGATTTTCTGCAAAGATCGATAATTTATTATGCATCCAACTCTTTCGAAGAATTCAACTTCTATTTTGCCATTGAAACATATGAATGAAGTTGCTGTTGGAAAGTTACCTATGTATCAAAAGAGAAAAGGGGCAAATGTGGCTCCTCTAGTAAAGGGATTATGTCACACCCCCAAATTTACCACTAACGGAGTTTATACCGTTAAGGGGTGCGACCAGACCAGGACCACAACCATTAGTTACAAATACTAAACGAATCAGAGTAAAGTCCAAACATTAATAATAAAATAGTTAACAGTACGCAGCGGAAAACATTATCTTTAGCACTAACCACGTGCTTTACATAAACATTGTTTTAAATTCCCAAGTTAAGTTTAAGTAAAAATAAACATCTTCTTGTGCCATGTCAACCTGCTCCGGATACTCTTCAGCGATCTGCAAAAGTTTAAACCACGCAAGTGTCAACCTAACGGTTGGTGAGTTCACAGTGGGCTTGTCACGCATTGGCCCGGTCTTATAATCATAATCAAATCAACATATACTTATGAAATATTCATTTGTGAAAAGCAATGCTTAGTGATATCCAAAATCATATTATTGTGGTTTAGTAAAAGTATTGTCCGTAACCTACGTTATCGGGTATGTACTAGTTTTGTATAGTTAAAGTGCTCAACCGATATCGCGGGTAGCTAATCCGTTGTTCCATGCACTAAGGAAGTTTGTACCAAAGCTGACCATAAATTATTGTAGTGGCCGTGCCATCAGTACTGCGGACCTACGTCATCGCGGTTTTGCCTCCCCCGTGTCCTCTCGGGATCACGGTCAGATAGGCTGATATTGTACCTCTGTGCACTCCCCGTGCCACGGGGCGGAGTTTGTCAAACTCCAGTAGATCTACCCAACATCCCCTCGCTTTACAATTAATGGTACAATTTAATTGAGGACTTTTAAGATTCAAGGCATCCTTAGATATCATGTGATATCATGTGGTTTAGACTTTAACCTACGCTAGCCATATTAAAAAGGTTTACCGGATTCTCATGAATCTCAAAAGTGTTTTCAGTATCGTTTTAGAAATAGTGGTTTAAGTAATTCACAAGTGCTTCCCATAAAGCACTTCAAGTTCATCAAGTGGGTGCCGAGCACTCCAAGTTTTCAAGTTCATCAGGGAGGTGCATAGCACTCTCGAGGTTGTCAGCATTGTTTTTCATTTGGTTATTCGGTGTGACCCAAACGGGTTTACGGTAATCAGGTTAGTGACACTCACCTTGGGTTGCACTGCTACACTTGCTATATAATCCAAGTTTGCTTAACGAAGACCTATGAACACGTTTAGGTCTTAAGTATTAGTTTTGTGTCTAATCTTTACTTAACGTCACTATGGCCCATAACATAGCACGTTGGAACTATGACTCGACATACAGACACACGACACCGATGGTTGATCATAAACAAGGGTTCATATGCATCAGAAATCAAAGCATGTATCATCATGGCATAATCATGTAAGTCATGGCATAACATTCAAGTAAATTGTACAAGTTTGGATTCTGGTCTCAGTTTCGCTAGCAGTTTCGCTAGTCAGTTTCGCTGTGTGCACGGGCAGCACTTTCGCTAGGCAATACCCAATGACACAGTTTCGCTAGGCTAGTTTCGCTCGAAACTGTTGGCACAGTTTCGCTAGCCTAGTTTCGCATGAAACTGGTTTGAACTTTCATTCAGGTTGGTTCGCTCGGTAATTTCGTTCGAGCTGGTCTTGGTCAGTTTCGCGGGCGACACTACAGTTTCGCCAGCACAGTTTCGCTGGAGGGAGATCTATACAGTTTCGCTGTATAGTTTCGCCCAAAGAACTTAACAGTTTCGCTGGTCGTGAAAAACATACGGATCAGCCTAAAAATCAACCTAACAGCTTCCATACTTCATGCAATTCATTGTTTAGCATACATAGGCATTTACCAACATCAAACAACAAGTTTTAACACCTTATTCATGCATTTTCATCATCAAATCACCAAAATGCATTTAAAACCCTAAAGTGACCTAAATAGCATAAATCTCTATCATGGTTGGATTTCAAACGTAAAGTTGTAAACTTTATGATAGATCTAGCATTCCTAAGCATTTCTACAGAAGATCTAACGATAACACAGAGATTTAGGCATGCTTTATGAAGAAACACATAGAAAAGCATAAAAATGGTGGTTTTGGGACTCACGGTTGATCTAGGATCGATGGATGATCTTCACAACTCGGAATGATAGCTGATCCTTGGTGGTTCTCGGCTGGAATCAGCTGGTCCAGAAGTTTCAGGAGAGTGTGTGTGTTTTTGTGTAAATGAGGCAAAATGGGAGAACTAGGGTTTATTAAGATTATTTATATCAGAGGCTAGTTTCGCTGGCAGTTTCGCTGGCCAGGCGAAACTGGCTCTGGTCGCGTTTTAATTGATTAGCTTAGCTGGCTACCGGGCGACACTACAGTTTCGCCCGGTAGTTTCGCTGGCTGCACAACTTAGGCAATTTTCACATAATCAAGGATTTACAATTTGTCATGCTATTCGTAATATTAAATCATGCGTTTAAATCACATTGCACATAATGACATTAATAAATGAACACATAGCACATATGGGCGGGTTCGGTGATCAACCAAAGGTCGTGGACGTATTCGGCCTAGTTATGCATTAGTTACTAAGTTAATACTTATAACGTAACTAACGGAATTGTCTAACGGAAGTAAACCTTGAAATTCTCGGATGTCACAGATTAATTGGTCACTTGGCAAAACCTGATTATGTGGCTCCTGCTGATGGTGCTGCAAAGCATTCTGATAGTTCTGATTACGAGTTAGCATATGATGAGAATGGTAATCCAATGGAGGAAGATGAAGATCAAGATGATAACCAAGATGTGCCTGTTCAAGAACCTGTAGAACAACCGGTTGTTTGTGAACCTGTGCAACAGCAACAACAAACAGAGCGAGTTCAGCATGGTCCGATTATTTCAGAAAGAGAAGATGACGAGACTGTTTCAACGACTATTCCTGATGATGATAACATTGATGGTCCAACTAGTTCTGAATCTGATTTTGATTCAGATTCTGGTGATTATGTTAAGATATTTCATAATTCTAGAGGGATTATGGTCAAGAAAGGGTCAAAGGCTCATCTTGCATATATGAAATCAAGGAATGAAGATATTTCTAAATATGAGCATTTGACAAAGCGGTCTGCTGATAGAGAATCTAATGATGATCCGTCTTACACTCTGTCTGTGGAGGAATCAGCTCGAAAGACTGTGACTGTGAACAAAGGAAAAGCTCCAATGCAAGATACTGGCAAGAAATCCAGGCAAAAGATGCTGGTTAAAAGGGGTTCATTCCTGGCTGATGCGAGAAGACCAGGTCAATGCAGTCTGCCTACAAAGAAGCAAAAGATTTCAGAGAAACAGTCTTCAGTTCCAAATCAACCAACCACAACCACTACTGGTTTACAAAGTTCTTGTGTTTCATCAGTGAAAAAGATTACATTCAAATCTTCTTCAAGTTCTGCTTCTGCTTCAACCACTGCTACTACTACTTCATCAACAATTTCTACTGCTGATTTCAAGCTTGCATTACATCAGACTAGACTTGATGCTTTAGAGTCTTGTAGGTCCAGAAAATCTACCAAGTCACGATATTGATATCACAAACGAGTGCGGAATCCTCGTTAGTGATTGATTCGAGAAGAAAGTAGATGAAAGAGACTTGATGAATAATAAAGATCAAATCTTGAATGAAACACAAACACTTTCTTGAGCAAATGAATTCTGATCGTAAACAACAAGAAATCAGAAAATCGTAATCCAAAAGCTATGTTAATCATAAACACAAGGGTTTATATAGTACCCATTACAAAGCACTAAAATGGATCATAAACCCATAAGCCCAAATCGTAAACTCAAATAAAACCGGCCCACATGGACCAAATCGTAATCTATCAAAGCCCAATAACTAGAAAGCCCACATCTAATGTTCATGCCTCTATATATATCCCAACAATCTTCCCCTAGGCATGAACCATTAGACCGTCTACGGCAGCAGCAAATCAAATCTGAACGTATTCTACACATTGCTTGACCACCACTCATTTGCTACAATCCGGTTTGCTGTTCCATGGAAGATCCCCACCCGTATAGCATTTTCTAGATCGTTCTCATCTCCGAAAATAGGTTGGGAGGCGAGGAGCTTGATATCTCTTTCACCAAACCTCAGTAGGTCAACCAGATCGTAGAAGTGAAATTGTCTCATCTTCTTGCAAAGCACCACCGCTTCATGCGTCGTTGGATCATAAAACCAACAGTCAAAGTTTTTGACTAAGGTACCATCTTCAATTTCATCCAACAGGTTTATTACTCTTGTGCGTTTGGTGGGTGGTCGCCTTGCTTCACCTATTGGATCACCAGTTACTGGGTCAGTTCCAGTTTCAACCAATCTTACCTGCTTCAGCTCGAAGTTCACAAAATTTTCCGCCAATTGGCTCATTAGATTGTTCCGAACTAGATCTCCTTCTGAGCTACTCCATTTATTTATGTATGGAGCTCTCAACAGGCTTCTAATCTCAGGCTCAGTCCAGGAGTGAATTTGGGTTCGTGTTCTGTAATATTCCACTCGACTGTAGCCATCACGGATTACAGCAAACCGCTTCTTCTCGGAGTCATAGTGCCAGCACAGAATTGCTTCACGACTCCCCCTTTTATCGATTGAGCTTTCACCAACATCGATGGTGTATTGAGTGGGGGCTGGTCCTTGAAAGAACTCCTTGAACCAGTTGTCATGACCTTCTGGTGCTTTAGAGATGACTCTTCCACTTCGAGAATAGTCTGACATCTCTATAGTGTCATCTCCTTCATCTTCTTGTGTAGCACTTGTACCCTGAACTCCTTGAGATGAGCTCTGGCCATGATCACCAGAAGATTTTGACTCTACAACTCCTTTCAATTCAGTATGCTTCTTCTTTAGATCCATTAAAGCTTCATACAGGAACTTGGAACTTGAACCTTAGTTTGTTGGCAGCTTCATTCTCTTTCAGGGTCTTGTTTACATCCCTCAGTGCTTTTATCTCATTTTCACGTGCTCGGTTTTGAAATAGAAGAAAATTTATTTGAGGGTCAGCACTCAGCCTCATCTCTATTGGGAGATCAGCAGCTTGAAATGGGTGGAAACTTGGAATAGCTGTTGGCAGACTTATCCCAGTAGAGACACTCACTTTAACAGGGCTGGGTACTACAAAGGTGTTATCAACCTCCGGAAATTGCCTTTCTTCATGAACAGGGCTACGTTCATTCAGAAGAGGACTTTCAGTCTGAACCTGGGCAAGTTGATCTTCAACATTCTGAACAGATGTTTCTTCTTGAATAATTTGACTTTGAGAACAGGACCCTGCTGGATGGACCATCAACAGACTTGAGCTAGTCTTTGAAAACTTGAACCTGATACTTCTTGGATCTGACCTCTTCCTGGGAGATGGTTCACGAATTAGGACAGGCTCTTCAAGCATCTCATTCACATTAAACTGAGTATCCAACTCTTGAGGGATTGAGTCACCGCTAGAAGACGAGTTCAGGACATCCCTTGATCTTTTAAGATTGATTGGTCCTAAATCCCTATAGATATCATCATCCACATTCTCTTGATCCGCGAAGATGTCGTTCATCACGTTTTCTTCATCAGAAGGTATAACATCTGTTTGTTCCAGAGCATTTACAGCAACAGGTGCTGTCACATCGTGGTCTTCAGCAACAGACACATTTACAGTCGGCACATCTGGTTCAGGTTCAGCCTCTTGATCTGACTCAATCACCTGCTCTCTAGCAACTTCAGGAAATGCACCCCTTTTTACCCATTCAATCCTTCCCTCAAAACTGTTCTTTCCTCTTCTGTCTTGTGTCTGCAGGCCAAACACTCCACTATCCATCACCTTAACATCCAATTTTTCTATCCTCTCTTCAATCATAGGATATTTCTCCATCACCACCATTTTCACGAATCTTGGTGTCATCAGGAACTGTTCTCGGGCACTCAGATCAGCATTGCATATCCAATCTAACAGCATCATCTTTGAGAAATTGAAGTTCCAGTCTAAGGCCAATGCGACAAAAGTTGTTCCATGTAGTTTGTTAAGCTGATCGAAGCTAGTTCTCTTTCCCAGAAAGGATTTCTGCATATAGTGAGCCAGGCATCTCCAGTAGTGCGGCAACAACTTCTTGAAGATGGGCGGGAACTTTCCTTCATACCCAAGAGATTGAGCACCCTCTAAAACTGCAGCCTTGGAATACTCAATTGGATTTGTAGCTCTGTCATTAATGTTCAGTCCTTTTCTGATGTCTTCTTCAAGAATCACTATCTGCCTATTCTGAATTGTTGCAGTGATCCTTGTCTTATCATCACTCGCTGTAGCAGTTCCCCAGAACTCCCTTACAAGCTGCTCATCAATAAGGACGCTTGTTCTCAGAGCGTGATTAATCTTGCACACGTTCATCCCGGCCACCAACGAATAAAATAATTGCATATGCTTCTCTGGTGGGTCTTCAAGATATGCCGGGATGCAGTGATCTCTTTCAAACTGAATCTCTTCATCAAGCATGTCGTCTGCCATCTGAGAAAGACAAGACAAATGCATCAGGTTTAATCTCATCAATGAGCAATTTTGTTTGTTAACATCATCTTGAAATTCAATTGATTATCACATTTTACTGTTAAGTTTAGAAATCTCAATTGATACATTCAAGGGAAGGGTTTGATTTTGAAACACAATTTCAACAGAAACACGCTCTTAAACAATATTGACTTGTTCAATTTTATCTTAAAACAATTAAGTTTGATAAGATTTTTAAAAGGCATTTTGTGTTTACTTAAGTGTTTAAGATTTTAAATTAAGTTTTAAGTGGGTTTACGATCTACTGATTGGGTTTACGATTCATTTGTGGGTTCACGACCGGTTTAAATAAAAGTCCGGAATATGTCCAATCGTAAACATGAGGCCCGATCGTAAACATCCTCGATCGTAATCAATTGGAATCATAAACACCGGTTGATCGTAAACGCCGATCGTAAACATGGATCGTGAACACTGAAACGTCGTCTTCTTCATGTCGGCGATCGGAAACACAGAAATCTGCCATTTTTGAACCTGCAACACTTCAAAAACTCATAAACAACCAACATTTATGTAAGATACACATCAATCACTACCTTTTAAGTATCGCAAACACTGAAACAACTTTCAATCTCGAGTATCGTCACAAAATCGCGAAGAAAAGAAGATTATCACCGAGCTCTCAAAGAAACTGGGATTATTCCGACGAAACGAAGAGGAAACAGACGATTGAACAGGGTTTCGTGGTCGGAAATGGAATGCGAGGTCAGTGGTGCTCTCGATTTTGGTTGAGAACTGTCGGAATAGGCCGGAAAGTGATTTTCCGGTGAAAGAGGGGGGTGGTTAGGGTTTTGAGCGGTGGTCGTAAACGCAGAAGAGTGATAGAGGTTGGATCGTAAATGGTGAAAAACAATCGGAAATGAGGGTTTTGTTAAATAAATTTTCCATTTTACCCCTTCAAACTCTTAAAGGTCATACAAACACACCCAAACCTCAAAAACAATTAATTCTCTTAGACAAAATGTTAATTTTTGAAGATTTTGAGAATTACGAAGCTTCCCCTCAGACTCATACCCCGAGTATCTGATCTTAATCATAAAAATTAAATTTTAAACATTCAAATGCATAAACAGATAATAAAATAAAAACGCACAAAATTAAGATA